>OX438786.1:10785832-11058709 GCA_949316455.1 Acleris holmiana | reverse complement strand
GGACAGACGAACATGATGAAATTATAAGGGTTCCGTTTTTGCCATTCGGCTCCGGAACCCTAAAAATAGAATAAAGTAAATATTTAAGTGCCATACAACAAACGTGTTTTTTTTGCCGTTTACACATACATACATAATATCACGCCTTTATTCCCAGAGGTGTGGCAGACCTACAGAAACACCAACAACTCTAAAAATACGTGATTATAATTCTGTAACCACATTTTGCACAATCAAGCCAACAAATTTACTAGTGTATTAGTGACAGGTTGCAAGCCCATCGCCTAACAGTACTACAAGCCCTTATTCCCTTTTTTGCCGTTTTTTGCTCGATATTAATAACGGCAACAGATAGACACCTGAAATACTCACAGAATAATTAGTTTAGTTTAGTCACTTCAAATCTTAATAATAAAATTTAAAAAAATAAGGTGGCTCCCATACAACAAACGTGATTTTGTTACCGTTTTTTTAAAAGAAAAGTTAATGGTATGGAACCCTTCGTGCGCGAATCCGACTCGCACTTGGCCGATTTTGTTCATTGTTATTTTATGTCAATTAAACATGATCCCAGTAGTCTAGTTCGTATCATCCTTTTGGCCTTGTCCCGCGATGTTGCAGATGTCCTTGGGCGGCAGTGATCACCTTCCCATTAGCCCCCTATTTCACCATCGCGACAATGACACCTGACAGGTGACAACTAGGTTTACATTGCAAAGTTAACACGCTGATACATCACTGTTTCATGTAAACTGCGCTATGTACGCTTAAATGTCAACTGTCACCTGTCAAAATAGGGGAGAGGGGGTGACCCGCTGGCTTGTTTGCCTTTTCTAACATGAAAAAAAACACGTTTAGCATAGAGGCATTCCATCTTAGTCCTCAGGGTTGGCAACGCATTTGAGGTCTTAGGATTATAGTCTTGAGAATTCTAATGTCTATGGGTCTCAGATTCCACTTACCATCAGGTGGCCTGAGTGCTCGTGTGCCTTCCCCTTAACATAAAAAAAACCTCTGTCATGCCTAAAAACATCCCATATCATATCTATAGTGCGTTGGGGTAATTGCGAAATTGGGTATATTCCGAAAGTTTATAAAAACTACCAAACGCTTCGATATTTTCTTACTGGCAACATTACGTTAGACGCCATTGTTAGCGGCTTTGACGCTCCATCCGCCGTTCGTCACTGCTAGCGTAAGTGTGTGAGATACGTGCCGTCTCGACAGCCGAGTGATTTTCGCGCCTTTTTGAGTGATTCGCAATAACCCCAACACTCTTTTCTCGGAACCCAGGTAATAGTAATCAATCCGAAATGACCGTAAAAGCGAAACTATTAACAAAGTTTACAATGTTGTAACATTGTAGTAAGGGGCAATTACAAATGAAAAATAAATATAAACCATCAGTCTATGAGTAATAAGATCGTAATAATATATGCATAAAAACGTAACAACAGCGTATTTTTGTATATAATGTCCACTAATCAGAAGTCTATACATCAATTTTCAATAGATACGAAAATATAGGCAGTACAATTTAAAAATAAAATGTTTTTTTAACTGAAATGCTGTCGTTTACTCAACTTGTAAAATTTCTATCCTAATACCCCAATGCACCTTATATAAGAAACTATTGCGATGTTGACGGACTACTAGTATGTACCAACACTTAATATTAAAAAAAAACTCGTTAAATATTTCATTTTGGAACACGATTTTGTTGCCGACTGTACTTTTTTGCAAAGTCATTTACTACTTATCAAGATCAACCTAATGAGTCCAAACACGGTGGGTCTACGTTAAGTATAGCAGAGATCCTGTCACCACCTTCCGACTTCAGCATCAGGCCAGCTCGATGGTGCCATATTATTGTATTGTCGTCTAAGTTACGTAGGGGTTCCGATCCCTGGGAATTAATTCAAATCCTCCTTGCAAGATTCGAAGATACCATACAAACATTGCAAGTCTAAAAAGGCATAAAAGGCTTATAAGAAGTGGGAATTTATTCATAGCTAACTTCCCCGTTGGCAGTAAATACTTACAGAAAACGCAGGTGGGTCATACACATATTTACCGTCTTTCCTGTGGACACACCGAAAGTTAACGTTTTTAAGGTCTAATTTTCTAGATAAGCTCATTCGCGCAAAAACGCGGTCAGGACTGCTTTAGACCTATCATATAAAAATATAACTTATATACACACAAGCTTTTAACTATTGACCACAGGAGAGACAACTTTTGTTTTTAATATTGTCCGTGTCAGGTGTCAATGTCAAATCCGTTTTATTATCAGACATAGAAGTTGATGTGGCAAAAACGTCAGTTAACTAGAGACTTCCTCCCGATATTAAATTTATCGATAACTGTTTCAAATAATTATTAATATAACATTGATGGGTAGTGATCAGCATTTTAATATATTTATATGTTATCCGGTGAACTTAATACCTAAATACTATGAAATAGTACTTTGACATGTTATAGTGATAGGTAGTATTTAATTAAAGTAATTCATTCATTTTAGGGATTTTAAAATTCAAATAAACATGTTTTTTTTAAATATTTTTTTCTATAAATTCAGTCGATTTTCATTCAAAGCAAATTGAAACCCTTGCAACAGAGGCTTATTTAGGTACCTAAGTTGTATGAAATTTTGTAGCATAATAGTATACCTACCTACTTAGTTTTCGGAAAACATTATGGAAGAGACTCAAAAATTAAAAATAATATAGGTAGATAATCATTTATTTTTATCGTTACATTATACTTTATCTCATATTCATAACTGTCATAAGAAAGTAAAATTTATCGATAAATTAATATGATAAATTAATATCGTTCGGAAGTCCCTAGGACAATTTTATTCGTGCCACATAAACTTCTATGTCTGATTATTATAGAATAGGTCCTGTAATTTACACCCTCTACACCTGTCTACGCCTTAATGCAAGTAAAATCCAATAAATATTTAATACAAGCACCCCTCAAACGATGAACAGCACCGCAGTTCATTGTTACATGCGTTCCCTAAAGACCCGTGAATAAAAGAGCACAAGGAAAATCCAATAAAATAGGTTTCGTCAAACGCGCGTGTTTTATCAGCCAATGAGAGCGCGCCTCGCGGGACGCTGATTGGTTGGCGTTCCATTTTCTTCATGCGGCGGGCGCTCCCATTGGCGCGTCAGGGCAATGACCTTGTCGCCTTGAACTTTGTTTTAATCAAGCGAACGTGACGTCACGTTTTAAGGGATAATCCCATGATAATCCTTCTGGATTAGTCAATAGATTGTAAATTTAGAAATAATATTGGTTTTGGGCTGTTAAGATTTTTAGTAAGAAATACTTTGTGTATACCGTGAATGAATGATGAATATCACTTATGGCCGCTGGAACTTCTCATCGGTACTTATTACGAGGATGGCGATAAGATATCTCTAGCAAGATGAGAGAAGAAAACAAAAAACCGCCTTTTTGCTTAAAATATCGTATAGGACGCCGACTTCAGTTGGACTGACCATCACTACATAGTATAAAACAAAGTCGCTTTTTCTGTCCCTATATCCCTATGTATGCTTAATTCTTTAAAACTACGCAACGGATTTTGATGCGGTTTTTAATAGATAGAGTGATTGAAGAGGAAGGTTTATATGTATAATATTTTAATCCGGAGCGAAGCGAGGGCGGGTCGCTAGTTTTAAATATAAAAGAAGTTATTTCTTGCGTCTTTAAAACGAAATTTTCCTTTAGTTATTTTGCACCTAGAACTTTTATACCTAGTCCGAAATCCGGTTGAAAGGTAGGCTATAAACATTAAGCTATCTAGACCTGTATTTCACGTGCATTACGGGTAAACCCTCTAAATCTGTGCCCAGAGACAATGCGGAGGCCGAGCGGGGCAGTAAATATATTTTATGTTCGCAAAAGCTGAAAAATAAATATTTTCTTAGCTTAATATGGGGATTTAAAGGATGGTAAAATATTGTTTTTTAGCTCCAATAATACCAAAAATCTATAGAGAATATGCATATTAGTCACGCCAACAAAGTGGTACTATGTAATGTCAAAAAAAATTTTTTTTGGGTTCCTCCCCTGCACGTAACTTGGGGATGTTTATTTTTTCTCGTCTACCCTATAGTGTGGGATGTCGTTGGAAAGGTCTTTCAAAAATATAACAGGTTTACGAAAACAATTATTCGATTAAGTAATCAGTTTAAGGAATATTAAGCTTCAAAGTGCAAATTTTTGTTAGACTCAAGTGCGCAAATTTTTGTTAGACTTTTATAAAAAATAAATCGTAAAAATGCTTTATTTGTTCATTTTTCTCTTTTATATTTAGTCAAAATGAAAAGAAAGATCTTTAACCGAGTTAAAGATCTTTCTTTTCATTTTGACTAGCGTTAGTATCAATTGCAACGTCGTATTATTGGCGCAGTCGGTGATGCTGGTGCAGGTGCTCTATTCTGCTAGGTGAAGTCATATTGCCTTTGACATGTCGTATCGTAGAGGCGCAGCCTAAATATCTCGGAATGCAATCGATTACTATATTGCAACTTACATTTGCTCAGAAAGCCTAAGTACCTAATACAATTAGGGAACAAGCATGAAAAACAGAATTTAGTTTCATTAATACGATTTAGGAGAAAATTAAAAAATAAAGCATATAAAACGCTATACACTAAGTTTTGAACCCTTTATAAAGATTTTGTATACATTTAAAACTTGATAAAATTTCAAAACTTACTTTGGGTTAAGGTTTTAATTGTTTTTTTCGGCATCCTCATGTTATTTAAGATTTTTTTTACTTAATTCAAAGATATTTTGGCTAAAAAATAGTCATTTTTGAAATAAATGCAAATTTCTTTATAAGGTTCGTACATATTTTTTAAACATGGAACAACAGCTGTAACGTCATTTCTGTCGTCGATTTTGTATAAGTAGAGTGTTTTTGTAGTTGGTCTGAACTATAACTTTTTAAAGAGCTTCTCTTATGAAAAAATAACACGTCAATTATTTCCAGAGAGCGTATGAAAAAAATGCATGTTTAAAAGTTTCCTAAGTATTCTAAATGATCTATATTAGCCGTGAAATAAATATGCTACCCCCTAACCAGCTAAATGACGCGGAAAAGGGACCGATAACGGCGCGTCGTCAACCTCTCGCTTCATTGGCTGTTTCATATTGTTACCCGGAACCGTTCGCTGTGAACTTTTAAAAAGTTAAACTGTCAGATGACTTTGTATTTGGAGTATTGCTGCACTAGTAGGCTCAGTAGCAAAAATAATTATTAGCAAACACACACATTAAAAAACGGAATACTGGAAAAAGGCCGAATCTTAACGTTTCCGAAACCAACGCGCATGCATGTCTCGATGTATGAATCAGGAAGATACAAAAGAGATTTGTCAGGATCGTAGCAGGTGGATAAAAGTGGTGTCTGCCTTCCCCTCTGGGAAACAGACGTGATTTCATGTATGTGTGTATAAAATATTATAAACAAAAGAAGAGTTAAACGGTTAATCATTGTTTTATCGACACTTATTTCATAGAACGCAGGGGTTAACATTTTGTGATAGACACAAATCAACACACATCCTAACCTTCGTATTTAATATTTAAGATGACCTGAAATTAACTGGGCTTCAGCAGAAAATAGCTTTCGATGAATTGAAATTCGGCGAAATAATAAATTATCATTAAATATTTTTGAGTTTTTTTTTATTAATTTGATAGAGGAAACATAAATATATAGTACTAGTTATCCCCCAAAAACGTTAAAAATAAAGTAGGTATAATAAAATCAATAAGTATAGTCGTGGGCTAAAACTATATTAGGCTATAGTAGGATTTTTATTAAATATCGGAAATCGGAATCACTAGTAAATTCTCTCAAGTGAATTCCGACCTTATTGCCACCCTATATAGGTCGGAATTCACTTGAGAGAATTTACTAGGGATTCCGACATTTTATTAAATTCCTACTATATAAAAACATAAAAAATATAAAAGTTCGCCATGCTTTGTTTTACTATCTGCGCGGCTAGCACATGACGGCGCGCGAGTTACGTCATTGTCTAATTAATTAGTACGGTATAACTCGCGCGCCGTCACATGCTAGCCGTGCAGGGCTGGGAATCTACACGGTAATAACGATACCGTCTGACCTGTTTCCGTATTGTCAACGTTTCGATAACTCTTACTTCATTTACAATAATGGCGACTGTGACATAAACGATTCTAAAACACGTCAAACGCGATATCGTTATAAGAGACGTTTAAAAAAAAAATGTACCTACATAGTAAAAGGCTTAATGAAATCAAAAATCACGACCGCGTCCTTTGATACAAACTCTCGTTACACAAAGGAATCAATTAAGTTTTGTTTTAATTAAAGCCCTTAACTATGTTTAAAAAAAAAGTGCCATAACGCAGTACGGTAAGGTGGCTTAATAAGGACCAGGTTTTAGTAAATCCTTATAAATCTGATTTAAGAAGTAAAAATTATATGAAATGTACAAATTGCCTATATCTGAAGTTAAAATAATAACCAAAAATCATGAATCCAAAGTAAATTAATGACAATAATTGTTTTTAAAAAGCTTTACAATGGACCTTATTAAGAACAGGTTATGTCAATAAGACTCATTCCTGTTCCATAGACAATTCCGAAAGTACTTATTTTTTTGTTAACTTTTACATATGTATATTTTTTTTAATTCCCGAACAGCATCGACAACCATACTGGCAAAATGGCGGCGTAAAATCCAAGTAATCCCAATGCGCTTCAATGATTGGTTAATGGGGAGCGTCGGCGCAAGCCTTGATTTCAGTTTGGTATCGGGAGCGGGATTTTTGAAATGGTGGCTCTTATTAGGAACCGGTTCTTATTAGGCGAACACACCTTATAATAGATGCCCTAAAGGCATTCCATCTTGGTCACCAGGGTCGGCATCACATTTGAAAAAAAGAAAAAACGTTTATTTACTTGCATCTAAGTACAGAATAACAGGTTAGTGACAAAATAAAAATTAAAACAGAACGGTTCCTGTTCAGCATGTTATACTTTTTTAGGCCAGAGCTGGTCTTCCGCGGGAACCATTTCGTCGATGAAACTGCAATACCGCGTAACCAACAATTGCTAATGCCGCGTAACTGACGTGTGACAAATTTTGCAGGAGAGCATGAAAATTTAACATCTTTGTGTTTATTGATGTCGGACTTACCCAAACTTAAATTTGACACATTTTGTTAGATACGCGGCATTAGTAATTATTGGTTACGCGGTATTGCAGTTCCATCGACCATTTGCGGTCTTAGGATTGCAATCTTTATACTGTAACTATAAGAATGTCTATGGGCTACAGATCCCACTCACCATCACGTGACCTGTGTGCTTGTCTGCCTTCTCAACTCCATGCCATGAAAACCATCGCTATTCTTGCTTTTTTTATATCTTTGTTATATTGAAGGTAAAGTTAATCAAAGGAAAATATTCAAGTAGTTAACTTGAAATCTTGAACAGTAATAGGAAAACTTGGTATTCAAAATACACGTTCTAACTTCTGAATGAATAGCAAAGTTTAATTAAAAATGCAAGTTCTTTGTAGCGGTAGTTAATAGTTGCTTTGTGGATATCGAACTGCGTTAACGGGACGGGAGCGTTTTAAACAAAGAGAGAATTCTAAAAAACTTCGCCATATTGCTTCATGAAACACAGATTAAAAACAATATAAGTGTTTTTGTGGTTGCCGGATTAAAATAGTGCCACTCCAAGTCTTCCCGTGGATGTCGTAAGAGGCGACTAAGGGAATAAGTGCTTGTAGTACTGTTAGGCGATGGGCTTACAACCTGTCACTAATAATACACTATTAAAAACATTTTGAAATACACTTTTTTTCGGGTCTTAGTATATCTGTAACTCTGCCTACCCCATTCTGGGAATGAAGGCGTGATGTTATTTATGTTTGTATAAGTGATGTTCTCACGTGAAGGTCTCTACACGTCAGGCGCGTAGCGGTAGCGGGACGGCAAAAAACAAATGCACAGAGATGTATGAAGCATGCCACGAGCTACGTACATTTGTAACCGCCGCTGCCGCTCGCCGCTATCACGCTAAGTCGCAGCCAGGCCATAAAGGCACGTGTGTACACGAACAAATAGTAACACTCTTAACTGTACATCGGTGGACCTTATCACTAAAGGCATAAGATCTACCGATGCACAGATAACAGTGTGGGCGATGGGTCCATGGGTACAAGTTCAACCTCGTGAGGCCGACCATACTACAGGAAAATTTTCGTTAGTGGGAATTTGAACTTTGAACCACAAGCAAATAAAGTTCAGTTACCTGTGCTCTAAATAGCACTTTAAGTAATATTTAAATAAATAAAATTAAAACGTCACATTAGCCTACAAAGGTAGCGGTCCTGGGTTCAAATCCCGGTAAGGGAAGATATTAGTGTGATGAGAATACAAGTATTGTCTTGGATGTTTTCCATATATTTAAGTATATAATTTCTCTGTATAAGTATTTTTATCGTTGTCTAGTAGGTACTGTTAAGCGATGGGCTTACTGGTAAACAACTTAGCCTACTTGTGCAAAATGTGGTTACAGAATTACCAACAACTCTTTTTGTAGTTGTTGGTATTTCTGTAGCTCTGCCTACCCCACTCTGGGAATGACGGCGTGATGTTATGAATGTATGTGTGTATAATTTCATTTGAAATAAAGGCATTGTTTCTGTATTTGTAATCTTTCAGGTAATTTTTACATGCCATAGTATAGAGCCCAATAGGTTAGGTTAGGTTTGTTTTATTACAATTCTGAATAGTTCACGGTTTCAGAAAAATACCTTTATGACAAATTAATATTATGTCAATATTTGTCAATTATGTCATATGAAATTCGGGCAAGTGAAATTATTACATAATATGTAATTCGGTCAAACGATAGAGACCCGCTGGCAGCATTTCCTCGCTAAATAGTTTAACTTATGAATTGACCAGGGAAACTTCCAGCTCTTCGATCTCCAGTGACGTCAATGAGCCACTTCAAAATTTCTTTGAAGAGGCATAGAGAGTTAGTCCCCCACGGATAGGACCGGGGGTCTCGAAGCCGAATGAAATTAAAATATGCTCTTGCCCGGTTAATGTTATAAACAACCGAAAATTACCCACAGCGTTCTAGATATTTAAATAACTGTGGACCAAGCGCGATGTCTTTTATCTAGATAGCTTTATAAGGCCCATCCCTCGAGGCTCGTTAGTCGCACGCGACTTCATTTAGTATTCCTTTCGACAGCTAACGTCATACTTTCTATGTAAATAAGGTACAGTTAACTTGTACGAATATAGTTTAGGCGAAATTGAGATTGATTTGATGACCAATTACGCGGCCATTACTCACAACCGCTTCGTTTGACGTAATTGAGACCTACACTTTTAAAATATGCGATCATTAAAAACCGTTTAGAGAAAGGCTTAGGGTCGAGTCACAATGAGCTTGATGACAGCTCGATGCGAGCCGAGGCCCTAGCGTAAGCTAACTAGCGTTTCTGTTTAAAAAAAACGCGTCACTGGTATTCTATTCTATTCTATTCTATTCTATTCTAACTACAGAATACCAACAACTCTAAACTTGTTAATAATTCTGTAACCACATTTTGCGCAATCAGGCTAAGATGTTTAGCAGTGTATTAGTGACAGGTTGCCAGCCCATCGCCTAACAAAACTAAAAGCCCTTATCCCCTGAGTCGCCTCTTACCACATCCACGGGAAGACTTGGAGTGGCACTATTCTAACCCGGCAACCACATGATACGAAAAGTCACGTGATCTATACCAGTGACGCGATTGGTTTAAAAACAAAACGAATAGAAACGCTAGTTGGCGTACGCATTTTGGCTAGGGTCTCTGGGGCACATTCGGTGAACGTTATCGTTATGAAAAATGTAAAGGATTGACTTAGCGCTTAAATAAATTTCATAATTTTTGTCTGTTTTCGAAAGCTTTAGTGTTAAGCATCTCATTAACGACCACAATAGCCTAGCCAAAATGCAAACGCTTCTATCGAATCTCTTTTCTATCGACTCGAAATTTATGGAGTCGATGACCTACGCAGTGTTTGGAGTCTACGGTGCCTAGACTAGATGCGTAACGCTAACGTTAGTGATTTTTAAAAACTGACAGGTTGTATAGGATTGACGTAAGCTGGCGATTTATCGTTTCGGCGGCTTATTTCAATTCTTGAATTCTTCACTTCGTCAGTTCCTGTAAATTCAAGTTACGTCTAAACTCCCATGTCCTCCTGTTAATATTTCGCGTCAATTATCACTATTCGTTGTCTCTTTTCCAATTTTGCGAATGTATGTGTTTCTTTCTTTCTTTATTTTCTTGGATTAGGTATTGTTTCGGATATAAACGTGATTCTCTTTACGTTGCCGAAACTTTTTTGTCCTAATGTATAGTTCTGCTGAATTTAAAAGGGAAATAGAGAACGTTAGGTTGGACTAGGTTTGCTTTATAACTTTTCTAAAAATTCAAAGGTATCAGTAGAATAAGAATTATGCGACATCATACAAATTACTAGTATAGAGGCATTCCATCTTAGTCCTCAGGGTTGGCAACGCATTTGAGGTCTTGAGAATTCTAATGTCTATGGGTCTCAGATTAACATCAAAAAAAAACATTCGGACAATCGTGATTATGCAAAAACAAGAAGAACCATATAAAATAGGTAACATTAAATAATACTTTATAATTCCTCATCTATTTTTCGATAGTCCACGTCAAATATGTTAGAATAAATAAAACATTATCCGGGCACATTTTTGCCGTAACATTTATTTTCCGTTCAGTAATTTGTCAACAACACGCGCGGAACTCGACTATTGTAGCCCATTTCTGCACAATAGCCCCGCGGCCATATTGGGACGGAATGGGAACACTCCCTAAGTGATTTATTTGATCACTTGGGGTTTCGTTATTGAGATCTTATGAGAAAGTGAAACTTGGGAGTTTGAGTACTTGGTTATTAAAGTGGGACTCGAATGAGTCGAAAGAACTAGGAATACAAATAGTTTTAAGCATTTTTAAGAAGCACCAATAGTTTAACCCTTAATTGATTAAGGGGAAACGGGACAATAAGTATGAAAACTATGAATAAAGGGGGAAATAGTTTCCCAATATTTGATTAGGGTTACTTATTCAGTTTATAAAAAGCCCCAAAATTATGACCTCTATTTTCGGAGCGAGCCCCTTAAACATTACAACTCAACTGAAATTCATAAAACCTAACTAACAACCAGAGCCCGGAATTTTCGTAGCTATTTTTATGTGTCACAGGGACTTCTCGTTTATCGACTTCCGATACGTTATAGAACACAACACAACATATCAATGAAGATTAAAAGTAAAGGTAAACAACAGGCGGTCTTATAGCCAAAGAGCGATCTCTTTTATATAACTTTTGAGTGGCTGAAAATGTTAAATAGATATTTGTAATGAAAATTTAATAGTTAACAATTCTACATTTAATCAGTTCAGTTCAGTGTATTAACATTTATCTATTTCATGATCAAAGTCAGTTTTAGTGCTAACAAGTGTTTCATCATTAGTTTATCTATAAAAGAAATAGATAGTCATAATGTTATCTTGTCTCGACAAGATCGATCATTCGCGATAAGACTGCATGTTGTTTACTTTTACTTGTAAGCATATTTTGAAAAATGTATTCTTATTGATCGATATATACACATGTATATCAGAAGTCGATAAACGAGAAGTCCCTATGACAGAAGTGCTACGAAAATTCCAGGCTCTGGTAATAACCATCGCGATAAAACTACCTTTTTTAGGGTTCCGATAATAATACTGTTATGTCGTCCACGTATATTTATATATTCCTATAATATTTGAGGAGTTTCCTCCATTTCTCCAAGATCCCATCATTAGATCTTGACGTGCTGGAAATGGGACCAACTAGAAAGTATACCCAATCGAACAAAATGTCTTTTTGTATTCCCGATCAATTGAAAATCTCCTCCTTTTTTTGAAGTCGGCCAAAGAAACTTCCACTTGTATTACAAGTTACAAGCTTTTACGAAACGGGCCCCAGATAGACTTATACCACCTTATAAAATCAAAAAATGTTTGCCCTCAAAAGCGTGACTCCTTTGCAGCTTAACAATAAAACCTTTTACAATCTAAAGTTTAAGGAATGTTATCCCTCACGCGTCCATTGGGAGTCATTTTCTGAGAAAAATCAAAGCGAATTCTTACTGTCGAAATGGCTGTATCGCCTGTGTCTTCTGTAACTTTTAAAATAACGAACAGTTTATACTTCTACCCCCTTACTAATAAACGTCAAATAAGCTTGGAATAGTTATACCATGCTTTATCCTTATCTGTCGAATTCAAATGTCGCAATGACAGATAAGGACAGAGCTTGGTATAACTATTCGAAGCTTACTCAACGTTTATTAGTAAGAGGGCTGGGATTTAAGGTGATGTGCCTGGTTCTAACTTTATTTTGCATGATACTATGAGGACACTTTCACATTGTTTAGATCTACCTCTTTAAGAAGAACAAGTTCGTAATTAGCAAACGTACATAGAAAATACGAAAAAAAAACCTCTCAAATGACGTACCTACAATTATAACAAAAAAATCGTTCAAGTAACAATCAAAATGAAGTTTTGGCTAATGGTGCACGCATAAATAGATGCCCCGCAAAGCGGTGCCTTATCACTTTTCTGCTAATATTTAATTTCAATACTTTTCCGAAAATTCATATAACTTATTATACCTATGCAAGTTTGGGAAACGTGATCAGCTAAATCAATGATAATTAAACTAAAGGAACAAAAAACTAAATAGACTTTCCTTGGAAATAACATTACGAAGTCGCAGGCCTTACATGACATAATGCAGAAACTTCTTCCAAATCTCGAACGATCAAACTTTGCTATCTCAAATGGCTTCAATAAATCATCCAACTCACAAATACCTATCTTATTACGTAGCGTTAACTTTCACAATCGTCTAACGGTAGAATTGCATTGGAAGCAGTACAGTTGCCAGCTTTCAATAAGTGTTGCCAATATATTCCGTCTTATACGTATTGATTCGAGTCAGAAGCCAAACCTGAACTGTATTTACTTAAAACCCAATAAAGGCATGAATGGAGGGAGTTCAGATTCTCTTTTTGAATTGAGAGGGGTTGGTTTTTGAGTTTTTTTTACAGACAAGCTAGATATTATTGGAAAAAATATTTGGTTAAAGTCCTCCTGGATATTGCACATTTAAATAACGTTTTCACTCCTCTCGCTCTAAAATGAGTCGTAACTGAAATAAGCCATGTATAAGCGGACTAAATTGATGCTTTTAATCCCAGGGACTAAAGTACTTTGTCTTTTTAATTTCCTTATAAAAAGCATTGGAAAACCACAAACAGCCAGATACATGTTACTTTGATGATTTTGCTCTTCTAGTCGGAGTGCGCGATGGAGCCGGTGGAGGCCAGCCCCCTATCCCACAACACTTTACAAGTGTACAATTTGACAAATTTGTTAGGTTTTCCATAGAAAAAGTTGACAATATTGTCAATTTGTACACTTGTAAAGTTTTGTGGGATAGGGGCCAGGGCAGGCTGCGGCTGGGCGTACAACCTCCACCGCATCAGTCTTCATTTCGGAAATGTTGTCTATGAATGATTTGTAATGTTCTAAGCCCAAAAACAACCTTGTTTCGGTCTCGTTCTGCATTACAGTGTCGGGTCAAGAGTAAAAATGATAGCGCTATTAAATTGTATTTTTTTACGCTGCTATAACAAAAATCTTAGACACGCCTTAGCATTTTTGAAGTGACGGTTTTTGTATGAATTGTCATTTAAACTCAACGGTTTAAGTTTTTGTAACAACAACATTATAATTTAAGATTTATTTTTCTCGCAATAGAAGTTAAAAGCAGAGTGAGATATTTATCCACCCGAGCAAAGCGAGGGTGGATGAAGTTCGAGTTCCCTTGTTGACCAATCTACTTTTCTGGCGTTTCAACAAAAACTAAGTGAGTACAAAATATTATGAGTTTTTGGAACGAAGTTCCTTATGGGACGGCGTTTACCGTCACGAGTTTCCGTCACGACCCTTTCTTTAGCGTAGAGGGTAGACGGTTTTCCATGGCGCGTATGCTATTGGCTGTGCCCAGTCACAGTTTAAGGGAATTATATTGTAATACTATGGCCAGTCATAGGTGTGTGCTTATTGGTTCAAGGCAGCCAGTAAGTTCGCACCGGCTGCGCAGGTTTAGTGCGTATACGGCATACGCATCAGCTGTTTCGTGCTGACTAAGCTCGTAGTGAGAATCGCGTAGGGTTTACTACTAAAGTCATACCTAGCGTTCTACCGCTTTTTAACGAAACCTCGTTCAGAGTAAACTAGACCTAATATAATACCTACTCTGTATTTAAATTTCATTTAGAACTATAATAATAATAAATAATAATAATAAATCTTTATTCAAAGCACTTTTTAACAATGTATAACTATGTAAGTACTTAACAAAAACAAAGAGATTTATAAATTACATGCCTGAACTAGGATGCTCCTGTATCTAAGGTCTTAGACTAGCTTTTAACAACTATCTGTTTCCCGCGACTCCGTCCGCGTTAAAGTCGTCTATCGCTATTCCCTTAGTAACCGTCCAATTTTTCCGGATAAAAAGTACTTTATACCTTTTCCTTGAACTCAAACTAACTCTATAACAAATTTCATCTAAATCGGTACAGCGGTTTATACGTGAAAACGTAACAAACAGAAAGACAGTCAGAGTTACTTTCACATTTATAATATAAGTATAGAATGTATGTTGTTATAGCGTCAATAGAAATAGATAGAGACATACATACATAACATCGCGCCTTCATTCCCAGCGTGGGGTAGGCAGAGCTACAGAAATACCAACAACTCTAAAAAGACTTGTTCATAATTCTGTAACCACATTTTTCACAAGTAACCCGGCAAACCATAGGGGCTAAATAAATAATAAATAAATAAATAATAAATATCACGGTACACTCTCACACAAATTGACCTAGTCCCAAACTAAGCTCTAGGCTTGTACTATGGGTACTAGACAACGATAAACATACTTATATAGATTAATACATACTTAAATACATAGAAAACATCCAAGACTCGGGAACAAATATTTGTCCTTACCGGGATTTGAACAACCACTGGCTTCGGAGGCAGGGTCACTCCCAACAAGACCAACGTGTCGTAAATGGATACTATTCGGAAATATCAACAGTCTACCTATTACAGCGGACTCAAAATGAACGGCGTTGGCGCCATTTGGGTCCGGATCCCTAAAATATTATAGTCGCCAAAACCTAGTACAAAAATTACTTTATGAAAGAACATTATTTCTATATAACCCGGTCATACTCGTTATCAAATTAATATCGTGTTAACATCGCGTTTAACTTCATCGTAAAACAATGTTATTAAGCCAGCAGCTGAAGTAAACGCGTCGTATGCAGGTTGCATTCTTCGCAAATACTGCAACCGCAGTGCACGCCCGGTGCTGCAACAAAGGTCGATGAACTGCGTCAGCTGATGTAGTACAACTCGGTCAATGTAGCATGGACCCTGTCACAGCAACCACATATTATATCCTCACATCTGTGGCATATAAGTATATATCAGGGATAATGTCACACAAATTGACCTAGTTGATTGATAAACTTACATATGTATATAAGCTCGGGGGCTCGGTGCTATGCTCGGGGTTTCTCTGCGGGATAGAATCAGAAATGATGATATCCGCAGTAGAACTAAGGTTACCGACATAGCCCGAAGAATAGCGAAACTTAAGTGGCAGTGGGCGGGCACATTGCTCGCAGGACTGATGGCCGATGGGGCCAGAAAGTTCTCGAATGGCGTCCACGGACCGGGAGACGAGCTGTTGGTAGGCCTCCAACAAGATGAAGCGACGACCTCGTAAGGATCGCGGGATCGCGATGGATGCGGAAGGCACAAGACCGGTCTAAGTGGAGAGCCTTGGGGGAGGCCTATATCCAGCAGTGGACGTCTTTCGGCTGATATGATGATGATGATGTATATAGAAAACATCTAAGACTCAGGAAAAAAATCTCGCGCTCATCACACAAATATTTACTGATACTGGAAATCGAACCCGGGACCGCTAGCTTCGTAAACATGGTCACTGGGCTGAACACGTCGTCACCTAGCCGTCGTCGAATAACATTTAAATGATCGTTATCATAAGGTCAACGTGAAATGTATGAATAGTCAAAGAAATTAGTAGTAAGTAAATAATGTCACACAATTTGACCTAGTCCCAAACTAAGCTCTAGGCTTGTACTATAAGACTCGGGAACATATATTCGTGCTCAGCACACAAAGATCTGCCTTTACCGGGATTGAAACCCAGGACCACTGGCTTCAGAGGCAGGGTCACTCCCAAATAGGCTAACGTGTCGTCAAAGTGGTGGTACATAGGACCTTTTTCCGTTATACTAAAGAAGGCTTACTGCAATGTAGTAGTAGAAACATTCTATTCTCTATTTGTAACCACATTGAGTTACAAATGCGTTAAGCTAAAAATAAGTATAGAAAATTGTCCGTTTTGGTACCTAAATCCGATGCATTTCTCGGTAACAAACCGGACAATTCGACGCGTCTTTTTGGAGACACATAAGGAATTCTATTTTTCTTATTCAGAATGAGGATTTTTTTCCCAAAACTGAAGAAACAATGAAGCGTAATCTATTTTTTTGAAACTTGGTCTCTATAACATCTACAGCGTGCTCTTAACTTCTCCCTCAAAGGAAACTCCCTGAAGCCTTCTCATTAATAATTACCACCTAGAGCGGTAAACCCCTCTTTATTACACCTAACGTGTTATAATCTCGTTGTACCGTTCGCCGCGACTATTAAAGGTATATTGTTATGTTATGGTTATGATTTTAGACTGGTTTACACGAGGAGAGTACGCGGGACAGTAAGTACTGGAGCTGTATTCCACTCGGTAAAATAATATTGCTTTTAACAAGTTATCATATTGTTACGATAACAGGTCAAAAACAATATGGTTTTACCAAGTGTGGCTCATTTATTTATTTCAAATTCAAGTGCCAAAGTAAATCCGATCCTCTTCCCTTAGTAATAAAGTTGCGATTGCTACAGGATTTAATTTGAGATACTGCCATTTGACTTAGCGCATTGTATCTTTCGCCTTATCCTTTCAATAAAGTTATCTACCAGAACGTTGGTACGACTATTCTACGGGATCCAATCATTTTATAACCATTTTTTCACAAATGATTCATTTCACAAACATAATTTGACAACCCGCGTTTTTTTTCAAACTGTAAATAGTTCTGGATTTATTTCAAGACTATCCTATAGAACCCTATAGGTTAGGTTAAGTTAGTTTTATAAAAATCCTGAAATATTTATATTTACAGACAAAACGCGGGTTGGCAAATGATTAGGTTGTGAAACTATGTATTTGTCAAATATTTGTCGGCGAAAAGGCAGAGAACCCTATTCTACATTTTATTCAAGGAGCACTCTTCTTCTAGTTTTCTTGCTATACTAGTTTTGGTAGAACAAGCCCCAAAAACCTCGCAATAATCGAGAGAAATGTGCACTCTCCTGACTGCACATTGCTAAAATAGCTAGTCAGGGCCAATATTCTATTAGGTTAAAACGATATTGCGTTTGACGTGTTTTAGTAGGGTACGCAATTTCGAAGAGTCATAATTTCGAATTGACCAAAATTCCTAATTTTCGTAAATCCGAATGCATTTTTTTATATATCACTTTATTTTTTGATATCGCTTATAAGTCAAACCTAACCTTACCTACGTACAGCAACTAAATTATGCATTTTATTTAAAATAGTTTCAACGTAATACAGCTTTCGGAAAAAAAAATCGGAAAAACATAGTTCAGAATTTTAAGGTGTTCCCTTTTTAGTATTGTTATATAAAACCTACGTAATTAATGTTTAAGATATCCTGAAAACATCATAGTTGCAGCAGAAAAAAGCCGATGAAATGAAGTATTTCATTCGTTCAGCGAAAAGGCAATATACAATGCGATAAAAGAAATAAAACATGCAAGTTATGCTAAAAAGGAAACCCGTGAGCGATGTGATGCAGCAAGCTGCAGCGCTGGTTTTCAGTGGTGCCCTGACTACATACTAGGTACTAAATTAAATCTATAAACTATTATTATGAATAAATGATACAATCGATGAATTGAAATGCGATATAAATGTTTTAAAAAACAATAAATCACCTTCAAAAACGCATAAAATAACTTCTTATAAAATTGTAGGCACCTAATAGGTTAGGTTACTGAAGTCGGCTTTTTTGCTGAAAAAATTGTGGTCGCCGACTTCAATTGGACTAACTATTAGGTGGCTACAATTTTAAAAGAAGTTATTTAATGCGTTTTTGAAGGCGGTCTTTTGTGTTTTAAAACATTTATTTTATTTAACACTTTTTAGTAATCATAATACGCTGTTATGTAGTCCTACTTCTTAGTTGATATGAAAATTTAAGTTATTTCAAGCGCGTCGCAGGCAACGCCGCGGAAAAGTCATAGAGATATTTCAACAAGTCAACATTCTTCTTTGTAGTCGCTCAACTATTTTAGTCGAGATATCTTATGGCCGCTCTTGAAATTGGTACCGTTGAGGAGTTCCGGTGGCCATCTGTGGTCTTCATCATTAGTTCCACTGCGTCAAGTTATATTTTCAGATTCCCCCCAGTCGCAGTGACCGGGGTAAGTCCACGATCCTTCAAACACCCACACTACACCTGTCTCAGGTCTAAAATGTCCTCTGTAAACAGAGGTCACTAGACCCGAGACTCACGTCTGGGCAAACCAGGGTCGCTTTCCGGGAACGGGATACGGGGACACCTACCCGAGCTCCGTCCCTTCAAACTCCCCCTCGTCGCCCCCCTCATGTGCGCTCTTTTGGGGAGTATTTGGTTCCCCGGGCCCGCGCTGGCCCTGGAAAGTGGATATCCCGCCACTGGTTCGGTGGAAAAGGGAGGAAGGATGGGAGCTGGGAAGGAATGGGAAATCGGGAAGGTGGGAATGGGATAGGGACGTGCCGCTCTTAGTCTGGCCCCTCACCCCGAGCCTTTCCGGTATGGGTAGCCCTGTCCGGTATAGCCACGGGGATCATAGAGACACGCAAGCCCCCCCACCACGGCAAGGTGGCAGCACAATCGGGGGGAACCTAACCTAACCTAACCTAACCTAACCTATGAAAATGCTACACTTGTTACTAAAAATACTGAAATCGCTATATGTTTGCCTACAATATTTGAGGAGTCCACTCAATTCCTCACTGATCCCCTTATCAGATTCGTTAGAACCTCCTCCTTTTTTGAATTCGGTTAATGACAAGAATATAATTAGACTATCTATAAATATCCAAAATGATATATATATATATATTTTTTTTGTAGAGGATGCATAATTTAAATTTGTAAAGTTACAGATTTGGTGACAATGGGACCACCTCGGAAATGTACTCTATCAAAAGAAAAAATAATGTTCAAAATCGGTCTACAATTGACAAAGTAATCGGTGGTCATACATAAAAAAAAATACGCGTCGACTTGAGACCCTTCTTCGTTTGTTTTCGTCGGTTAAAAATAAAGGATTACCATAATAAGGATTGATAGGGAACCGAAATATGTAGGCTACTAAATCGAGCTACTCGACCGTTTACTCCACTTGTATACTATTACTAAACCGCAATGAGTTTACACTTGGAATAGCTGTCAGTTCATATGAACTTTGACTTATCTATATGACAAAACTGTCACCGCCAAGACTGTTCTAATCGCGGTTTGATAATACCACATTTCGGTCTCATTCTAACATATTCCACGTAGGCAGGTGATTATTTCTCTTAATGTAAGTAATATACAGTTATTCTGAACATTAACACCTGCTTCACCCTGAATATTTGATTATACAACCTACAATTTGGGTGTTGAAGTTTTTGACACTTTTGGCACTCATGATTGGCATCTGACAGCGGTGTCGGCTTGGCAGCCGAAAGGTAATGTAATATTTAACTTGAATGAAGGAGGTCACAGGTAAGGGACGTTTTCTATTTTTTGTACATAGTTAATGGCTTTAATTAAAACAAAACTTAATTAATTCCTTTGTGTAATGAGAATTACTCATATAGTTTGTATGACTAACTCTCGTTACACAAAGGACACGATCGTGATTTTTGTTTTCATCAAGCCTTTAACTATGTATTTTTTTTTAAAACGACTTTTTAGCGGTTTAATTACTTTGAAAACAACTTTCACTTTGGCTTTTTGAAGTTGGGACATTTAGTTAGTTTGAACTATGTTCAGTGTTGATTTGCTTAACCCCCGATAAAAAATCCGGGGAAGAGCATGTCGGACCATGCTCAGTGAAGGGTTCCGAAGGCGTTAAGT
This sequence comes from Acleris holmiana, assembly GCA_949316455.1. Classification (NCBI taxonomy): domain Eukaryota; kingdom Metazoa; phylum Arthropoda; class Insecta; order Lepidoptera; family Tortricidae; genus Acleris; species Acleris holmiana. The sequence goes on along the minus strand of OX438786.1, from coordinate 11,038,206 downwards.
ACTACAAACATAAAAAACAACAAGTAATAAATAATTTTCTATTTAAAGTTATTTGGTGCCATCTAAGATTTTTTTTATAAACAATTTAATCGCCTGTATCTCAAGAACCCATGATGTCAACTTAGTAGTGATAGTTTTTCAGATTTTTAGTACTTGTAGTTTTGGCTGTTTGGAGGGAGGAACGGGACACTTGACTCTAATAAAAATTAGCATTTAAATCTTCACATTTGACTAATGGATCCTAAGGGACCTGTCGCTAATACACTAGTAAACTTTTTAGCCCGATTGTGAAAAATGTGGTTAAAGGATTATTAACCTGTGCCTACCCAACTCTAGGAATGAAGGCGTGATATAAGGTAAATGTGTAAGTTATCTAGATAAAACGTATTTTAAAGTAAGTAAGTAAGTAAATCATTTATTCACAACAAAAACACGCAGACAAAAAATAAAAAGTAACAAAAATAAAAGAAAAAAAAGAAAAGAGACGACATGTCGCGTTAATGTTGCGAAACGGACCCAACTCAGCATATGCTGGCTGTGAAGCCAACGCTGATCTTCCGTTGGGACCGCTCGGTGAAGACACGGAAGGCCATACAGACATCTCGGTACTTACATTTAAACAAAAATTAATTAAATAAAACTAAAAAATAACTACATGTCACAACAGACAGCGCCCCAGGTGGCCACAAGATAAACTAACACTATCTGCATTGCTTGACAGTAAGTCTTGAAAATATGTTGTATAATTATCAATTATCTTATCTGTGCCAAACGATGCGCGCTAACAATCTGTGGTTTTTATGGGTTAAACAAACAAAAAATACTGTGCACAAAACGACAACACAAACACAGTCTAAGTAGGTAAAGAATACTAGTAAGTAAGTATTACTAGTAGTGGTTTACGTTTACATCTTAATGAAAACTAGTAAAGATTTATCCTAATTAAAACGGAAACAAAGTAATAGAGAGAAAAAATAAATAAATAAAATATTAAAAATAACAAGCAACGGGTGTGCCTTGATTGAAGCAGACAATGGAAGACAAAAAAACCACCATAAATGACTACAACTTTAACTCAAGTCGTCCTCGATTGACGTCTAATGATGAATAACACGTATCCCAAAGAATAATCTTATCTTGCTTGGATGTTTGTTACCCAATCATGCCAAAACGGCACCGAGATAGATTATAGTCTGAAATAGCAAATAGGCTACTTTTTATACCGGAAAATTGGGCGGAGGAATTAAGCGGACAGAGTCACGCGCAATAGCTAGTCATTTTATTAGGAGTAGAAATTCGATAAACACATTTCGCACGGACGGAAGAGTGAGATAGGTTTACAATAGGACCTCTCCCTCTGCTTAGGCAGGACTTGAATCCAAACATGCTCGTCGTGTGTTGATCCACTAATGGAAACCTGACGTAATAAGTAACAACATTAAGTTATAAAAAAAAACTACGTCGAAATTAATCGTTGGGTTTCTGCGACAGTCATTAAAGTGTATTACCGTACAAAAACAACGTAGTTTGTTACAAACAACCTCCTAGCAAAATACTGACATAACGCTCACAATAAAAACCAATTAAAAACAACCCACTTTTCCGGCCAAGTTAACGAAGGAAACCCCACGCCTACCATCCCGATATAGACCGAGCGGTCAGTGCGTGCGCCCCAGACCGTGGTATTGATCCCACCACAGACCACCACTCCCACCCAGCCGCTACACTACTCAACAACCAGTCGGCCATAGCCTCGCCACCAAACCACTCGAAAAAAAAACAAAACGCGCGCTCTTTTTCAAATTTGGAACGTGTTGCCAACACACGTGTATTTTCAATTGTAAAAAAGTGTTGTGTCTGCAATTGAACGCGTGAAGATCATTTAACGTATGACTCATAGCCTAGTTATACGTTACCTCAATTTGCTGAATTACATTAAGTTTCATAATAGAGACATGCCAAATTGTCGCAATTAAGGCCAAATTCTCGAATTAAGTATGATTTTAGTGATAAAAAGTGCATATAAGCCGGTATCTAAACAATGCGTGTGAGCGTTATCTGTCGGATGCAAATTATCTCACTTATCTCGTCCCCTCGCGTCCCACTAAGCCGCTCGACCGTCAGTTCTGCGCTATCAGCTGATACAGTCAGTAAAAGCGGCTAAGAAAACTGATTATTGTGAAAAACAATAGAGATTTACATGGCGTCGCGTCACGGAAGGCAATTATAGTGAGTCAGTCGACGGCGCAACCGCGCTACGAACGCTGGCAATCAAGTTTTTGTGCGGATGCTGTTTTCTAAATTCGAAATTTAAAAACAGGTGCGCCGAACGTCCATATTTTTTAAATTCAAAAATTTGAAGGCGCGTCTAAACGAAACGATTCTTAACTCGAAATTCGATTGGTGGTTTTTTGTGAACGAATTTTTTGTCTCTGGATCTGTGCAGTGATGGTGTCGTGATTGGGAACTTTTTGCTGTCTTTCTTATAATGGAAAGAAGCGTTTTGGCTGACACGAGGCACGTGACTTGGGCATCTGAAGTAAGTAAAAAACCGTACCATAGACATAAATGTAAATGTTTTTCAAATGTAATAATTTTACTAAATGTTAAATTAAAACTGGCATTATTAGTCCTAGACATAATCGTCGCGTACTTAGTTACTTTTAAAGAGATCCGAAGGCAAAATAGAGTTCCTGATCAGCTGATTATTAATGCTATTTCTGTGAGGTGTCGTTAGATAACTATGTATTACAGAAATTGAAATTACATTATATTTTAATAGACGGTAAAAAAACCGTTTGCTTTTGAGGTTTTCTCCATACTTACTCGTACGTATGACATTCGGGAAAATTAAATTATTGCAAATGAAATTCGGTCAAACGATATAGAACCCTCTATTATGATTACTCACACTTCTTTTTCTAATTCAATTACCACATTTAACAACACCTCTTTGGTCATGTACCTATGCCTACATAATAGTTCGTCACATTATTAATAGGATTTTATTCGGGCTTTTCAAACTTTTCAATCCCAAAGGTCAATTATCTGACCAGTTCAGTAGTAGACGCTAGGCGTTTCATGTAAATGTCATAGGTTCATCGCAGAGATAACAAAAAGGTCGGCGTTAGGTCGATAGTTAAATATACGCAACAACCCTTGAAGAGAAGTTAGGTTGCATTTTTAGGCATCAGCCTTTTTATAGGTTTCTCATAATGAGATTATATTTCGACGTTTTCCTTTTTATTTCGGTAGGTTTTACTCGCGACTCGCGAAGAATTCCTCATTATTTTCTCAAGAACTTGCCAATTCCCGGTAAGGGCAGATATTTGTGTGATGAGCGCGAATATTTGTTCCAGAGTCTTGGATGTTTTCTATGTATTTAAGTATTTATTTCTCTATATAAGTATGTTTATCGTTGTCTAGTACCCATAGTACAAGCCTAGAGCTTAGTTTGGGACTAGGTCAATTTGTGTGAGATTGTCCCCTGATTTTTTATTTTTTTTATTTTCTGCGATGAAAACTATTATACGTGTCCTAACCCAAAATAAACGGGTCCATATCGGCTCATATAAAATTGGTCTTTCCAATTTTTATACAAATAACGATTTGTGACTATACTCATCATTTCTCCGAAAAAATTTACTCATATTTTTTTTGTTCATAATTGTTGTTTATAATCATCGCAACTCCTAAAGTTTTTACTGAAACCGTTCTGATTTTAGGACGTTTATAAAACAAACCTAACCTAACCTTATTTACCAGTCGGATATATTTAAAATCCTGAAAATAAACAGGTGTAGGTACGATTAATATTGATTATGAAGAGTGATCATTATGATGTAAAATGGTTTGAGATACATATTCGGAGTGTCCAATAATCTAATTTGAAATTTTATATGAACTTTGGCGCATCCAAAATAAACAACATTTCGTACCTGGGTCATACACACTCTTAAAAACAAAAGTTGTCTCTCCTGTAGTCAAAAGTTAACAGCTTGTGTGTATATAAGTTATGTTTTTATATGATAGGTCTAAAGCTGTCCTGACGGCGTTTTTGCGGGAATGGGCTTAGCCAGAAAATTAGGCGTTAAACACGTTAACTTTCGGCGTGTCCACAGGAAAGACGGTAACCTAAATCTGTGTATGACCCACCTGTGTCACCTATGTGCCAATATTCTATATCAATCTATTTTGAATTAAACCGTAAGTAAAAGGTAAGCCTGTAATTTCCCTACAGTTTGACGGCATCACTACATAGTATAAAACAAAGTCGCTTTTTCTGTCCCTATACCCCTATGTATGCTTAAATCTTTAAAACTACGCAACGGATTTTGATGCGGTTTTTTTTAATAGATAGAGTGATTGAAGAGGAAGGTTTATATTGTATCATACTTTAATCCGGAGTGAAGCGAGGGCGGGTCGCTAGTCTTATATAAAATAGCCATTTCCCGTGACTCCGTCCGCGTTGTCGTTTATCGCTGCTCCCTCAGGAAACGTCCAGTTTTTCGAGTTAAAAGGTATGTCTTTCCATACCAAACCTTTAATGTTTTGTACTATGAACTAAGTGAACGATTTTTGTTTGTTTGTTTCTTTTTTTTTGCTTGAAAGACAAACGCACCTACTTTTAAAAACATCATTTTTTAATATTAAAAGGATTGGCTTTGGAAATAGTAATAATTAAACACCTCGACTTTTTTCCAACCAGTCTCTTTGCAGCTGTCAATCTGTAACTTTGTTTAGATGTAGAAGGAGACACCGAAACTTTTAAATTCCAAAATATTACTTAGCGAGAATCTTTTAAATACCTTCACATACGAGTATACATATCAGTAGCTGTTACTCTTTGTTTGTTTGTATATCGACATTGTATTCAAACTTTTTATGGTTATTTTGTGCGATCTTTATCTCTAGCCGTTGTTTTCCTCGTACATTGCCCCCTGACCTCACTCGCGTGAGAGCGCCGTCCTAAATACACCGGTAATGGACGCACTAAACGTGTTAACGCGCAATTATCGCAATATTAATTTTTGTTACTTCCTCCAAATGAGAAAGCAAAGGTCAATTACAAAATTTCATTACATAAATTACTAAATCCACCCATATACCTCCCAACTGCTGGGTATTCTCCTCTCCCTTTTAGGGTTACGTAGTCTAACTAGGAACCCTTATAGTTTCGCCTAGTCCTTCCGTCTGTCCATCTATCCGTACGTCCGTCACTTAGCTCAAAGACTCTTAGTATTAGAATTGGTTATTTGGCATGAATATGCATATTAGTCACGCCGACAAAGTTGTTAAACAATATTTTTTTAATAATTGGATAAGCCCTGCTGGTTTCTCAAAACCATTTTACGATCAAGGGATCCATTTGTGCAATATTAAGCTTTAAAGTGCTAATTTTTGGAAGAATTAAGTGCTCCCAAACAGCCGAAGCTGTAAATACTAAAAATCAGAAAAATATCTTAAAATAAATCAAGCCAATCGCCTAACAGTTCAACATGCCCTTATTCCTTAAGTCGCCTCTTATGACATCCACGAGAAGACATGGAGTGGCACTATTCTAACCCGGCAACTACACGGGGGTAATCACAATGTTACTACAATAGGCTCGGGTCTAAGGTGGAATGCCTCCGTGATAGTAATTTCATTAGTAGTTTTATCCCCAAACCACACACACACACACACACACACACACACAGCAATGTGAACATTGCTGCTTGGTAATAGGCTAAAGGATAAGATGGTGGTAGCAATCCAGACCTTGCAATAGGTTCTATCACCACTATCCTTATCACACCACTCAGTCGTGAATTTTCTAAAGATCATCAATCAATAAAAGTTATCCATTGCTTTAAGCCTTCTTCTGATAAACATATCAGATTAGATCACAAATCAGGTATCGGCAATCAGTGAAAATGGAATCTTTTCTTTATAGGTAACTAAAAAAAACTTAGTCCTTCCAATAGTCTAATAGCCGAGTATACAACGAGCTTCACCGAACTGGCAAATGGATGAAAGTAGGTATGTAAGTATTTTATATTAAAATTAATATGTAAAAAAATATATTACATGTAGGTTGGCCAAAAAAAAATAGTCCTATAATACTATAAAGTAGGTATATTATAAATACGGATTACTTTTAATTATTTTTTTTTGAAATTTAATTTTACAATTACAAATTTTAAACGCTAAATAAGTTTCATAATTCTGTCAAAAATGTACATGTTGATTGCACTGATTACAGGTTGAAAAAATTACGGCGAAACAACCGCTTTTAAAACCGTTAGAGTGACAAATTTAGCACTTGCAATGCAACTCTTGCAAAAAGTGCAGTTACACAATCGCAACGAGAAGCAACAAAATGCAAGGCCGTTAGCGACTAACGAGACTGCAGCCAATTTGAGAATTTAGCAATTCAATTGAAACTATCGATTATATGAACACGAGTGCTTGGACACTGGATGTTTCTTGTATTTTGTATTGGAGGTATATTCAATAAACAAACTATATCGTTTTCTAAGTGTCCACCAAACTAGATCTAATCCAAATAAATGTGGATGCATCTCGCTTCGACCTCGGAGTGAAAATAAGGCCAAACGTTTAAGTAAAGAATCTGATGGTGACAGACCGTAATACCAATATAACTTGATTCTTAGGGTCATAACCAAAACGTACCGCCTCGTTTCAGATACGCTGGTTTACTCAATACCACAGACAAACCAGGAAACTCGATTGATAAAGCGATGACTCCTATAGCAATTTTATTTCACTAAATAATTTATTTATTAAAAAAAAAATATTTATTAAAAACAACAGAATACAGGAACATTTTAGCTAATAATGAACAATTAATCATTTATTAATTGTGTTTAGCTTAAAAACATGAGTGTGATATTGTTCCTTACTCCCCGTACTATGTAGTTATAAACTGTATCACGGTGAAGTTGAAAATAGAACACACTCCTCAAAATTATAAGGGCCGTACTTTCACAATATGCAAACGTCAAATATATCTCACTCATATAATATTGTAATGGACATACGCACTTCAGTTTAATGATCGTTTCTGTTTACAACCTCTTTTATGTTTATTATTATTGCCGGACAGTGCTGCCAACTTACCTGCTGCCGTGGTGAGAATCGGAACTAACATCTTTGCGTACTAATAAAAGGTTATTTTGTCTCGTTTTTGGATGACTAGTTAAGTTGGTTAGCGTTTTGAAATATTTATGTTTTAAGTTTGTAAGATATTTGTAACAAAATTTTCTTTATTATGTTTTGTGTTCCTAGTTCGTACCTATTATGGCGTCAAAAACATTAACTTAAAGCTCGTGTCATAACAAAATAAATCCTGTCAGGGTGCCGCGATATGATATTTAACATTAATTAGCACAATTAAATAATGGGCTGGGTTCGCGTGTTTGGTTTCTATTTCTATTTGGAAATCAAAGTTATGTTCACGCACCCTTCAATTCCGTCAACGCCGCGATGTTCACCAACGGATTGAATAAGATTCAAGTTTTGTTGTTGAATTGATTCATTAAATAAATAATAAAACTTAAAAATGTATATTCAGCAAATAGGCTACAAGAGGGCTATTTACACGTCGGTAATATGAAGTGAATCTACTAGAGCTTCGGACAAGACCATCATTGCGGAGAAGAAGAGCCGCAAAAAACTCCAGCAAAAGGTCATTTATTAAATCATAAAGTTCATTAATACTTAAAAACAGGGACCGGCCAGAACAACACGACGAGGTCTCTACTGCAAAATCCATAACTAGAATAATTAACTAAAGAACGAGTCCTTGCGAACAGACCGGACCCCATAAACAGCACCCGTTCACGAGTATGCCGCGTATCTCAGCCATCGCCTCTCTCAACCATGTGTTCGGGAAATTGGCAACCCGATCAACTATTTATTAAATCTTTATTGCTCTGAATAGTACAAATGACGGACGTAATTGCCTAATGGCATTCATTACCAGTCGATCAAATAACCTTTACATAGTAGGTGCTCAGAAAAATTAAACAAACTGACATAAAAAACTAAAGACAAAACATAATCCCACCAAAAACCTTTTTTCGTAAAATGTTGCCACGTCGAGACCATATGGCTCGCACTGTCAAAAGTTATCTGATCTCATGAAGAGCCAAACTTATAACTCTACAAGACCTAATTTCACAAACTACACCTTAGTCAAAATATCTGGCTTGGCCGTTTTAACAGAAAGCGTCAAATTTTAACTGGAAGTTACCTATAATGTATCAGCAGTTTAAATATTGACCATAAAATTATTCAATTCGGTTAATCTGTTTTCTGTCCTGTTGACGCGTTAAATGATGGATGCACAAAGAAACTTAGGGAAACCTCTTGATCAATCTAGCTGAAGAAAAAGGTCCATGTCTTCCCGTGGATGTCGTAAGAGGCGACTAAGGGAATAAGGGCTTGTAGTACTATTAAGCGATGGGCTTGCAACCTGTCACTAATACACTGATGATTGATGAACATCTTAGCCTGATCGTGCAAAATGTGGTTACAAAATTATCAACATACTTTTAGGTTTGTTGGTATTTTATAGCTCTTCCTACCCCATTCAGGGCTCATGTATGTATGCAGAAGGCAAACTTGATTTAAATCTTCCATTGATCAGTTTTATCCAATAATTAACTAGACTAGAGAAATCAGACGCAACTCAATCAGTCAACCAATCAGTGATTAAATTGTCAATAGAAATGATAAAGCTTTTAACAATCGGATGTTCATTTCTTTCATTTATAACTGGCAGACAAGGCTTAATCGAAAAAATAAAACTTGCCACAGACAAGACAAATGAACAGCGGCAAACTCTGAACACCGAGGACAATGCTTTTGTCAAGTTGGCCAACATTAATTATTATACGAACTCACACCATTCTATGTACTGTTTGGACATTTATTTGTTTTGCTACTTTAATAATTTTGGAATTATAGGACAATAAGTACAGGGGTTTATAAATAATATCAAAATGGAGTTCTAGTTTATAAACAACGTTCATGTAACAAAAACTTTAAATGCGGTACGAGTATACAGTATGTAAGTGATCGAAAGACAAACCTTAAAACTGATGGATGTTGAAAACGGGTATAATACAAAGATACAGTTTGGTTTAATCCAAAAACTTTTTAGTTTTTTTTTCTAACCGCCTGACTGTGAAATAAAGATCGGCCTTTCCCTTTCGTACCCTTGAAAATAGACAAATAGAGGTCTATCTTTATCTAACATCTTTACAGATATGCTTGAATACTGTAAAACAGGCGGTTAATAAAGTAAAAACCAAAATAAAATATTGGACTGGACTTAAACAAAGTGTCTCATTGTATTATACCCGTTTTCAACATCCACCGGATTTAGGGTTTGTCTTTCGTTCACTTAGATAGTTCAAAAAACTAAAAGCTAAATACAGCAAAGATAAAAAAAAAAAAAATATTTAATCAAGATTTAAGAATGACAGTTCTACACATTATTTATAAGACAGTGGTTAGTGGTGGTAGGACCCTGTGCAGGGTCCGTCCGGATCGCTACCACCATCTTATCCATTAACCACCCGCCAAGCAACAGTGTTCGCATTGTTGTGTTCCGGTGTGGGGATAAGACAACCGGTGAAATTACTAGCATAGAGGCATTCCATCTTAGTCCTCAGGGTTGGCAACGCATTTGAGGTCTTGGGATTATAGTCTTGAGAATTCAATTGTCTATGGGTCTCAGATTCCACTTACCATCAGGTGGCCTGAGTGCTCGTGTGCCTTCTCCATAACATAAAAAAAAAGACAGTTAAACAGTAGATTTTATACCATAAAGGCGTTTGAAAAAAACGCCTTTAAGGTATCAAATCCAAAAGGAGGGCCCGCTCGCAGACAAAATCGCCGCATAAATTGATTTCAAAGTTACTAATTTTTTGTCGGTCCTTAGATACTATTGATTTCTGGACTCACCTATTGAAAACATAATTTGACTGATCTTCATATCTTCGTGAGACTCGGTGTGCTATAGGAGGTACATAATCTAGGCAATTTAGTTTAAGCTACATTTTAATGGCTGTAAAGTTCATTTTCATTCGTTTTAAAATGGAGAGACGCATTGAACTTTATCTTTTTGCTGTTAGATACAAAATCCCACAGTTTCTAGTATGGTGGGTCGAGCATATTTGTTTTATCGTCCTGTAATTCCTGTATTTCTTAGAAACACTCCAAGGCGTTCAATACGCAATACATACATGTAACGTAATACCTGAGGTAAATAAATACGTTGACCCTGAGACGGGCTCTATTCAGGGTCATTTTACCGTCTCTATCTTAATTTATTTCATAAACAATAAATTCCGTCGTAGAGTAAAAAATAAACAATGAAATCCTGATCAAAACTGATCCTTGAAAACTCGTTTTAGGGGCTGCTAAGTCAAAGGTTTTCTAATTTCTATCAAACGTGGCTAAGACCGCTAAAAAATACGCACGGGTAAAACAATCACACAAAAACACAGACAAAGCAGTTAAACTTTCAACACCACTTTTTGTGTAGGTTTAAATGGTAATAAGTTTCTGTCTAAGTTTTTACCCGTGTGGTTGCCGGGTTAGAATAGTGCCACTCCATGTCTTCCCGTGGATGTCGTAAGAGGCGACTAAGGGAATAAGGGTTTGTAGTACTGTTAGGCGATGGGCTTGCAACCTGTCACTAATACACTAGTAAACTTCTTGGCCTGATTGTGCAAAATGTGGTTACAGAATTATTAACAAGCTGTTTTAGAGTTGTTGGTGTTTCTGTAGCTCTGCCTACCCCACTCTGGGAATGAAGGCGCGATGTTATGTATGTATATATGTAAGTTTCTGTCTAAAATTTCATCTTTGAGACAAGCTTTTGTTGCCGACTGTATTTTTTGTTGCAAAGCCACTATCTGCTAATTAAGAACAAACCAATGAGTTCTAACACGGTGGTTCTACGTTAAGTATAGCGGAGATCCTGTCGCCACCTTCCGACTCCACCATCAGATCTACTCTTAGATACCATAATATTGCATTGTCATTGGGTTTACATATGTGGTCCAAATTTCAGCCCATTCCATTAACGGGAACTAGTTCAAAATTAACTTGCAATCTTGTAAGTCAATTTTGTAGACTTACAAACATACGTACAAACTGTGCAAGTTGAATAAAAACTTGTAAAAGTAATCCTTCTTCCTTTGTAAGTAATCCGCAAACAACCAGTTTTATTAATCTAAATCATAACTTTAATATCTTAATCAAATAAAATGGTATGTCTAATGGTTACTAACAGCAGAAAACTTCCCCACTTGTCCCAGTATAATTATTCAGTCCAACTTGTATTCTACTCGATTCTTCACTGGATTTTCCCAGGCCGGTCGTCGCTCTCACTTTCCAAGTGAAACCACTCGGGAATATTGGTTTTCCCACGAAAACATACAATGAAAATTTCACTATCAAATGTTTCCCAACATAAATTATAATAAAGACTGCAGTCGAGACATTTCTCTTGTTTTCTACAACTAAATCAATGTAGTGGTATGATTTAAATTGCGCGTTTCGTCATTGTTTTTCGTAATTCCACTTATCGAGTCGTCGCTATCGAATCGACAAGAACTACGTAAACGCCTGTTTAATGTGAAGATGGCAAACGAGCACACACAGGGAATTTAATGGTAATTGGGATCCCGTAGACATTTGCATTCTCAAGACGGAATGCCTCTATGCTAGTAAGTTCACCGGTTGTTGGAAACTATGCAAATGCTACTTGGCGGTAATTTAAAGGATAAGATGGTGGTAGCAATCCGGATGGACCCTGCACAAGGCCCTACCACCACTAAATACTCGTAGTTCGTTGAAGAATTTCATGTCTTGCCTTGATACCTACCTTCGTTCGGCCATATTTGATGTGCGACGAAGCGTAGAACTAGCTATGGAGATTACTTTTCAGGGTTCCATTCCCGAGAGGAGCCCAACAGGCTTTACAACTTTAAAGAAAGTGATGTAGTATATACTTGTACCATACTTTTATTTTTCAACGTAGGTATTTTTATTTTTATTCTATCGTAAAAACGACATAACATGCAAGCGTCACATTAAGTATGACTATAGTACAAAATGTGATTACAGAATAATCAATAAGTTTTTTTGAGTTGCCTACCCCACTCTGGGAATGAAGGCGTGATGTATGTATGTATGTACAGTACGAAACTCTTAAGAATACTAAAACATTTCAAGTGTGAGTTGAGACCGTGCTGATTCGATTTTAAATCGAATTCAAATGGAAATATGGCTGCTACGGAACTCTCGGTGCGCGAGTCTGACTTGCCCTTTATCGGTTTTTTTGTTTATGTCAATAGGGAAAACAGAAACAAGCATAGGTATGGACCGTGACTCACCTTATAGTTCCAAGCTTGGCGCAGCATTGTCCTCTTTTAGGAGACATTTCGACATATCGCTTAAAGCTGTTAAGTTATCTAGATTATCTTGAATGTACAATCTTATCACTATTTTATAGCGTGTTTATCCCAAACGGTGTCAGAATTCACACAATACTCGTAACGCAATTCTTTTCCATTCCATTTTTGACAATATAACTATGATTCATTTACTTTTGTAGACATGTTGGTGCAATAATCCAAAAGAAAGATTTTTAGAACACTTTCTTTCATAGAATGTAGAGAGACAACTTACTTTTGTATAATAACTACGGCACCTAAACAGCCAAATTAATAATGGCGTTCCACAGGGAAGCATGTTGTGACCATTAGATTTCCTGGTACGTTGATGATATTTTCGAAATAAAGCAACAAAAAGTAATCATGATTAGCGATGATTGCTCTCGAGATGTGAGTTAATAATTCTTGTACATAATTATAAGTTTCTAACAATTTATTTTAAATCATAGTAGATTGCAAGTTTTATCTTTGAATGCCTATTCAATAGGTTATTCCTATTTATCATTACTAAATAATTCATTTAATCAATTGAATCCTAACGAGAGATGATTTCTGTCAGTGATTTCTTTCATCATCACCACCATCATCTCACATAGACATTCTTTCTCTTTCTTTAAGCATAATTTACCCTCTTTTCTCCCGGTCACGTAAACCAACCAACTCTCTTATGTACACACAACAAATGTTTCTTACTTTATCCTACAATCTAAACCGTACGTATAAATAAAGTGGGTCAACAGCGCGGTGTGTCGCGTTACCCTCGCGGGAGCGGCTCCTAGAGTGGTAGAGAGCTCTTGAGCCAGCTCAAGTAGCTTAATGGGCAGGTCTTACTTTGTGCTTTTTTTAGTGCGCTAATGTTTTTTTAGAGTAAGTAGTGGCTCATTTGAAGTTGCATTTCGTAGTGATTTATAGCGTTAAAAAGAAAAACAAGGATTTTCGTGAATCATAGTTATCGTATAGGTAGGTAGGTATATAATAGAATAGAATAGAGGAAATAATCCTTGAATATCCTAGTTGTGCACTAACAATTGGAGGAAATAATCCTTGGATATTCTAGTTATGCACTAACAAGGGATTTTTGGAAATTCGTCCCCTAAGGAGTTGAAACAGGGGGAGTAGCAGGAAACTAATTCTACGCGTACAAAGTCGCGGGCATCTAGTCCTAGATAAGTTCGCTTCTGGCACGCTCTCTTCACTCACTTGACTCGTGCATTATTTTTACCTACACACTTAACATCACGCCTTCATTCCCAGAGTGGGGTAGGCAGAGCTACAGAAATACCAAAAATTCTAAAAAGACTTGGTGATTTCTGTAACCACATTCTGCACAAGGTTAAGATGTTTGCCAGTGTATTAGTGACAGGTTACAAACCCATGGCCTCACAGTACTACAAGCTTTTATTTCCTAAGTCGCCTCTTACGACATCCACGGGAAGTCATAGAGTGGCACTATTCTTACCCTCAACCACACGGCCTAACATTTTTCATTATATGTTTATTTGTCGTCCTTTAACCTCACTGTCCTCGCTCCGCTTGACGGCGTCCGGCACGTTGCTTGTACAATCGAGGACAAATATAAATTCTTATTTCAATGGGATAAGGTGCAAAGGTGTACTCATATCTTTATACTCGACTGTTCTTATACGAAGGTCATCGTTTTATCTTCTCGTTCCGTATTGCGAAACTCTATATTTAATCTAAGCGATTGCGAATAACCTGATAGCCATAACGCAATGATCTCTTGTTCCTGAATAAACGGATTTTGCAATCATTCATTGACGTCTAAAGTTCAGTATCCACCAGAGCTGTACGATAGCGGAGCGGTGTGCGAAGCAAACATCCACCAATAGGCGAGCTACACTGAGCAAGGCTAGGAAAATTAAGTAATTCTATGGATATTTTCCTAACGCACCGTCCCCTACCTCGCACAGCTGTGGCGGATGCTCATCCTAAACCACAAAAAAACAAAAACTTTATAACTGAGCATACTGCAACTGAGACCATAGACTTTTATTCTCAAGACAATCTTAAGACTGCAATGGCAAATGCTGTGCCAATTCTGAGGATTAAGATGGAATTCCTCAATGCTACTTACTGAATTCATTGATTGTCCCCACAGCAGAACACAACGCGAACTATCGCTTGGCGGTAGGTTAAAGGGAAGGTTGTAGCGACTACACCCTAACTTTATCTTTATCAGTATCTAAAAATAAAGTCCCAATGGCCACAGAATATTCACATGTATCAGGTAACACGTTACATAAATATTTGCCTACACATTACCAGCCTCCCGGAGGTGTCGCTTTTCCACGCGTTTCCCGTAAACCTCGGCGGGACGGAAACAAGATCTTATTATAATACTCGGTTGCTACTTCGTTATTTATCAAGGGAAGGAGAAATAAATTGAACGAAGGGTGGGAGCAAGGTCACTGATGTTGTGGCTGTTTTACAAGTTTTTTATTTTCCATTGTTTGTATGTACACATGTTCGAGTCAAAACTTGCAAGGAAGATTTGAACCACTTCCCAGGGACAGATTTAGTTGAAATTTGGTATACCTACGTAACTTTAACAATACATTAATATGGCATCATCGAGCTGGTCAGATGCTGGAGTGGAAAGTGGTGACAGAATCTCAGCTATACTTTAACTAGATCCACCGTGTTTGGACTCACTAGGTTGGTGTTTATAAGCAGTAGGTGACTTTCCAAAAAAGTACAGTTGGCCACAAAAGCTAGTCCCAAAAACGAAATTTCTGACAAAAACTTTTTATAATGAAAATGGTGTTTGAAAATGGATGCGCGAGTATTCGTAGGCATTGATACAAGGTTTTTTAACTTTGAATGTTTGTTACCCAAAGGGTGTTTAAGGCATCCTGTTACTAGGGTTCCGTCTGTCTTACGGCGGGCTGTATTTAGTTAAAGACTAAAATGACGAAACGGGAACTTTAGTAAATTACGTCACGGTCACATTTATACAACGTGTTACAAAATAATCCGTAAAAAAGAAATTACAAAAGTAGTGTCAACCCTTATTTAAATAACGTCAGTTCAGTATCTTAGGTATACAATATACTAGGGTTGACACTACTTTCGTAATTTCTTTTTTACGCATTATTTTGTAATAAGGGATAAGTTCACCGTTTACATGTTTATCTTAAGTTTATCTACTTGTAATTGTTACTTTTTGTGCAATAAAGAGTTTACATAGATAAGAGCTATCTTATTTTTACAGATGGGCCCTTTCGGATACACTTCGACTCCTTTAGGATCTTTTGTGCAATTATCATCTTACACACTCAGCTGTTCGAATGTGCAGGTTTCCTCACGATGTTTTTCCTTTACCGTAAGAGCATCGGGTAATCTACGTTAGTTAGAAAAACTCATTTGGTACATGGTGAACGCGGGGATTGAACTCGGTACCGTACGGTCGACCCCGTAAGCCACTAAGCTATCGACGCTCTCATAAGAGTTATAAAAACGTTCGCAATATAATATTTTAAAAGTAATAAGGTTTTACCGAACGGAATAGAGCTCTTGAAAGCGAAACAGTCAGGTCATCAACCCACGTTATATAAGACCTAGTATAAGTACATACATAAGTGGGGGGGGGTATTGCGACCCCCACCGGAATTGCTTAGGGGCGGGATGAATATCGATAAAGTTTCAAAGAGATTTCGTGTCTTATTTCAGTTTGTAACAAGCTCTTTGAGTTTATAAAACGTTCTAGACTCTAAAGTTATAATATTGTATACATTTTAATAGGAAAACTTACGCAACTGGCTCAGGCTCAGTGGTGGTAGGACCCTGTGCAGGGTCCGTCCGGATCGCTACCACCATCTTATCCATTAACCACCCGCCAAGCAACAGTGTTCGCATTGTTGTGTTCCGGTGTGGGGATAAGACAACCGGTGAAATTACTATCATAGAGCCATTCCATCTTAGTCCTCAGGGTTGGCAACGCATTTGAGGTCTTTGGATTATAGTCTTGAGAATTCAAATGTCTAATAAGTATGGGTCTCAGATTCCACTTACCATCAGGTGGCCTGAGTGCTCGTGTGCCTTCTCCTTAACATTAAATGAAACAGAAAATTTATTCCATCTGGAGCTCTAATTAGTCAGAATGTTACTGAAACTTTCGAGAAAGCATTTAAGAAATCATTTGTACATTTGATAATTTTAATTCATATCTTGTTATCATTTGAGAGAATTAAAAACGTTACCATCATAACAATTATAATTGTATATGTGAGTATAAGTTTATATATATCAGTATGTTTCTCGTTATCTATTAACCATAGTACAAGCTTACTTAGAGCTTAGTTTGGGATCGATAGGTATTTACATATACATTATCTCATAGAAAAGTAAAAAAATGTGTTCCTGAGTCTTGGATGTTTTCTATGTATTTTTTTATGGCATCAAGAAGGCAAATGAGCACACAGGCCACCTGATGGTAAGTAAAAACTGTGACCCATAGACATTCGCATTCACAAGACTGCAATCTTGAGACTGCAAATGTATTTAAGTATATATTTCTCTATATAAGTAAGTTTATCGTTGTCTAGAACCCATAGTATAAGCCTAGAGCGTAGTTTGGGACTAGGTCAATTTGTGTGAGACTGTCCTGATTTGTGTGACTCACCAACATCTTCCATGCACATCGCGATCATTCGCGACTCCCCTCTTCTTTGGTAGGGGTTAAAATAAAACAATATTTAAGGGGGCACCGAGCTTTTTGCGCTCATTAACTTTAGGTATTTTATGCACTCTGTGTATGTGTGCGTATAGCACACCAGCAAGGAGCGAGCCGGAGCCATGCGCCGGCCGCGCGCCGCGCCTGACGAGCCGTGCGCCGATCCACTAGGCGCGGAGGTTGCTACCAATGTTTACAAAATAAAAAAACATAATCGATTCCGAATACTTTTATTAAAATATTGACTATAAGAAATTAAAAACTTTTTTCAGTCTACATTTTTTTTTAAATTTGTTGTTTACTGTCGGTAGGTAAGGTAGGATTGAATTACTTGTATGAGGTACAGTCACATCACGAGATTGTTGAGCCACTCTAGAACCCACTCACAGATAGATAGATAATTTTTAATTAATGTCGTTTGTACATCTAAGGTGTATTTAGCTAGTGTTAAGTTATTTATAATATTTATTGGGCAAATTGTTCGGCTAAAGAGAATAAATCATAAGTAAAAGCCGTACATCTTCCAATCGGCCATCTTCCCTCTCCGAAGGTTACCGGGAGAACCCTTTCATAGGAAGTTGACGGTAAATTTTGACGTAAATAATTTCTTTTGCGTGACTTGACGCTGTCATTAGGACAGAGTTCTATGGTGGCTCAACAACCCCGTGATTTAATGTGACTGTATATTGAAATGTAATAAAACCTAATTACCTTTATTGACAATATTCTAAGCACAAAATAAAGTGAACTCAATACCTAATGTAAAGTAATAAGAACGGCTGAGTAGGGCAAAAATCCCAGTCATGGACCCTTTCTTCAAGATATTATTTTTAACTGACTTCAAAGAAAAGGAAGTTCTCAGTTTGACCTGTATGTATGTATGTATGTATGTTTGTCCGCGATTATCTCACGTTTGGCTGAACCGTTTTGAATGCGGTTTTCAGAAAAGTATTTGTTTCACATAGGAGAAGGTTTTGGTATTTTAACCGTCTTTAAAAAAAAAGGATCTTAGTTTGTACGAATGTTTATCCATGATTATTTCCGCAAAAACTTAATGTCTGATTCTGATCACTATAAAGTATAAAA
Organism: Acleris holmiana; assembly: GCA_949316455.1. NCBI lineage: Eukaryota > Metazoa > Arthropoda > Insecta > Lepidoptera > Tortricidae > Acleris > Acleris holmiana. The sequence goes on along the minus strand of OX438786.1, from coordinate 11,019,951 downwards.
TTAAATTGATGTTTTAAAAAACTAAAAACTTAAAGCTGCTGTATCAATCACATATTTAGAAGTTCCTACTTAATGTTTGTATGTATATAATGTAATGAATAATGTACGCAGGTATCTTTAGAAAAAAATATTAGGACATAAGAAACAACAATAATCAGTATCGGATTTTACTTCACGGCATTATTTTGTCTGTGTGAGTAAGCAATGTCATTGTCTATTTCTCCATCCACTGAAAGACAAGAAATTTGGTCCATTGGCATCCTGTAATAAAACAGAACGTTTTGATTTAACTATAATTTATTTATTAACAGAATTAGTTTTTGGATGAAATTTTGTAATCCTCATTCTATAAAAATAATTCGTATTTGGGACTTACAATTCCATTGTGTGGTAAATTTTATAATCGATGTCAACCAATTCATTTACTCTGTAAATTGAAAAAATATAAAGATAATGTGAAAATTCATACTAAATTTATTAAAATGTTTTCCTATACACCTCTTACTATTTTTACGCATACCTCACCGGTTCATTAGGTACCTTAACTCTTCGCTTTGTAGCGAAGTGCCAACAACTGGAACATTAACCCTATAAATAAAAAAATATGATTAATTTTGCAATTTTACTCATTTGTTGAAATATAGTTGTTAGGTACTGAGTATACTTACGGAGTATTCTCTTTGTATTCAGATTTCTGGAGATGTCTTGCTCTAGAAATATTGAAACCATCCCAAGAAGTAACAATATTATATAATTAATTATAGTAAAAAAAACCTCGGGTCGTTCTAAGAAGCTTGTTTTGCCTGTAAATGTGTTTTTTTAGCTAAACTATTTTTATATCTTGGTAAATATTCACCATAGAAGTGTATATACCTACCTACTAATTGAAAGAACTTCGCGTGTTGTTTAAAATTACTTGTGTAAATAAACCAATTTTGGCCCAAAACATCAAGACTACAACTAAACGATTACAAAGTCTTAGTAATACAAATCGATACATCTCGAAAATCAGTCTATGTTGCTACCGATTTATTTTCTCCTCCCTTAGCGTGGCATTTTGACAACTGTCAAATCAGGTTCCTTATAACTACTCCACTATCAGTAGGTTTACGATTTTAACTAACTTCATTTCTTCACGCAAGCGTTTAGCATTCTGCTTTTGCCAACCCCTTCTCTTCCTTTCTTGGTAGTGTTTGTTCCCCATTTAAAATAAAGTGAATAATCACAAAAATCGCGATAAACGCAACCAAACAACTTGCGACACAGCCTCCACCTCCGACGGACGAAGCCTGACTAATGCGGACATGGGGGAAACGTGACGGCTCTGGCTAAAATGGACGAAACGCGTGCGAATTTAGGTATTTCCTTCATATTAGTAAAATAAAAACACATTTTCAAATCTAAAGTATAGAATATATAGAAGACGTGTAGTTTTGTTGTAAATCCAAAACTGATGATCTTCCGTGAAGTAATTACGCCGTACTAAGTGTTTATTTTGTTATGTAGAGGTATCTTTGGATGTTTTTTCTATCGAGGGAAGTACAAGTAATCGTGTTTCTAAAGTATATGATATATAGAGTGATTCCTTAAATATCTTACATATGAATTGCATAACTAAAGCTTCAGTAAAAACAATGCAGCAGGCGATCAAACGAACGCATTTTTTTCGTAATTACGTATCGTTGCCTCGGCGCACTCTTAACTGTTTTCATCGTATACAGGATGTTTGGCAGTCGGGTGTAGGGGTTTTAAGGGATGATAGTTAGGGTCATTCTGAACATTTTTGACCACATTTACTATTATGCTAAGTGTCACGGTTTTTGAGATATTGTCATATTTATTTATTTTTTGAAAAATCACTCTGTTTGCCAGTTTTTTTTATTTAACACCCTGTATAGCTTGTATTGAGTTAATTTTTAGTGTTTTGCCATTGCTACACCTTGGTTCTTCAAAATCAATTCAAACAATTACCTTCTACTGCTACAATTATTAATAAAACCTATTTAAACATGACGATAAAGTTTTTTTTAGATAATTTTACAACTTTGCATGCCTACAAAAAAAAAAGTAACAGCGATTTACGCGTAAAAAATACTTAATAAACTTCTTTGATTTACGGGCTTTCTAAGCATGTGCTATTTAAAACCAGAAAACTAAAAAAAAATAAAAAAAAGGTATTTCCAAAAAAAGAGACCTCACTTCCATACGTTGTTTAGTGTAGTGACTGGATAGTTGGAGTATTTTGAATTTGAATTTAGAATGTTCTTGTAAATTAGTCGCGTCCGACTTCGTTTTCCAATCACGAGTACGCAGACATAATTTTTATGTACGGGCTTGCTCACGGAGACGCAACAAGGGCTCGTAATTTATACCAGGAACGTTTTCCCTCTCGAAGACTTCCAAACGCACAAGTTTTTAGGAATACCTTTATAAAACTTCGGGAAACTGGTAATGTAGCCTCAAGACATCCTGGTCTACACTATCCTGAACATTATGTTGTTGATGTCGACGAAGAAATATTAGCACAATTCAGTGACGATCCCACGACGAGTATCAGGAAAGTTGCAAGACAATTGAATTTAACTGAGTGGAAAGTGTGGGCAGTTGTTAATGGTGATGGCAGGCACCCGTTCCATTACACACCTGTTCAAGGTTTAGACGAAGGAGATCCGATTCGTCGTTTAGCATTTTGTCGTTTTCTATTAAATTCAGGCATTGAAGAGCCGTCTTTTCTTAAAAGAATACTTTGGACTGATGAATCTAAGTTTGATAGAAATGGTATTACAAATTTTCACAATCTCCTCTATCGGGAGAAAAAAAAATCAGAATCCACACATGAAAAAGCAAATTTCATCCCAAAGGCGTTTTAGTGTCAATGTCTGGGCGGGCGTCATTGGAAATACTTTCGTTGGGCCACACTATCTGCCAAATAATTTAAACGGACACGCGTATTTATCATTTTTAAACAACGATTTACCAGTATTACTTGAAGATATGCCTCTGAACATAACAGGCGATATGATATACCAAAACGACGGATGTCCCGCACATTACGCAAGATCTGTGCGTGATTATTTTGATGGTAATTTTCCAAATAGGTGGATAGGTAGAAATGGCCCAATATTGTGGCCCGCTCGCAGTCCTGACTTAACTCCAGTTGATTTTTTTGTCTGGGGTAGGCTAAAAGACTTAGTTTACGATGAGGAAATTATGGACATAACACATTTAAGACGCAAAATTGAAGCAGGATGTCTCATAATGAAAAATGAAATGAAAGTTGGAGTGACGACCACCGAGGTACGAAGGCGTGCTCGTGCTTGTGTCAGGAACACTTAAAACATTTTGAACACTTAAAACGTAATTAAGTAGTTAACAACATCATCTTACTAATTTTTTTTTAACTATCTTACTGTTTTGTACATGAAATAAACGCTATCTATCTGTTTAACTATCTTAGTAGGTTACTTAGTTACTCGTCGTTTATAAGTTCGTAATTATTCAGTTTAGTGACAATTAAAAATCTGACAAAAGTTGAACGTGTTTTTAGACTAACACAATTTGTTTGTTGATCAATAATTCCCTCTATCAAAAATTAAAGAGATGCACTAATCAAAAAGCAAGAAAACACTAATCTTTGTAGTTGTATAGCCAGGTACCATCGTAGTCGTACACAATTGCACTATATGGAAGTGAGGTCTCTTTTTTTGGAAATACCTTATTTTTTTATTTATTTTTAGTTTTCTGGTTTTAAATGGCACATGCTTAGAAAGCCCGTAAATCAAAGAAGTTTATTAAGTATTTTTTACGCGTAAATCGCTGTTAATTTTTTTTTTATAGGCATGCAAAGTTGTAAAATTATCTAAAAAAAACTTTATCGTCATGTTTAAATAGGTTTTTGTTAATAATTGTAGCAGTAGAAGGTAATTTTTTGAATTAATTTTGAAGAACCAAGGCATAGCAATGGCAAAACACTAAAAATTCACTCAATACAAGCTATACAGGGTGTTAAATAAAAAAAAACTGGCAAACAGAGTGATTTTTCAAAAAATAAATAAATATGACAATATCTCAAAAACCGTGACACTTAGCATAATAGTCAATGTGGTCAAAAATGTTCAGAATGACCCTAACTATCATCCCTTAAAACCCCTACACCCGACTGCCAAACACCCTGTATATGTATTTAAGTATTGCTATTATTTATAATACAAATATTTTAAATGTTAAGTAGCTATTTAGATTTAAAATAAATAAATCACAGGACAATGTCACACAAATTGACCTAGTCCCAAACTAAGCTCTAGGCTTCTACTATGGGTACTAGACAACGATAAACTTACTTATATAGAGAAATATATACTTAAATACTTAGAAAACATCCAAGACTCAGAAACAAATACTCGTGCTCATCGCACAAATATCAAATAAATAAATAAAAATAGTTTATAACACTGTTAAGTTCTCTAACTGCACCGGTTTATTATCTGTTAAACATGTGGTTGGCTGGTAGAGAATGCTGGTAAGTCCGCCATTTATACTTCTTACATTTATTATTATTATGCAAAAAGGTCAAATAACTAAATATTTTCTCCATTCTTCTTCGCATTCCTCTTTACAGGACTTTAACAGAACTTAACGTAAAAATACGTGAAGTTTTAAAGTTCCGCCTGGCCCATTCTTCATTCACAGCGAATGGCTTTGGCAAGGTGCCCTGCATTTCTTCTGTTTAATTAACTGGTTGGTTTACAGCTATTTTACAGGTCACGTCTAAAAGTTAACTTAAGGTTAGGCCCACCATACTCCAAACAGGGATATTTTTGTCAGTGGGAATTTGAATCTGCCGACAAGGAAATAAAGTTCAATTACCTTTGTTCTTAAATGCCATTTCCAAAATTGACTCAAGTAAAAATTAACTTTATGGTCATTAGTATATAGTTTAAACTAAATTGCTGGGGCTATAGGAGGTACGAGGTGGTTGGGTGCTAGTTGGGTTGCAGAGAAACCCTTATCCTTGCGACCTGGTGTGCTATACTAGTACAAATGGTACTCAGTCTAGACAATTTAGTTTAAACTATATTATAATGAGTAGAAAGTTTATTTTAATTTGTTTTTAAATTGAAAATTGCATTTAAGACCAAAATATCGTCACTACTTTGAAAAAACCTCGTATCTCAAATTTCTTAATGTACGATTTTAAACTTATTCCTCTTCATGTTTAAGTTTAAAGTCGTAGATCACGAAATATGAGATACGAGGTTTTTTTCAAAGTACGTAAGTACGTAGTTTATTAACCTACTGGTAAATTTACTATACCGTAGAGGCATAATCCTTCTGAGTTCTCTAAATTGAGCGAGCGAGTGAGTTCACTCGATGGTTAACCCACCTAATTGAGAATGCGCAATTGCGCACCCTATAATGTTGTTTGTACTCTGTGATGGGACAACTTATACTCGGCGGTTATTAATTTAAAAGTGAGTTCTTTAAGATAAACACATGGCTGATGGCTTGTGATTTTCTATCCTTTTCCGCAGTATGTCTCAACGTGCTTGTATCTCATAAGCCGTTAAACCTATTGTATAATGCGCGGCATGTAAGTAAAAACTGCGCAGAAGTCGACTTTAGTGTCTCACCTGTGGTAAGAGCGGGGCGGGAGTCGCTTCTCACCCCCGCCACCCCGCGCACGCGTCGCTCTCGCCTGGGAGTACAGTCGAAACTACCTACCTGCGCAGTAGCGGCCATGTTGGTTTTTACTTACGTGCCGTGGATTATACTTGAAATTTTCACAGAGTGTCTATTACTATAGCCGCTATAACAACAAATAATCTATATATATTATAAAACTCGGGCAAGAGTATGTCGGACCATGCTCAGTCTGAGGTTCCGGAGCAGTTAAGTACTACATATATAAAAAACAACAAGTAATAACTAATTTTCTATTTAAAGTCAATTGGTGCCGTCTTAGATGATTTTAGTAGGCATAAACACTTTAATCACCTGTATCTCAAGAACCAATGATGTCTTCTTAGTCGTGATAGTTTTCCTTTAAAATTCGTTATAAATGCTCTTTCAATGAAGATATTTTTCTGATTTTTAGTATTTGTAGTTTTGGCTGTAGGGGGGGACACTTGAGTCTACAAAAACTTATATTAAAACTTATATTGCTTTAAAGCTTAATATTTCATGCTTAATAAAAAAACTGTTTTCACAAACCCATAACATTATTGAAAGACCTATGCAACGACACCATAGGTTAGGAGAGAATAAAAAAATACATCCCCGCGTTACGTGTAGGGGAGGTACCCTAAAAAATGTTTTTTTTTTTACTTTTTATTGTACCACTTTGTTGGCGGGGCTAATGTTCATGCATGTTCATGCCAAATTACAGCTTTCTAGTAGGTACTACCAGTCTCTGCTCTAGGCTGCGGACGGATGGACATGGCGAAACTATATAAGGGTTTCTAGTTTGACTACGAAACCCTAAAAATGAATCCCTATTTCCCTTGGTCACGCATGAACGGCTGGACCGATTTCGCTGATTCTTTTTTTGTTGTGTTCGTTATCATCAGGAGAAGGTTTTTATGAAAGAAAGAAATTGTAAAATCCACTGGGAAGGTCAAAAATCAGCAGTGGGCCGAATCCGCTGACGGGTAGCTAGTAAAAAACAAAATAAAGTTAAACATTAAAAACGAAACGTTTTTTTCAGCGTGGTACAGAACTCTTGCGCGTCCGACTCACGCTTGGCAGGTTTTTGCCTTTCCCACGCCATAAAACCTTTCAAGCACGCGACACCCTGATCCTTAGGCGAAGGCTAGACGTACAATAAATACTTTGGTCCATCAATACAATAAAAACTGATAGATTACGTTTTATTAACGCAATACACAGGCAAGGCTACACGTATACGTTCAATATTTATCACGTCAGTACTGTAACGTATTTCGTAGAGTTCAGACGTGTACTGGATATGAAGATAAAAACTATACTGAAATATCACAGTATTTACTGATCGTGTAGTCTAGTGTATTGACGGATTTCAATATTTATCACAAACTGCCATCCAGAATGCAGAAATCTAGATTTCCGTGATAAATATTGACATCCATCAATACACTAGACCACACGATCAGTAAATATCACGATATGATAAATATGAGTAGATCACAGTATTTATTGTACGTGTAGCCTTCGCCGTAAAGCCATGTTGGTAACATCTGTTAGTGAAATGGTATTGTCCGCGTCGGCGGCCTACTGGTCTACAAACCCGCTTCGTGAATTCTTGCCTAATTGCTTTGCTGGCGCACTGTTTCTTGTTTACTGCGAAAACGTAAAAAAAAAGTTGTGATGTTAAAAGGCCACATATGATGCCACGCCTACACAAGAATAAAAAGGGATAGCGTTATGTGCTTCTGTGCGAAGAACGTGCGACAGAGATAGTAAGCGCGATCCTTGATTGAAGCGCAAATTCAATTAATTGCTGTTTACTATAAAACCACAACACAACCGACGACACGTTGGCCTAGTTGGGAGTGACCCTGCTTCCGAAGCCGGCGTTCCCGGGTTCAAATCCCGGTAAGGACAGATATTTGTGTGATGAGCAAGAGTATTTGTTCCTGAGTCTTGTATGTTTTCTATGTATTTAAGTATTTATTTCTCTATATAAGTATGTTTATCGTTGTCTAGTACCCATAGTACAAGCCTAGATCTTAGTTTGGGACTAAGTCAATTTGTGTGAGATTGTCCTGCGATATTCATTTATCAAAAAAAAAATCGTAGGGTTTCGAAAATTTTATCAAAATACGAAAAAAGCGTCACGTTTGAAAATTTAAACTATACAGGATTTTGTTTCTAGTCGTGATTTCACGGTTAACAGTCTCAAGGAAATATGACCAAGTTTAATTATATCTAATGAACAGACTCACAGGCGTTATGGTGATTGAGATGCAATAATGGTATAGATGTTAAAACAGAACGACAGAGCAGAGTCAACACCTAGTATACTCTATACTAATACTATCTTTTGCCTGCGACTCTGTCCGCGTCAAGTCGTTTATCGCTGCTCCCACGAAAACTGCACAATTTTCTTTTTATGTCCTTCCCCAGGCTTCAAACTATCACCATACCGAATTTCATCCAAATCGGTTCAGCAGTTTAAGCGTGAAGAGGTAACCGACACACTTTCGCATTTATAATATTAGTAAAGAGTATGAATAAATGTCGGTTTTTGGAAAACGATTTTGATGTGAGGGTTGTAATTGGATAAGTCTTTGTTATAACAAGACAATACCAGTAATTAACCCAAGTCGCACGCAGTGAGAAACTTCACAAAGAACTGAAAGACTCAAACAATGTGTACAAAGTTATAATGAAGATGTAGCCAGCTTCGATAGTATACAAACCCATTTACGTAATAATTTTGATAGAGTGGAAATATCGCACGCTTAGTGGAATACCGACCTATTTATATATACGTCAAAACTAAGTTACGTACAGCCAAAGGCTTAAGTCAGCGCCATCTATCGTTCACGGCTTAAGCTATTTGAATTTGATGCGCTTTTGTCCCCCTAGTGATATGTCCGTCTCTTTCACTTTTATGTGATCTCTCGTCGGGCTTCCCCCAAACAGCGACTCATGACAGTTTTTGTCTAACCTACATGCTGTGAGGGTGTTATAGTTTATGTTTCTTAGTCTTAGATATTTTCTATGTATTTATTTCTCTATACAAGTATTTATAACGCTGTCTAGAACCCATAGTACAACTCTAGAGCTTAGTTTGGCGCTAGGTCAACTTGTGTGTGATTTTCCCTTCATAATTATTAATCATTTACATAACGTGACAAAAGCAATATGGTTTAACAGTGTAGTACGCGCACGCGGCTGTTATCTGTCATAATTTATCGCTGGTTAATTCTAATTAGTATGGAGATGAACTACTGCATGAATGGTTGACTGTGAACGAGGCGCTTTAAAAATGTTGTATTATAATTAATGTTAAGTGTTGTTACTTTTTTTTAGAACCTTTTTACCCCTGACGCATAAAGGGGGAGTTACAAGTTTAACGTGAGTATCAGTGTGTCTGTGGCACTGTAGCTCCCGAACGGACGGGCTGATTTTTAGGGTTCCGTAGTCAAACTAGGAGCCCTTATAGTTTTGCCTTGTCCGTCCGTCCGTCCGCAGCCTAGCTCAGAGACTCTTAGTACTAGAAAGAAAGTGTAGTTCCCCTGCACGTAACGTGGGGAATATTTTTTTTTGTGGGGTGTCGTTGGATAGGCCTTTTAAAAATATGCGATCTGTCATCAGCTTACTTCAATGCAATTTTGTCGATTTTCCTAGCTAGCACAAGTTGTCCGCGACATATTTGTCGCTCGGATTTTTCTATCTAGTCTAAAACGATAAAGATGCACTGAGCGAGAAGCGAGAAAATACATCTCATGCTACCCCTGAGAATAACCATTATAGCCGATAGTTTTATCATTTTGATAGTTACACACATATCACACATAACATCACGCCTTCATTCCCAGAGTGGGGTAGGCAGAGCAGCAGAAACACCAACAACTCTAAAACAGCTTGTTGATAATTCTGTAACCACATTTTGCACAATCAGGCTAAGATGTTTACCAGTGTATTAGTGACAGGTTGCAAGCCCATCGCCTAACAGTACTACAAGCCCTTATTCCCTTAGTCGCCTCTTACGACATCAACGGGAAGACATGGAGTGGCACTATTCTAACCCGGCATCCACACGGGCTCGGGCTTTGATAGTTATCATTCAAATAAAACAAGGGTTAACACTAGAATAAGCCAGTTTATGCCGTAGCGTGCCATACGTATACGTTGCCACATGTTATTGTATATTTACAAACAATAACCGTGAAACTATCGAACGCTTTACACAATAGTCACGCGTGTATCGATCTGGGCCACTACATTTTCTAATGGGTCAAACGCCTTTGACGTGTTATCGTATTGTTGTTAACTCTTTTTTTATGTTAAGAAGGCCCTTTTGCCCTGTGTGGTTTCCGGGTTAGAATAGTGCCACTTCATTTCTTCCCGTGGATGTCGTAAGAGGCGACAAAGGGAATAAAGGCTTGTAGTATTGTTAGGCGATGGGCTTGCAACTAGGGAATGCAAATAACCGGTTAAAACCGGTTATTAACCGTCTTTTTCATACTAAATTCGGTTATTAACCGGTTATTTGCATTCCCTGCTTGCAACCTGTCACTAATACACTAGTAAACTTCTTGGCCTGATTGTGCAAAATGTGGTTACAGAATCATCAACAAGTCTTTTTAGAGTTGTTGGTATTTCTGTAGCTCTGCCTACCCCACTCTGGGAATAAAGGCGTGATGTTATGTATGTATGTGTGTAAGGAGAAGGCACACGATCACTCAGGCCACCTGATGGTAAGTGGAATCTGAGACCCATAGACATTTGAATTCTCAAGACTATAATCCTAAGACCTCAAATGCGTTGCCGACCCTGAGGACTAAGATGGAATGCCTATAATATATGATGAATGGCCATTACTGTCGAATAATAAGAGCTATTAAAATTTCGACAATTTCTAGAAGAATCTCAGAGCGCCGGTGGCCTAGTGGCTTCGAGGTCGACTCGTGACCACCATGACCGTCGCGGTGCTGTGTAAGAGTAATTGCACAAAAGATTCTTAAGAGGTCAAAGTGTATCCGAAAGGGTCCATCTATAAGAAAAGATAACATTAGGGCTACCTATAACAAAATCGAATTTCAGATACCAATAAAATTGTTTCCAGTGACTAAAGAAAGGATAAGATGGTGGTAGCGATCCTGAAGGACCCTGCACAAGGTTCTACCACAACTCAAATATTCTAAAAAATATTAAATATCACGGGACAATGTCACACAAATTGACCTAGTCCCAAACTAAGCCCTAGGCGTATACTATGGGTACTAGACAATGATAAACTTACTTATATAGAGCAATACATAGGACAAATAATCGCGCTCATCACTCAAATATCCGCCCTTACCGATTTGAACCCAGGACCGCTGGCTTCGGAGGCAGGGTCACCCCCACCTAGGCCAACGTGTCGTCTTCTATCTAGTTAAAGGGAATTGCGAGAACTTACATAACTTAACCTAGTGGTGGTGGTTTAATTAGGGCTGTCCGTCTGAGTTTCGGTTCAAAGGTTAACGGGGGGGTCAGCAGGACAAGCGCCATTGCGGCAACGCGGGCACTTATAATTAGGTAAAATTGTTAGCTTAGAGGATTGAAGCTAAAGATACATACATACATACATTAAATCACGCCTGTTTCCCAAAGGGGTAGGCAGAGACCACTTGTTTCCACCTGCTACGATCCTGACAAATCTCTTTCGCTTCTTCCACATTCATACATCGAGACATGCATGCACGTCGGTTTCGGGTACTTAGGATTCGGCCATTTTGCAGAATTTCTCCGATTTGATTGGAAAAAGTACGCCTAGGTACGCCCCTTTCAACCCTTCCACTCACTTTCGCACTCTTTCGTCAATCTTCTTTCATCCACTCTTTCCAAATGACCAAACCGTCGAAGCATGCCCTTTTCAATCTTAGTCCGCATTTCTCTTGTTTTCTTTTTCACAAGCTGAAGATTTGTATACAAAATGATTAAGGAGTTCGTTTATGAAATATTACGCTTTCAATAGTTAATTTGGTAGAGTCATGTGCAGCCAAAATTACAAATGCAAAAATAAATATGAATGCGCATTATAATGAACTAGCGACCCGCCATCCTTCCTATATGTATTAAAAAAACCGCATCAAAATCTTTGTTTTATACTATGTAGTAATTTAGAAGGAAAAATATTACGACTAAGTAGACATCATTGGTTCCTGCACGGCTAGCACGTGACGGCGAGATAGACTACCCGTCATTGTCTAATTAGATCGGTCAGAAAAAGAAAGGTACTTTATCTCGCGGGCGACATAACACGCGCGCCGTCATGTGCTGAGATACCGGCGATTAAAGTGTTTACACCTACTAAAATCATCTAAGACGGCACGGCAATAGAAAATTAGTTATTTATTAAGTACTTGTTCATTTTTATGTTTGTAGTTAACGGCTGCGGAACCCTACACTGAACATGTTCCGACATGTTCTTGCCCGATTTTTAAATATTGCTTTAGCAATGATGATACACTGAGAAGCAATGAAACCCGGTCACTTTGTATGAAAATTCTGTACTAAGTGACCCGTTTCCATTGTTCTTGACTTTAGAAATGACAGTCGTCTATAACTTGATCTTTGCGTTATACCTAGGCTTTTAGGATTAAAATCTTGGTCTCAAACTCCACTTACTATAAAGTGGCCTGTGTGCATATATTGCCTTCTCATTGCTATGCAATAAAATGTAACTGCACAAGAATTACACAATAGCATGCAATATCATTACACGTCCGAGCAATTAATTCAGCGCACACAACCGCTACACTTGCTACCATATAAATGTAAATGGCCCAATCTTACTTCAGTCCCTGTAAAGGTCGACGACGGAAGCTCAAACCCGTAATATAGAGAGGATTACGGCTGTAATGTGTTTCCTATATTTCTTAGTTATTCTTCGATATTAACTACAAGCTTTTATTTAACCTGCACTGCATTGAGATTCTACACGGTAATAACGATATCGCCTTTGACGTGTTTCCGTATTGTGAACGTTTTGATAACTCTTATGTCATTGACATAATGGCGGCCGAGTCATAAACGATTCTTAAACACGTCAAACGCGATATCGTTATAATTATAACGCAGTAGAAAAGAGGCCCTGTTCGTATGTAAATTTATACATAGGCACTCGACTCTATTATCAAAACTGGTAAGTCGTGTCTAGATCATTTTGAGCATGTTATTCTGTTTAGCTACTTTTGATGCTGACTATATGTAAAACATGAAGATAAATCCAAAAATCAAGCTTTCAAACGCAACTGCATTGTCATCTATGTATATTAAATACCCATGTTAATATATTTTTAAATCCGCAATTTAAGTAGCCATCACATGTCACCAAATGTGCCCAATTGAAAATAATGTAGGGCAATCCATATTTCTCGCAACAGATACTAGATAATTGGATTCGAATTACATTTCCATATCCAGGGAAACCACAAACAATTAAAACCCAATCCGCACCACAGCTGTGAATTGGATATAACTTTCGATTTCCCATCCTGGAACCAGTGGAATAATTAATGGCCACCACGTGTCCGTCTGTCTTGTTTATTTAGGTTCGTGTTTATTGGTCTATTGTGTTTGTAACCTTTTTCCGTCCGTCTGTCAGTCAGCGGGCTGGATCTCATGAACTGTAATTCTGCCCTCCTAAGCCAAAATGCAGTATCTCTGATTCAATGCCCAAAGCAGATTCAATCCTAAGCCGTTCGTAATAAGGTTACATTTGCTACAGAAGTTTGGTTTACTGCCTTTTATGTTAGCAGGGCAGAATTAGGCAGACAGTTGAAATTTTCACAGCGTGTATTTCATTTGACGCCATGACAAGATATAAACGGTATATAAGCAAAACAGGGTTCCGCTTAGTGTGCGAGTCGGACTCGCACTTGGCTGATTTTCTTACATGATGTAACATATTGGGTTCTCTGCCTATTAGCCGACAAATCTTTGACAAATGCATCGTTTCGCAACCTTATCATTTGCCAACCCGCTTTTTTTCATTAACTGCAAATAATTCAGGATTATTATAAAACTATAACCTAACTTAACCTATAGAGTTCTACACGATAGTCTTAAAAGGAATCCAGAATTATTTACAGTTTGGGAAAAAAACGCGGGTTGTCAAACGATATGTTTGTGGAACTTTGGTTATGAAATGATAGGATCGCAACATGTTGATTTATTTCCAACCTCCAATGCAAACAAAGTATATCTGTGTGGCTGTGTTTATACGTGTGTTACTGTGTTTTTGTCTGTGGCTTCGTAGGTCGCAAACGGATAGACCGAATCGAATGTGGTTTTTGTAAAGGAAGTTACTGCAATCGAGACAGTTCTGAGCTAGAATGAAAATCGGTTCAGCCGTTTAAGAGTTACCAGTTCTAATTATTTCGGGATCAAAATCCGATCCCAAATTGCCGAAACAAACTCGAAACCACGACGAAACAAAATTCAAAACTATCGATAAATCACTTTCCCAACACTAGTTGAGAAGCGTTATGGTTCCGGAACCAATATCGCCGAGAGCGCTATTAAGCTTATGATCCTGCGCTGTCGGTATCGGCACAGATTAAATATGAGTTACGTCACTAGCTCGGGATTAACTTCGAGGAGCGCCCGAACGGGAATTTGAGACGTATTTAAGGTGGGAATTTTATCGACTGATTTCACTTAGCGGCTTATCGAGATTTATTTCTTCTGCTGATCAAGGTTCTGATGCTTTAAGCGATTCTCAAAAAAATTTCTTCTCTGACGAGAATTTCCTTTTCGCGTTTTTCCCAAATCTAAAAGGCTAGGTTTAGGTTAGGTTAGGTTAGGTTATGTTAGTTTTGCAGTGGATCAAAGCACCCAGAAATAGGAACTGCGTCGACTCTGTCAAAAATATGATTACTGTATATTGTACGTAGAAGAAAAAAACAAATTCTTTAAACAACTTGTTATTTATTACGTGAACGATTTTTTAAACCGGCGTGCCTAAGTTGGTCCATTAGAGCATTACTTTTTTAGTGCATGTAATATAGTCGCAGCCGTAGCAGGATTCGTCGACGAAGCAGCTCAGCCAAAGGGCTAGGTACCTAACTAAAGCTTGCCTACAAGCGCATAGCAACTTTATTGTTACGGTTAACACTTCTTTAACGAATTTAATATTAAGTTAAGAATACCCCTGATTGCCTGTAAATCCGTTTACAGATCCTTGTATCTTTAAATTTGTATCGACATGTTGCGAAGTTTTTGCGCGATGTTAATCGGGTTAGTAGCAAAAACTCTAGTCCGAAGCGTGCGCCTCAGTGTAAGCGATTAGAAGGTAACAATCGCTCGCTTATGGCGGATTATAGCAATAAAATGATAAATAATTAATTTACTTTATTCATTTGCTAGCAGTCCGGGTTCAAATCCCTGTAAACTGAATTGATTGTGATGAAACTGATAAGCGCTAGTATTTGTTCCTGAGCCTTGGATGTTTTCTATCTCCCTTAATAATAAACATTGAATAAGCTTTGAATAGTTATACCATGCTTTGTCCTTATCTGTCGAATTCAATGACAGATAAGGATAAGATAAAGATGAAGATGGTATGACAATTCCACGTTTATTAGTAAGAGGGGTATTTAAGTATGTATTTCTCTATATAAGTAAGTTTATCGTTGTCTAGTACCTACCCATAGTACGAGTCTAGAGCTTACTTTAGGACTAGCTTATGTGACATTACAATACAATAATAAACACTTTGTTGTCCACCAAATGAAAAAAAATACAGAGAAATTGCACATTGTCCACTGATATCATTTATTTACTTCTTATGGGTTTTCGAAATACGTGGCTGAGAATATACAGTTTTACAAAACACAGAAAGTTTAAAATAAAATATGTGTTAAGAACGTGAATGTCTATTGACAGAGTATTTTTTCTTGACCTAGGCTTAGCTTGTGTATTTTTATACGTTTTTCACTAGCCATTGCCGCCGACTTCGTTAGCGCAAAAGTGGTTTATCGGGAAGTATCTGATCATCCAAGATTTAAAGTATTAGGTACATATATGCGGGTTGTTAATTATATTTGTGTTAAATTTAACATCAATCAGTTGACGCAAATAGAAATAAAGAATTTCAACGTAGATAAACTCACAGTAAAAAGCTAGTTCATAATGTTACTTACTAATTAAGAATGAGAGTAGGATCTCAACTTTGTTAGCGGCCCATGGCTTTTGACTAATGCCGTATAAAGTGGCAAAACCTGCGAAGTTCCATGCAGTGAACAGGACCGAGATATTATGTAACTGCCCCTTAATTTGGCGAAGATACAAAGTCATGATTTCAAACCTTTTTTGATTCAGAAAAGTGAACATTATGGGTGAATTGCAAAAATATTGTACATAGTTAAGGACCTAATTGATGCCAATGTTTCATTGAAACAATTTTATTTTATTTTTGAATAAACAATTTGTTACAATTAAACTTTGACATCAATTAGTTCCTTAACTATGTACAATATTTTTGCAATTCGTTCTTATGGTACAGTCAGCAGCACTCGGCTCTATTGTAAAGAGAATATGTCGTGTTTAGATCATTTTAAGCATGTCATTCTGCTTAGCTACTCGTACTTTTGATGCTCACTGAACATGGTCACTGTGATGAGCACTGTAAAATTAAGGGACTTTAGAATAGTAGGTTTCTTAAATAGTATTATCTAGATTTGCGGGTGGTAGGACCTTGTGCAGGGTCCGTCCGGATCGCTACCACCATCTTATCCAATAACCTACTGCCAAACAGCAGTGTTCGCATTGTCGTGTTCCGGTTTGGGGATAAGACAGCCGGTGAAATAACTAGCATAGAGGCATTCCATCTTAGTCCTCAGGGTTGGCAACGCATTTGCAGTCTTAGGATTGCAGTCTTGTGAATGCGAATGTCTATGGGTCACAGTTTCCACTTACTATCAGGTGGCCTGTGTGCTCGTTTGTCTTCTCAATGCCATAAAAAAGGGTTTACGAACAAGAGAGTCGACCGCTTATGGTTGTCCGCTAGTAAACGTGCGGACCCCTAAACAAGATGAAGCCATACATTTTCTTTAAAAAAATGTAACGCTAATTATACACATGGATGAATGGAGATAGAAAGTGCTGAGTCTACTAAGAATACATATAATAGAGCTATGTTAATTGAACGTTAGTTTGTTATGCTAGCAGTCTAGACTTTATCCAAATACTGGAATGAAAATGTATTTTAACTGTTTATTGTTTGTTTTGTTTTTTTTTTTTTTTATGGACGAGACTTTAAAGGAGGTTGATGGCTTTAGAATGTAAACCAATTGTTGTTTTGTTGAAAATATCCTCCTTATAAAAAATTGTATAAAACCATAGGTACAGTCAACCAATGTGATTTCTAGGACACTTTGGACTATGTCAACGTAACGTTGTAAACCAAATCATGAGAAGTCTCTTACGCTTTGGTTGACAACGTTAGTTTAACATAGTCCTTAGTGGCCTGGGAATTAAATTGTTTGACTGTACACCGTTTTTAATCAAAATAAAAATGCCAATCTATTTTATTTTTTTATTTTAAAACTGGTTTAATTTCTTTTTGTTGTATAGCTATCGTACCTTATTGCACAAAAAAGTATAATTCGTACTTTTCTTTCAAAGACTAAATAAATCTCAACAATTATTTGATTTTCTTAACGTTTGATAATAATAATAATGATAATATCACGGGACAATGTCACACAAATTGACCTAGTCCAAAACTAAGCTCTAGGCTTGTGCTATGGGTACTAGACAACGATAAACTTACTTATATAGAGAAATATATACATAGAAAACATCCAAGACTCAGGAACAAATACTCGTGCTCATCACACAAATATCTGCCCTTACCGGGATTTGAACCCAGGACCCCTAGCTTCGAAGGCAGGGTCACTCCCAACTAGACTAGCGTGTCGTCAACACACATACACAAACACACACACATAGCTACATGTGTGGTTTTTGCCTCACACAACATCCTCAAACTCCCTATCTCTTGTTTCAGCTGCACTCGGAGTACCGTAGCACGTACAGATGGCACCAGTACCGCGAGCAGGCGCAGCAGGGCGTGGTCAAGCAGCCGGCGGCCAGCCCGCCCTCCGCGCTGCCCATCCCCAGGGGTAACTATATCTACTTACCCCTAGACTTGCCCCTACAATTAGTTACCCGTAGGATGCTCAGCGTAGAGCTAACTGCTAAACATCTAAAGGGGATTTTCAATATATGTACTTACCCCTAGAATTAGTATCAATGAGGCGTTGTTGAAAAGTTATTAGGTAACTACATGTACTTACCCTAGACTTGCCCCTACAAGTTGCTGGAAGAGATCCCTAAAGAAATAGGTTCGCCTTTGTAAATTCCTATCCTGTAATTTTTTTTTGAGTTTCTTTGTTAATACAATAAATTTGTTTACATAAGTAGTAAAGTAATAATAAAATTACTTACTCGTGAACGTATATAAGCGTGATACTCGTGAACGGGTGTTGTTTGTGGGGTCCGGTCTGTTCACGTGTGCAGGACTTGTTGTTTAGTTAATTATTCTAGTTATGGCTTTTGACGTAGAGACATCGTCGCTCTGTTCTCTTACAGTCATTATTTTCAATTAAATTTTACTAACATTACGTTTATAATATAATATAATGATTTTATTTGAGGTGGTTTTAATGTTTATAAAAAAAAAATATCAAGGGACAATCTCACACAAATAGACCTAGTCCCAAACTAAGCTCTAGGCTTGTACTATGAGTACTAGACAACGATAAACATACTTATATATAGAGAAATAAATACTTAAATACATAGAAAACATCCAAGACTCAGGAACAAATATTCGCGCTCATCACACAAATATCTGCCCTTACCGGGATTTGAACCCAGGACCGCTGGCTTCGAAGGCAGGGTCACTCCCAACTAGGCCACCGTGTCGTCATTATTTATTACTTACTTTATTATCTTGTAATGTAACTTACTTGTAAGTACTATTGTTTCATGATTGAAAAAATGACCTTCTTCTTCTTATTCTATTTTAATTGTGAAATGGGACATTGTTAGACATTAGCTTCGTTGGTCTTAAGCTGCGCATTCCAGGGGTAACTATATCTTCTTTTTTAGACTTGGCCCTACGAAAAGTTAGAGTAAGACCTGCTTGAAGCAACCGTTTTCCAGCCCGCCCTCTGCGGTGTCCTTTTCAAGAGTTAATACTATCTAACACCACTCTACTTAATCATAAAAGAATTAACATGAAACGTACCAAAGCAATCGAAGGGCAGCTTGCTCTTGGCACGGCCTAACCCAAGGGGCAATTATATCTATTAGACTTCCCCTACTAAACAGTGAGACGTGGTAAAATAATAGATATTATTAACATATTCCTATTTGTCCTCAGGGCCCATGGAGCCGGCGATGCCCCGTCGCAAGAAGTACCCGGGCGTGGCGTACAAGACCAACGAGCTGTTCGACCCGGCTCCGGTTGACGATATCCGCCCGCACCAGACCTCCGCCGCAGATCGCGCCAGGGTAAGTATATCTAAAGTATAAAGATAAACGATGTGTATATTGTGTATCAGTAACTAGACCTCACGGACGCTTTTACGCATCAAAGATCTACCAGCGTTCCCAAGAAAAGGAGGAGACCAGTGCTGAGATGAGTCGCAAGAATGTCAACAGTCATTCATTAACATAAATCACTACATAGTATAAAACAAAGTCGCTTATTCTATCCCTATATCCCTTTGAATGCTTAAATCTTTAAAACTACGCAACGGATTTTAATGCGGTTTTTTTTTAATAGATAGAGTGATTGAAGAGGAAGGTTTATATGTATAATACTTTAATCCGGAGCGAAGCAAGGGCGGGTCACTAGTTACTTATAAGTCTAAATTAAAATGTCATGCATCAACTATGCACAGGAAAACGTCTCAAAACTCGTCTTAAACAAGCACATAAAATAAGATCTCAACTGACCGATCAACCCCGCCTTCTAGTCTTAAGGGAAGTCGCTCACTTCGAAGTCAAAGAAAGCATCTACCGCGGCGTGTTTTTTGTTCCATGCTTCCCAGTTCATAAAAATAAACAACGCGTTAACTTATGTGCGCCAAGCCGCGACTACTAGGCTGTGAGAGCACTGCCCTGTTTTTATGTATCGGTGTGGGGATAAGACAACGGGAACTTGAACTGGAAATTACTAGCATAGAGGCATTCCATCACAGTCTTAGGATTGTAGTCTTCATCATCATCAGCCTATAGCAGTTCACTGCTGGACATAAGCTCGATCCTGGCCCTCCCTCATCCAACCGCTCCCAGAAAACCTACTCTCCATCTAGCTGGCGGCCTACCACACTACGCTTGCCCGTGCATGGTCTCCACTCCAAAACCAATCTGGTACAACGATCATCAGTCCTTCGACATATGTTACCAGCCCACTGCCACTTCAGCTTGCTAGCTTTCTGAGCTATGTCGACCACCTTAGTACATACTATGACGGATAACTTCGTTGCGAATCTTATTGTAGTCTAGAGAATGCAAATTACAGATCCCACTTGTCATCGGGCCTGTGTGCTAATTTGCTTTCCAAGACCATCAAAAAACTAAATTCCACGTAAAACCTAGCGATACGGCGTGCCGCCTCGACTCTTGAGAGTGTAAGCTTCTTCCCTAAGCCTTTAACGACATCAAAATGCGTAGTCTAGTAAGTAGTGGTTACGTGCTTATTTTTTATGTGATAAATGGAAGCGAGCAACGCGTTGGTTAATTTCCGCTGGTCACCTTTTAAAAGCCATGACGCCATGACTTTTGACGCAAATTATATGCAGCATAGAACGACCTACACCAGAATGTCGGTGATCTGGCGGCTTTGGGTGTTGAGAGTTAGTCGGAAGTGATTAGTCATTTGGACTTCGTTCTTATTGATTAAGGTCTTTAAGAATTATTTTAATTGGGAATTTAAGTATATTTAATACTCAAATTCGTCTAACGTCTAAAAATCAGCTCTAAAAGTTTTATAGCAGCGATTATTTGATTTGGGGCTATCGACGCTTTATTCGAAGCATGCGCAAGTATACCAGATACCTCTATCTCACGTTCTTCGCACATTAAAACAGCTTTATAGAGAGATAATTATATTTAAAGAGCTTTATTTCTCATAAAAAAATACAGCATTCACTTACATGAGAAAGGTTACAGATTAAAACTAAAACTAAGCATACAGTGTATACGAATGTTACATAGAAAACTAACATGATAAAATCTACATACATAAAAAACATAAATCACGCCTGTTTCCCAGAGGGGTAGGCAGAGACCACTTCTTTCCACCTGTTACGATCCTGACAAAGCTCTTTCGCTTCTTCCACATTCATACATCGAGCCATGCATGCGCGTCGGTTTCGGGTACTTAAGATTCGGCCCTTTTTTCCCCAATTTGATTCAAAAAAGTACGGCTAGGGCGCCCCCTTCCGACCCTTCCACTCACTTTTGCACTGTATATTTCTTTCATCCATCTTTTCCAAATGACCGAACCATGCCCTTTTCAATCTAAGTGGGTAGAAATTAATTACAATAATTATAATATTACTCCAAACGCTCGGAATATAAAGGTGGGTACGAATTAGAGCAGCCTTGGGTACGCACGACTCACCCATTTTGCTCAAATTCTTACGCGCTGACGCGCTGTGCGCAAGCAGCGGGCGAGCGGCGCGCGGCGAGCCGCCGAGAGTCGCTCTTTTGCCCGTGCTCAAAGGCGCCTCGGTGTGCGTGCCTCGCGTAATTTTGACGTGTATCCGAGCGTGCCGCGGGAAGAACGACAAGTACTAACTTGTTTGTGGGTGAGGGCATACAAATTTGGTAAAGTTGCTGAGCCGTTCCACCACCAAGGCGATTTCTTCTTCTTTTTGTTACTAATTCGGTGAATTATGATAAACGCAGCCGCGGCTGTCATCGTGTCCGACGCCATTTTGAAATGTCGGCTCGCGTCAAGTACGCTGCCTCAGCCGCGTATGTTTATGTGCAAGAATTTGACTCGCGAGCAGCTCGCTGCGCAGGGCGAGCATGCCTCAGGCTGAGCTGCTCAGATTCGTACCCAGCTTAAGTATGCGTCACCAACTGCACCTCAGGCACAGCGATGTAGGAAAAAGATAAGGCGGTACGCCATAGCACGCGGTATCAACGGTAATTGCACAAGATATCCTACGGAGTCGAAGTATATCCAAAATACCTCATCAGTACCAAGATAAGCAAAGATAAATTGTACCAATTTCACCATACGATGTTTGTACGATGTTAACCAGTTATATTATAACAGACGAATAAAGCGTTAACAGTTGGCAAAATGTACGAACTAACAGTTGATTAACATTGATTCAATTTAACATCGTATGGTGAAATTGGTACTTAAACTCTTACATCCAACTTGTGAACTAATTTTAAAACTTTCGATAAAGCATTTGTAGTAGAGAGAAGACAATAGAGAGATCTCTCTCCAGGCGGGTGTTATGCCTGGGGACCGAAGTCCATTTGGATGAAGTTGGAAGTTGTATATAAGTCAACCGACTGAAGAAACTTCGTTAGCGCGATGTAGCGCACTGTCAGATTTTAGTTGCGCTGTCTGCCGCTGGTGGCGCTGGCGAGTTGTTTGTTACAAGTTGTCACTAGATGTCGCTAGGTCGCCACACCAGCCCCCCTTTGAGACCGGAGGTTGATGGTGATGGATGACGTGCAGTCTGTGCGTTGAAAATGCCGCTTGCAAGTGCCAGTAGTAGATGTCTCCAGTAGAGCTCAGAGCCGCGTTGGCGAGCGTAGCAGGAGAAGAGGAGTGGAGTGGAGAGTACACAGTGAGTCGTGTACCTGCTCCGTGAAGTACTCGTAGTTGGACGCAGTGAGTCGCGTTGCTGAATGAGAGTATTGTGCACACTGTAGACACCAGGCATGGAGATATATCAGAATGCTAGTGGTGCACAGTGCGGGTGGTCTGGCTTGCTGTGAGACTGCGTCATAGTGCTAGAAGGTCGTCAGGTTGCGTAAATGTCCATTGTCGTGGGTCACCAATGTAGGAAGACGATCACGTCGGGGTCACCAATGTAGTAGAGAGAGGATCACGTCGGGGCACCAATGTAGTAGAGAGAAGACAATAGAGAGATCTCTCTCCAGGCGGGTGTTATGCCTGGGGACCGAAGTCCATTTGGATGAAGTTGGAAGTTGTATATAAGTCAACCGACTGAAGAAACTTCGTTAGCGCGATGTAGCGCACTGTCAGATTTTAGTTGCGCTGTCTGCCGCTGGTGGCGCTGACGAGTTGTTTGTTACAAGTTGTCACTAGATGTCGCTAGGTCGCCACACATTCGTATCCTCTTGAGATGTGACTCCACAATTAACTGCATGCTCTAACTATCAAAGTTTACTAAAGTTAGAAAGAAGAAAGAGATTAGGAGGATAATGAAAATGATATAGTTAGTGACGATGATGGTGGTCATGATGGTAATTGTGATGATTTGTTTGCAGAGCGCTCAGAGGAGAGACGAGACGGACCGCGCCGGGCGGCGCAGCAAGTCTGAGGGGCCGCGGCAGCCACGCTGGACCGACACCGTCGAACCTAAGGTATACCTAACACTGGGACACATACACATTAATAGGCCTCAGGGTTGGCAGCGCATTTGAGGCCTTAGGAGTCTTGTGATTATAGTCTTGCGAATCAAATGTCTATGGGTATCAGATTCCACTTACCATCAGGGTGGCCTGAGTACTCATGTACTCCTTGCCATAAAGAAAAAAACAAAAATACTTAACAGTGGGGCACACTACACCCGCACTAATTAGGCCTCAGGGTTGGCAACGCATTTGAGGTCTTAGGATTGCAATCTTGTGATTATAGTCTTGAAAATTCAAATGTGTATGAGTCTCAGATTCCACATACCATCAGCCCCCTATTTCACCATTCTGACACTGACAAGTGACAGGTGACATTTCAGTGTACATTGCGCAGCTTGTATGAAACTTAGTGATATAAAAACTTATTAACTCTGCAATGTATACCGAATTGACATTTGTCACCTATCATTGTCGGGGTGATAAAATAGGGGGCATGTGGCCTGAGCGCTCGTGTACTCCTTGTCCAATAAAAATTATAAAGTCAATAAATAGTCGGTAATAGTTCGACAACTGACTAAATTTAGATTGACATAAGCTGACGATCTATCACATCGACCGCTTATGTAAATTCCAGTTTTGTCAGTTTGCGACAATATTGTGCATCTTGTCTTAGCCTGACAGAGGCCATAGCGAAGAGGCGTACCCTGACTAGTGTTTCTATACGTTTTGTTTTTAATCCAATAGCGTCACTGGTAGATCACGTCATGCGAAAACACCCGTGATCTACCAGTGACGCGATTGGTTAAAAAAAACGAATAGCAACGCTAGTTAGCGTACGCATTTTGGCTAGGGCCTAGGAGATGACAGTGAATACGTTAAAAACTCCGAATGGCTCTCCTTTGATTATACCTTCTAACTATTTTCGTGTAAAAACTGAAGGTATAAAAAGTCAGGTTTGACAATAAAATTATTAATTGTATCTTTTTCCACGGAATTTCCCTCCATACAAATTGAGCTCTGGGCGATAACGTTTCTCGCCCCCTAAATCGAATCCGATTTCCACCACAGATTAGAAGGTATGTCTAAAGAATTTCCACTTTCTTTGAATATGTTGTAGATATTATGGAAAACTAGGTATGTACGTTTCCGCTTTTGTTTAATATTTTAATTTGATTCCGATAAATATTATTCTGATTCCGATTGTAAAAAAAAAAAAAAAAAAACCTGGTCCCAAACTAAGTTCTCGGCTTGTACTATGGGTACTAGACAACGATAAACATACTTAAATAGAGAAATACACTTAAATACATAGATAACATCCAAGACTCAGGAACAAATATCTGCCCTTACCGGGATTTGAACCCAGGACCGCTGGCTTCGGAGGCAGGGTCACTCCCAACTAGGCCAACGTGTCGTCAAAATTCTGACTCTAATTTTAAACATTACACAAATGTTTTGGGCAGTCATGTAAAAAAAAAATCTCCGAGCTCTATAATACGATAATAACAATCAAACAATTGAATTTCCCCTCACATAATTCAGTAATCAACGAGAAATGCAAACTCACCAGCCCATGAAAATCAGTGAAATAGGTCAATTCCGCTCGAATACGGTTAATATTTCATTGATTAATTAGAGACTGTTTTAGGTCAATCGATTCAATTATCTTGAGGCTTGGCTTTTTAGTTGTAGGACAAATTTCAATGTGATGTCGCTTCAGTAATGAATACTTAAGTATTGGGAAAATTAAAAATATTTTGGAATAGGTACAGTGACCAACATTTTAAGCTATAAATATTAGGTTCCTCTTGTTTACGCATAATCACGATGTTCCGAATGTATAATTTCGCATAATGCTAATTTCGCATACTTAATTGTTATTCAAATTCAAATTTGTCCTTAGACTTTTTTGAAAAGTTATAAAAAAAACTTAACCCAACCTACCCTATCCTACCAGGATTACACAAAACATTTTAAAACATATGTTTACATTAAGCTGTAGAAAATGTATGCGAAAGAAAATTGAGCGTAACTACAAGTTTGGAAGAAAATGTTGCGGCGTAATAGGAACCCATGATCATTAATTATTTCAAGAAAAATATTTTTTTCGGAATAAAAAGCAACCTATTTGTTATTCCAGACTATAACCCATCTCTGTGCCAAATTTCATCGACATCCGTTCAGCCATTTAAGCGCAATCGAGTAACAAACATCCATCCATCCAAACATTCACATTTACTAGATTTTGTGGCGTGGCTCCATCCGCGTAGAAGTCTTTTATAGCTATTCCTTCTTTCGGGATATAAATTAGCCCATGTCCTATTCCAGACTATAATCTATCAGTGTGCCAAATTTCATTCAGATCTATTCAGCTGTTCTGTAGAGAATGAGTAACAAATATCCATCCAAACTTTCACATTTATAATATTAGTAGGATTTAAAATCCTCTAATTAAATTTCACACTTCTTTGAATACCTAAGCATTTCATTATAGATTTTTCATTTACCTCTCGGCGTCTGTGTTTCCGGACTATTACGACTTGGGGAGTTGGGGACCTTCAGAAAACGAGCCTATTCATTTCTCAAAGGTCGGCAAAGCACTTGCCATTCCTCTGGTGTTGCGGGTGTTTATGGGAATTGATTATTTCATCGAAACACCTTTCATCGAATGTACCATTTTATCGAATGTCATTCCATCGGTATCTTAAACATCTAACCTGACCTAACCTACGTAATTAATATTTAATATACCCTGAAAACATTATGGTTTCAGCAGAAAATAGCGTTCGATGAAATGATACATTCGATGAGGTGAAACTCGAAGAAGTGATGAGTTACCCTTACCATAAGGTGAACCGCTTGCTCGTCTACCACCTTTTACCATTAAAAAACTGAATTCTCAAAATCTTACGGGCTCTTTCTTGCAGGCCACCAGCGCAGCCCTAGGCGAGCCGATAGCCAAGGAGCCCGAGGTGGCAGCCAGCACGGAGTACCGGAACCAGTTCGCGTGGCCTAAGGACACCACCGATGCGCCACGGAAGAGCATCTCCATGGGGGCGCTGAAGAAGGCTGCCGTGGCTGAGGGTAAGTCCACATTCATCTTCGTGTGGTAGGGGTGGTGGAACCTTGTGCAGGGTTCGTCCGCTTTTGTTCCGGTGTAGTGATATGAAATGGTAAAATCTCTGGCATAGAGGAGGCTTTAAAGTCATTACACTTGCGAAAAAAGCACTTTTAGAGTTCATTATAATGTATATCCTAAACAGTCCCCCAAATGTAAAAATTGATAATGACATAAATAAAAAATATCAGGTGACAATCTCGCAAATTGACCTAGTCCCAAACTACACTCTAGGCTTGTACTATGGGTACTAGACAACGATAAACATACTTATATAGAGAAACACATACTTAAATACATAGAAAACATCCAAGACTCAGGAACTCATCACACAAATATCTGCCCTTACCGGGATTTGAACCCAGGACCAATGGCTTCGGAGGCAGGTCACTCCCAACTAGACCACCGTGTCTTCATACAAATAGCTATCCAACAGTATATCACACGATGTATTAAAGTAAAATAAAAAATATTTGTAATTATTTATCATTTTCATAATCATATACTGCGGAATATGTGTACAAAATGTCAGTATTTATAACTGTTATAGCGTCTGAGAAAAAGTGAGCCAGGCATTAGAAACACGACAGACAGACACGGACATGGCGAAACAATAAGGGTTCCTAGTTTGATTTCGGACCTCTAAATAAGGGGTTCGGGTTATGTCATTCGCAGGACAGGTATCAAGACAAGAAGGTATGGATGGATTGAGTTTTTTCTATGCATCTTTATCTTTCAAACAAACGCTCCCAAGAAAATCTAAAATTCAAACTTGAATTCATTTTGTTCTTCTGGATTTAGAATGCTGAAGTCTCAGCAAAGATTCTCACTCTAAGCGTCTGACGTTGTTTTATGTTCGAAGTTATCTCAAATGCTAATATCGGCAACTCCGCCATTGAAATTAGCATAATGCTGAATTTCGCGTTGCAGTTATGTATAAATTGAAAATCCTTTGATAAATGTTAGGGAAGTATCTCGAACTTTCTGTCGCGCACTGACTTGGCAGTTTATAATGTACTAAAAGCCCGCTTCTTCGAACGCGTAAAATTACTTCCAAGCTCCCCCCCCCCCGCACCCCTCGAGTACCCTAGGAGTATTCCCTCTAAATTTCAAGTTAGTTCAGCGGCTTAAACTGTTTACATTCCCTGTCAATCTGTAAGCATTTACAATTGATTTTATATGTTTTATAATACGGCTAAAAAAATGCTTAATATTATTAATTAAAGTCTACATCTGGAGCATCACGTTGTATGGTAGTGAGACTTGGACACTAACACAGAGAGAAAGGGATGGAATTGAAGCGTTTGATATGTGGTGCTTGCGGAGAATGGAATGGATTAGATGGATGGAAAAGAAAACCAACGATATGATAAACGAGATAAGACATATTCTAAAAACTATAGAATGTAGAAGAGGAAAAGTGATGGGACATGACACTGGATAATATGGCACGACAGTTTATTTTCAAAGCAAAAAGAGAAAGAGGAAGATCTGTCGTATAAGCAAGTAAAAAAGTTGGCAGAGAGCAGAAAAGAGGCAATTACTCCACCGACGTGAGCCTAGCTCTTAAGTTAAACGATGATGAGGTTCAGCGGCTCAGGCCGTTCATTGTTGACCAGTCAGTCCCGAAAAAGATTTGCTAGTTGTTGTGTAGAAGTCGTTTATCGCTATTCTCACTGGAACTGTCCAATTTTTCACGATAAAAACTAGCCAATATCCTATTCCAGACTATAATCTATCTCTGTGCCAAATTTCATCTAAATCTGATTACCCGTTCTGGCGTAATCGAGTAACAAACATCCATCCATCCAAATTTATAACACAAAATTAAAAGTTAAAACCAGTCGCATAGAAATAACTGCCAAACTAAAGAGGCCCATTCACTATCCTACCTAGCAGTATGCTTTGCTGTCCGCCGTTTTATGCAGGCTTGAGAAAATTTTCGTCACCAAGCACCATTTACCTTGCATCCTGCAACGGCAGACTGCTGGGCAGGATTGTAAGTTGACCTCTAACGACCAGCATAACAAAACAGGTTGGTGAAGGCTACAATAACATGTTGGCTGGTACTCGATAGCAAAAAACGTCTTCTAAATGTGATTCTAGAATCTGAAGGCCACACTAAACAGTAGTAGGGATGAGGCGAACCAAGTTCTTTTTGCCATTTTGTCGGAAGTTAACCCGACCCGACCCGAATTAGTTGTCTCTAAAATGTCTCTGGGTACGGAAGGAAGAGCCTGATTGTGCCAAAAACTGTCTTGTAACTTTCTGTATCTCTCGCTCCCAGTGCACAGATGAAATGGACAATCCAGATGTTGCATTTCAAACTTATGCTAATTGTTTGCTTCGGAGTTTGGGCAGTAACTACATTGGCGAGGAACATGCGCAAACTTAGTCATTTTTTATCTTTCCCGCTGTAGTTTTAAAAATAAATTTTTGGAATGTCTTCATTAGTTAATAATCTGCATCATGTTTTTATCTTAATATCTTTAATATTTTCATTCTTTTGATTCTATTATTGTATATTATTTCCACTTTCTCTCATAAACATGATAGATAGATAAAAACACGCAAACACGAACTCACACACACACATAGACACACACACTTACAAGCAAAGGGAACTATGGGAAGTTAGCCATACTCTTGTTTCTTTAATGTATGTCCCCCCCTAAACTCCTTGATCAGTTTTTATATAAGAAAATCCCCTTCTTGGCCTATGTATAAGCTTTCTATATAATAAAACAATAATAATAATTAAAAAAAAACATATTGGAGGTCGCTGTAAAAGATTATAGTAAGTATAATTATCCTAACGTAGTGATAAAAATAGTGCTGGGTGTAAAGTTCTACTCGTTAAAACCATATTGCTTTTGATGTGCTATCGTATTGTCGTTTTAATAGCTCTTATTTGCTTGACAGTAATGGCGGCCGAGTTAAATACAATACCAGAACATGTCAAAATGTTTTACCCAGTAGAATACTGGCGCAGGGTACTGATTTCTACTGTGGCTCAAGAATAAGAGAGCGACCACACCGGAGCTTAACAGTGCGTAAATTGCGGTCCGTCAAAATTTACGCTATGTAATAAGTATGAAATTATTGCATATGAAATTCGGTCAAACGATAGAGAACCCACAAGGTTTACCCTTGAAATGTTGACACTCATTTCATCGAATGGTTTACTTCGCCGAATTTTCATTTCATCGACAGGCAGTTCCACGTGCAGAAGTTAGAATTTTTTGGTGGTCACAGGTCTAACCTAACTTAACCTACGTAATCTATGTTTAAGATGACTTAAAATCGATAAAGTTTCAGCAGAAATTAGCTTTCGAAGAAATGAAATTCGGTGAAACGACACGAAAATACGATTTTGGTGAAATCAGTTTCGACATTTCAAGGGGATTCCAAACCCACAAAAACATGTGGTCAACCTCTCCCAATGTCATTATATGACAGATAACTTTTTTTAACATTAAGATTAAGGTCTGGTAAAAGTTTAAAAAGAGCATTCACTGAAAGGCAACGACTTATTAAAACGAAAGCATCAGATCTATACCTGTATCAAAAATTTCAATATGAATGTTCAATAAGTTAAAAAGGGAAAGGTGTATAGAGTCCACTTCTTGCTAAGACTAGCCGTGGTGATTCTTCGGCGTTTTAACCTTTTCAACGCCATTGACGGATATGTCCGTCATGGTTGACAGCGCAAAATAGACCTGAGTATCCATAGGGCAAAGTTGACAATCGCTCTGGTTTTGCATTTGACATAGCGTTGAAAAGGTTAACCGCCGTCATTGTTGTCTTTGCATATTCTTTGAGATTAACACTTCTTTAATTAATTTACAAGAATCCTATTCCTGGTACTGCTTCTAGTTACATCAAAATTTGCTCGTAGTTATCATTATTTTGGTCAATATATTGAAGACAACAATGACGGGCGGTTGAAACGCCAAAGAATTGCCCGTAAACTGGTCACCAGCTGATCACCATCACGTTACCATGGTCGTAGATAAGCCTATACAATATCTACACACATAAACGTAGTTTACATATGCAACATTGTGCAACAGTGTGCAACTGTTTTGTTTTGGCACACTGATTCGCAATAAGAATGTGCATATCTGTATGTTGCCTTTTAATTTATCGCTCCTTCTATGCCTTTAGTTCTTATTGTATGGCTTTTGCCCATCCTCCTCTGCTCGTGACCTTCATCTAAACCTACGAAGTATTGACACAAAGTAACCTCGATGCGTAATAGGTACATTTACAAGACACCGCGCAATCGATTTAGTCATATAATAGCTGTAAAAAAACTCAATGCCAGACGGTTACAATGTAAACCAGGCGTTCTAGATTCAATCTGTTTCTTGGAGTATTTATAGGTTCCTGTCACGGAAATAATGTTTTTTTTAATATCGTGACGTAATAAAAAATGTGACAATAGTAATTGAATAAAATATAATAGCGTACCGTAGCGTTTTTAGCGTTTATAAGTTATCGAAAACCTTTTCAACATACCCTGGGCTGGGATTCTACACGGTAATAACTAGACCTCGTCATCTCAGGGCAGTGACGGGAAAATAGGGAAACATGGGGACAATTGGCACAAACTGATATTTATTGTAAGTAAAGTTGTTGTTATTAAAAAAATGACAATCACTAAATACAAGAACATTAGGTACAATTTAAGTTTTTAAACTTTCATTCCAATAATTTCACTTGAACATTCACATATAAAGTTACAGATAGCTGTATCTATAATATTTCGACATCATGATCTCTTCATTTATTTTTATTATAATTTAATATGTATAGGTATAGACCCTCCTACCCGATTACTTTAGACTCATTTATTTGCTATGGAAAGTCATATTGATAAGTACATTAATACTCAGTATGTGACTTTACGCTTTGCAATATTTTGTTTTGTTACAATGGTTTTTTTTTGAGGATTTTGATTTTTAGGTAAAAATTGAGTACGAGTAATTTTCTAAATGGTACAATTTACAACTGATTCCAAAAAAATATGTCATACATAACCATCTTAATTCAGAAAGACAATGAGTTTGGAGATCTAGTAATTATAACGATGTCGTGTTTTAGGGGGTAACATTGTCCACCCCAAAAACCATGTTAATATTTATTTATTACTAGCAACCCGCCAGCGGCTTCGCCCGCCGCAATTTTTTTTTTTTACATTACTTAGGGGTATGAAAAATTGATGTTAGCCGATTCTCAGACCTACCCGATATACACACAAAATTTTATTAAAATCGGTCCAGTCGTTTCGGAGGAGTTCAATAACGTACACCGTGACACGAGAATTTTATATATTAGATTTTAATTATTACATTAGGACTAAAGCTACTTATAACCAATTTAAGATGATTACCACTCAAATAATTATATTTTAAGCGGTGGGCAATATTACCCCCTAGGCCTAAAGAACCCTGAGGTTACGGTATATATGACGGATATGTCGAATATTGTAATGTATTTCTGATAATTAAACGATTTGTATTAGTATCTATAATAAAAACATGTTAAAGTTTGAGCTGATTCAAAAGAACCTACGACAAAATACTACACACATTTTAATACAACAGATGCACAGAATTTAAATAAATAGGTAGGTACTTGATTAAGCAGTAAAAACTAACATGTGCGACGTCGCCAACACGTTGTTAGACGGCTTATAAATATAAAATTATGAATTGTAAAATCAGGGGACAATCTCACACAAATTGACCTAGTCCCAAACTAGTCATATAATAATACTGTGGGAACTAAACAACGATATTAGATTATTACAGGCAGTTTAAAAACCTTGTAAATTCATCAATCGAAAATGAAAAAGCAGCGTACTTTAAACATCATATTAATAATAATATAAATAATCCTGTTAAACTGTGGAAAAATCTGAAGTCAAATTTACTTCCTCCTAAAACAGAGCATGATCTTCCTTCTCACCTCTCCTCCGCTGAGGAGATAAACAATCATTTTCTTGGCGTACTCGAGTCCAATGTCGATAAATCATTGTTAACTTACTATGAGACCCACAGGGCTGGAACTTCTACTTTTAGTCTGAAAAACATAAGTGCCAAAGATATTTCACGGATTTTTCGCAGTCTAAACTCAAATGCTAAAGGGGTTGACATGATCTCCTTAGATATGTTACTGTTGACATTGCCTTATAGTCTACATTCTATAACATCTATTGTAAATATGTCCATAACTACAGGAACTTTCCCCGATATGTGGAAAATAGCTATTGTGCGTCCCCTAGCTAAAAATTCTAATCCCTTGTCGTTTAAAGATCTTCGGCCAATTAGTATTCTTCCTTGCTTGTCGAAGGTTTTAGAGAGAGTCGTAAGTCAGCAGCTTACAGATTACTTAGAATCTAATGGTTTACTCCCCAAGGGCCAGTCAGGCTTCAGGAAAAGCCACAGTACAGCTACATCGCTACTTGATGTCACAGGGAATATATTGGAAGCACAGGACGCGGGTATGGGAACGATACTGGTTTTACTTGATTTTTCTCGTGCCTTTGACACTATCAATATCTCCGTACTTCTGTCTAAGCTGGTTTATTATGGTTTTGACGCCCCTGCTGTGGAATGGTTTAATAGCTACCTCCGTGGCCGGTCCCAATATGTCGAGATATGTAGAGGCGATGGTTCTACGACATCTTCCCCACTAGCTACTATATCTCAAGGTGTACCACAAGGCTCTATCCTAGGACCATTACTTTTTATTTTGTATATCGCTGATATTTCGACTAATATAAGAAACTGTAGATATCACCTTTATGCAGACGACCTGCAACTATACTTGTCGTGTAAACCTTGTGATGTCATTACAGCTGTTAAGATGATAAATGAGGATTTAGAAAGGATCAATCAGTGGTCGAGCTCCAATTCGTTAAAGTTAAATCCAGCTAAATCCAAGTTTATCATACTGGGTTCAAAGCATCAAATAAGGAAAATCAAATCTCACAATCCACAAATTGTTTTGAAGGGAGATTTTATAACGGGGACCGAACAGGCGCGCAATTTGGGATTAATAATCGACAGTGAATTGCGGTTTGAATCCCATATTTTGGAGGTGGCTACAAACTGCTTCTACCGTCTTAAAACTCTTTACAGGATGAGAGATTACCTCAGTGTAGACATGCGAATAAGATTGGTTGAATCTCTTGTCTTGTCAAGATTTAACTATGGAGACACTGTTTATGGTCCGCGGCTTTTAGCCAGAACAAAATCTTTAATTCAGCGGGTTCAGAATGCTTGTGCACGATTCTGTTTTAGAATACCGGCTAGAACACATGTGTCCCCGTACATAAACCAGGCTAGACTTTTAAATATGTCCTCTAGGCGCTATTGTCATTTTGCTGCTCTCTTGTTCGGTGTCATTAAAAGTCGCAAACCACCTTACTTATTTGAAAAATTAATCTGGTCTTCTCGCGCTCGCCTTGGCCGCCTTCTTGTTCAACGGCACTATACCAAAGCGTTCCGGGGCTGTTTCAAGTATGCAGCGACCAAGATCTGGAACGACCTTCCTCCGCCGATTCGTAACATCACAAATATTAGTAGCTTTAAGAACAAATTAAAAGAGTTAGCTTTGTCGCTACAGATAGACGGTTGCACAGATCATTTTTTGTAACGTTGAATTATGATGTTTTACTGAATGTTTATCTCTTAGGTTTAATTTTTGATTATATAGAAAATAACAATGCGCAAACGCTAGATCTCACTTTTTTATAAATTTTATAATTAGAAATTTTTACTTTGTGAGTTGAATTACTTTGTTTTAATTTTTGTTAGTTTAGAATTAGTTTTAAGCAGTGTTTTGTTACCGTTACATTTATTTTGTTGATTTTTTGCCATCTAACTCTCATACGGGTCCAGCTGAAAATCAGCGCTGCGGCTCCGTGCCCCAGCATCACGCTGAGCTGGCGCACCGTTTCGGCTATTACCTATGTTTAATTACCTACTTATAATGTTACTATTGTTTTTTATTTCCTCAATTGTATGTGTTTCTTTGTTTTTTAACTAGCCGAATAAAGGATTCTATTCTATTCTATTCTATTCTATTCTATATAAATACTTACTTAGAGAAATAGATACGTCATAAATACATACAAATCACTAAAATATTTGACCATATCGGGAACCGAACCCGGGACCACTAGCTTCGTAGGCAGAGACACTACCTACTAGGCCAACGTGTCATCGAGTCCCATTCCTCGCTTATGCATTCTGACGAACTAAGTAGTAGAAACGAAATTAAACAGGTTCATTCAGGTACATGGGTGGTTACTACGAAGTACTAAATTCTATACTTCTTACACCATTCTTTTTACTAGTAATTCTTGGCTCAATTCAGAGAAAAGGATGGAGCTAACGTACATTTACATTATAGGATAAAAATTATACGGAAAACATGTTACAAAAAGCATTTTCCTCGATTGGCTCATATTTATACCACTATCCGACCTCAATGCTCACTATGCAACCATTATACAACTTCCAGGCTCCGTAGAAGCGGAACCTCTCATGAACAACGTGGACGGTGACCACGACGACCAACACCGCGGGCGGTACATCGAGGACTACCTCTGGAATGGACAGAAGCCCGGCGTGCAGAGGTTAGTACAATGGTAGCTCGGTTAAAGGGTAATAAGAACTGTTATACGACTTGAAATTTTAAACGCATTTTTGTTCCCAAATTTGATCTATTTGTAAATAAACTGGTTAATGACAATGTGTTTAAAATAGGTGTTAAATGATCTCTTATATGACCACTCTAGGTGAAGTGGTGGTTAAAACAAATGTAATAGTTACTAACAATAATCTCCGGTGCAGTCTATTGTCTGCTTCATTTAAATAACTCATATATGACTTTAAGCGATTATTACAGCTCCTTTAACAGCTGTCTACCTGGTAGGATTCACTAGAATAACATATGCACTAATAGTACCGGGTTGACAGCTGTCAAAAGATTAAATATCTATATTTAAGAGCAAATCTGTAATGAAGTAGGCAACGATTCAAGAACTAATTTACTTCCAACGTTTTTCACAAGATTCTGGACCACGTAGCTTTAGCTTATTTCTTATACTTAATATATGCTTTCATTATATTTTCATCTTTTCATATCTTTAGATTGTTTCTTGTAGTTACATTTTCTAAATTATATCTAGTTATATTTTACCCCAAATCATAGTATTTTTTTATTGTTATTCTAACGTTCAAGTGCATGCATTATAACTTACTTTGTTATTATTTCACCTACAAGAAACAGTTTAATTGTATTCATTCACTGCGGATATTTGTTAGTACTATATTAACCCATCACAACGAGCTTCGCTTTTGCTAAAGCAGCTTATTCGCAACTTCATTGAAGTCATTTTGAAGTCACAACTGGGCTCATACATACCCAGAATGAATAATCAAATATACATACTTACACCTTTAAATCAACACAAAATATCACAACACTCACATATATAAATATTAACTGTATCTAAGTATATATTTTAAAATCCGTAATAACCGGGTATTTTTAAAACATATTTCAATTAAAAAGTCATATTATATATTCTCTTTGATGGTCAAAGTAATATTCTAAAACCCCCTAACTTTTCAGGTGAAGAAAAAAAATGAAAAAGTCACTGCTGTAGCTTTCAATATTTTCTGTGTCTAGCTTTGTGTACTAATTTACTAACCCTTGTGCGCGGGGAACCTTTTAAAACGACCAAATTACCATTACAAGTGCCATAATGGTTGTATAGTTGTAACGTTAGTGCTATAGATAAATGGTACTACCGTTGATAGTGCTATAGTGGAATAGTGCTTACATCATTAGTGCTATAGGCATATAAACGTAATATAAAAGGCTCCCCGCGCCTGTTCTGCCCTATCTCCTTCTCTCAAATACTACTGGGTACCGCAGAACACGTCTAAATTTCGTTTTTGATATTTGCTTACAACTTTCGTCACGGTGGCGGTGTTAGGCCGTTTAGTTTACTCTAACACTAGTCCGGAATGACAGCTAATAGTTACATATTTTGTATCAATATCGTTGTGTCTTGCACTTTTGTCGATGTGAACGTTCATCCAAATTTTTGTTAGATTGTATGTCAATGTATCACCTAACACTTGTAACACAGTACGAGTAGCCGGCGCGGGCCGCGCACTCAGGCGGCCCTTCTAGTTCTTCCAGGATGCCATCCTAACCTCACCATGCGAGCTTGACAATTATTTGAAGCATGTCTCCTTACTAACCTAGCTCGGCGCGAGCTCTTTCTTTTGCCGCATCATCATTGTAAACTCAATCCAAACGTCTAAGACATAAAATGGAATTTTCCAGAAAATCGACGTTCCGTAGCGCGCTATCGGCCCTCATATCCAACGGGGAGGATCGTTCCAAAGATAATAGGAAACGTTACAAAAGCGAGTACAAAAAGAAATTTAGACCGTTCTCTCAGTACGTGTACGAGGCGTCTAAAGGGACGTTTACGAAATGCAGGGGGAAAGGGAAGGTTGACGAGGCGAGCGAGAGGATGTTGAGGGAGCCTGAAGGGAAGGGGGTGGAGCCGGCGGGGGCGAAGGCACCCCCAGCGCCGGTGCAGGCCGCGGGCGAGGACAGCGCCACCACGCTGCGAGCGGCGGGGCTGCAGCCCCTCGGCCTGGGCCAGGGCGAGTCCTGGTACCGCGAAGTGCTGGACCTGCGCAAGCGCGCTGGCGAATACAAGGTCTGCGACTACCCTCGGGGATGTTCAGTTCATCGTTCAAAATGCTGAGGAACTGGACCGCAAATATGACGCCACATGAAGCATTATAACAGTCGAAGTTAAATATATTTACTACCACCGCAGCAAAAGGTCGAGTAGAAAGTTAATTAAAGTGCTAAGAACGGTCATAAAACGATGCCAAAGGCATTTTTAACCATGAAATGAACACACCCATTACCAATAGAATAGCAGCCTCTAAATGAAAATAAAAAATACGAAAAATATATATATTAAATAAAAATAATAATAGGAAAATTATGACCATTATACCACCATTATAAAACCATCACCACGCAGTAGTGTCATGTTCATGCTTGTAATGTGTCATTATTCGACAGTACCGCGGCTGGGGGACCGAGCTAGCGCCCGAACACATCACACAACTATACAATAAGCAAATCGAGCTCTGGTACCAGGTGTCGCGACGGTCCTCCCTGTCGGCCCTATCACTCGCTTCCACCAATCACAAGTAAGTGATGCACTGATTGACGCAGGACCAGATGCAAGCGGTATAAGAGTCGTGTAATGGTCGTATAGAAGTTAAAAAGCTGCAGCAGTTGCATAATTATATTATACTTAAGAAAACCTATGTACTTATCCATTATCCAACAAGACGCGTCCTTAGTTAATTGGTTACACACTTACGCGAGTTTTTTATGAACTGAAAACACTTTAATTCCGTCCCAACTGAGTAACTTTTTCTGTAACTGAGATTTTATATAATATACACCATTAAACAACCGTCTATGTAGATTTATTTATTATAAAACAATGCTTCTGGTCCTTCGACCCGGATTATTTCGCTTTCATATTTTTGAGTTTGCAACAAGGCTGAAGCAAGGAATGGCTTGATGCAAAAGTGGAAGCCATTTCACATGCCATATTTAGCTTAGTGTATCATCAGCCAGCATTCAATAAGTTCCTTAAAACATATGCGTATCTTAGCACATTTATAACTATTATATCACTTTACTATTATAAAAGCAACGTTTATGCTATTTAATTGTTAGCTGGAGTCGTATGTCAAACTGATTGTTTTAAACTACCATAAAGCTTCATAGGTAATACTCTCAACGTGTAAAATATCCATAACTAAGTACATACATTAAGTATGTTTTTCTATAAGATGGTTAGCCATCTGCTCACCTCCGTCCTTCGGACTACTGTGTGGGAAAAAGTTACAATTGCAACACTACTTTAGTTCCATTCTAGTTAATTGCTTGATTTTACGACTCAAACTACACGGATAGTCAGGAGACTAAACAACAATTGAACACGGTAAATGACATCTTATTCTTTCACTCAGGGCTCTGCCTAGGGACGAGAAGGACGGCAAGGACTCGAAGAACCAATCTCCGAAGAAGTATCGCTCGTTCCGCTCGGCTCCGCACCAGTCTATCCATGCCAAGCTGCAGGAGACGAAGGCCCAGGAGCGCTCGCCGCACAAGACCTCGCCGCAGAAGCAAAGGAAAAAAATTCAAGGTTCAAGCTTTGACGAGGGAGCTCCTCAAGATGGTATGACAGTTTCAACATCTTACCTTATCTTATGATTAGAACCTTTGTGCAAATACCCTTATACATACAGTAAGTGGAAATCCTTAGAAAAAAAACATGATTACGACTCGACACACCTCAAATCAGAGACGCTCTAAGTTGTTACAAAGAGGTTACACTAGAGTTCGTAAAGAGATTAAAAATATAAAAAAATTGAGAAGTATGTAAGTTCAAATACAGATCTTAATAAAGGACTGGAATCACAAGCTCCCGCGTGTTACGTGCAAATCTACAAAGCTGCTCATGACGTCATAGTCCAATTCTGTCTGCTACCATATGCAGAATCTCGTTGGGGCTACCCCGCATACCCTCAACTATGGATGTGGATTTAATGCGCATGATTGCGTAAAAGTTAAGGTTAGACTAGTATAAACCTGATTAATCCAGGTGATCAGAATGTTCTTGTGATCACATTACAGTGCGGCAGTCGGTCAATATGTCAGTCTTTCAACTAATTCAACATTACAATCACTCTCTAATGAAAAAAGTACACCCAGAAATGCTTGGCTAAATTGGATTTTTTCCATGACTCCAGGACCTAAGACAGGCGAGCCGCGCGAGTTCCGCTCGCCGCGCCGGCGGCCGCGCTCCGCGGACCCGGCGCCGGCGCCGCAGCGGCACCTGCCCAACGGGCACGACGCGCCGCGCCCCGCCAAGCCCACTGGTAAGCCAAGCTACCTTAGAAGCTAGTTGTAGCTGTAGGTGCTAGATTACGTTGGCATTTTGTGGTTACCCGTAATGCGGTCAGAATGAAAACTAGCTAACAATGGTATATAAAATATCCAGTTGTAGAAACAACTTGAAGATGATTTAATTGTAGGAATACCAAAGCATAGAGACTAGTGTAACTTGGTTTCGCAAAATCTGGCCTAGAGTACTAAACGAATAAAAACTACTAGGTACTAGAATAACGAGACTAACGCACTAAAAGTAAGAAAAGATAAAGTTTGTTTTCAGCCCCGTTCGCTATGTAATACGTTATCTAATAAGTGGCCGCGTTCCTAGTAACCACAAGTTGCACACAGGCGATTAAGAACACTGTTACGAGTATACAACTTATACGTCAATTAGCTAGCGGTACTTACTTCATTGTTTTTACATACTGTGCCTATTTGGCGTTGTCTGAATTAGAACACCACCACACTGAAACCAAAAGCCTCTTTTCAGCTGTACTAACGAGATTTTCATCTCACATGTCTCTTACTACTGAGCTAAAGCGAGACGCATACATGAGATGAAGGTCAGGTTAACCATGGTGGTTCTATTTCTTTGATAGTTTATATTAGGGAATGTGTTGTCTCTATTATATAGCTAAAACTTCTACTTAAGTGTCTATAGAATCTGGATATAACTGTTGTGTTCCTGCCTGATGCCTGTACCCTATCCAATGTGGCCCATAATGATAATTTGGCTCTCATAGTATAACCCATTTTTCACTTTTACCTAACACTGGCTTGATCATTGTTTTAAAGAGGCTGTATAAGAGTTTTATAAGTATTAATTTTCCCTGTTTTATCTGATCAAATTGAGCTACGCCTTTTTTAATTTACCTTTTTGGTCATTTAGCTCGAGTTCAACGTAAAAATAACAACCTAGTTAGGGTTACGGATTCTACTGGGTGCTAGCAGCACGGAATCGAACCTTAGGAGAGGACTACGTCCAACGGCGGACGTTTTACGGCTGATATGATGATAAAGACTTGAAATTCAAAGTGAAAATATCA
Source organism: Acleris holmiana (assembly GCA_949316455.1). Lineage (NCBI taxonomy): Eukaryota > Metazoa > Arthropoda > Insecta > Lepidoptera > Tortricidae > Acleris > Acleris holmiana. Next base: position 10,979,478 of record OX438786.1, on the reverse strand, counting down.
AAATGGCCGCCGTATTGAAGAGTATGAGTTATCATATTTATATCGGCTCTATATCTCTATTTAGTCTTACCATCCTATCATAACTCCGAACCCTAAACATCGCAATATTATTTAGCTAGAATACGTCCTCCGTCGGACATAGATCTTCCCCAATCGCCTCAATGATCTCTCTCGTGCCATTGGCTATCCGCGTAAAACAGATTCCTCCATCACCTAAGTACCCAAACACCTAATTTAAGTATACCTTTCCTAGAATATGTATGTGTTTCTTCACCCACCCGAGAGCCAATTGTCATTATCCAAATTTAGTAGATATCTCTTCTGTAGGTCTGCCGTTGAGTAGAGGGGTTAGTGGTAGAGTTAGGTCGACGTCGAGGGGGGGGAGGTCACCGTCGGCGCCCAGCAAGCCGGTGAATGGGGTCGGGGGGCTCAGTGTGGTTAACGGGGTCACAGGAACACCGGGCAGGGGTCGAAGGAGCCGGAGCGTCTCCAAAGTGGGCATAAAATTGGGTGCGTACTACTTGGTGGCCGTTGCGTCGACGCCCTGTTTTTTTGTGGAGTCCACGCTTTATGTGATTGGCTTGGTGCGTGGGCGTGGTGTGTGGCGTTTGAAAAGCATGTCTTTTTTCATTAGGGTACGACAGAGACAGATCGTCATGTTCATGACTGCGACAAGCGGGAGCTGGAAATGTTTTCATTGATCTACTATCTTTATTTACCAGTTTATAGCCACTGTACGCTTTTAAGAAGCTGTTACAGTCGTTTTATCTCACGAATGCGGATGAAACTTGCTTGTGTGTGTGGCGCACGTGTACGTTCTCCATGTGCGTAGCTGTCATCGCTATGCGTCGCCGCAGTATCTATACGCGTTACAACTACAAGTATGGCCCTCCCGCTTTCGTAAAATAAAACAACTGCAACTAGCAATTTTTTGACTGACTATTTGATTGAACTTTTGTAATACTGTACCATCAACTTAAAACGCAACCCGTCACGCACACGCCACGCGCTTGCATCGAAAACTGTGTCTTCAGCTTTAGCATGTCTGTCGCTTATTGCTTGTTCTCTTGGACTGTTTCCTCGTGAGGCCCAATGTTAGGAACATAATGCTATCAATACCATTTGAAAAGGCATTTCTATTGACAAGTTGTACGACCGTCCCGATTATGATCGTGTTTGATGACTTGGTTAAAACATCTGTCACTTTTTAACCAGTATCATAGTATTAATAGAAAAGTAATTCATCTCCGTCCCTTAGGAGTTTTTGATACCTATTGCCACTTGGGTGCCAGGATTGCGACGATACACGATACTTAATACGCACGCCCGCAGTCAAACGCAAAGACAGTGCGGCCTCGACGCGACCGACTTCGCGTGACTTGTTGAGGTGCATGCAAGCCGTGCAATATTCCTGTGTTTGAAGACGAACGACAGTCTATATTGGACCAATATGTTAGTGCTGTGGCCGAGCATGCTGCCACGGGACTTAGTGTCAAATGACGTCAAACGGGAACTAGTGTCAAATATTATTATGAAACTATTAAAATGACAGCCACCACCAGTTATTAAAAAAACTTTAATAAAAAAAACGACTGGTAAAAAGTTGAATTGATGAACAAAGTTTTTAGAAATGCCTAAGCACAAAACGCCTTGCCTAATCAGCCGTCAGCTATGATCCTAAGAGATGTACCGTTCTCGAGAATGTATGGTAATGATACGCCATTTTGTAAAGAGAACTTGAGATTTCGGGAGAAATCCAGAGAATGGCACATCTGTTTCATCCAACATTGACCTAATAATACCTGTTCTTTGAGCCTCACGAGTTAGGTTAGTCCAGTGCGTCTACGCAACGTCGGTCACGGCACCGATTGAGAATGGCTTCACGTCACCCGTGTGACTGTATGTTTGTCCGTGCGTGTCACCTTCGCACCGTCACCGTAGATTGATGTTTGGGGAAACAATTGTAAATATATTTTTGATAAAACAATGTTCTTACGTACCTAATCATTTATGATGGTCGGAGATATAGTGTAAAGAAATATAACGGCATAAACGAGTCGTACTTTACTGAAGCTAACAACTGTCAAAATGTGTGAAATTGAAATAAGATAAACAACTGATGCGACCTCAAGACTAGTCTGCTAGATTTTTTAAAATAAAGATTAAGTTGTGAACTTTATCAGTTAATTCTACGAGTATGTGTTGGAAATGGTAGATGCAGGAGATAGCAAAAACCTGTATAATAAATACTTCATTTGTTGAGGTAGTTAACTAAAACTAAATAAAAAACTACGGATATAATCATCAGCCAATAGTAACAGATTAAGATACGTCAAAAAGTTTTGATCGACTGGCTGTTTATTACTGCCACGTGGTTTGTTTTTTTTTTTACATTTAGTTTAGGTTACTTGATTATTTCTAAAATAGCTCTTTTAAATTGTCATTTTTTATTGCGGAGACTGGAAAATTCTGTCAACATGACGCCTTTAAAGCTATTGTTATTATTGTTTTGAAACAAAAAAGTACCTACGTTACTTTTTACACAAATACCCCAAATTGATTCTTTTTTGTTTGCATGCCGTGTTCGTTGTTAAAGTTAATTCTTTGATGATACAGTTTAAATATTATCTTGTCAAAAGACGTCCGAAAATGCAAAGATATTGTCAAGTTAATATTGAAATGTATCTTCAATGAAATGGATGTTAGTTCGTTAGTTGTGGAACCTAGTTTTTTGATATATTTTGGTTATTTTGTTTTAATGTTGTAATTGGTTGTCTCACTTCTACTTGTCTCTTAGTTGATTCCATATTTATAAAACGATTGACTTATACGTCTAAATCTTTAGACAATCGGTGAAATGACTACCATAGAGTCATTTCATATTAATCCGCAGGGTTGCCAACGCAAATGCAAGTGTATAAGTATAAGTATAGGAGTTCATTTTCAAATAAAGATACATCGATGAACTACGTCACTTATACTTTGCCTGTACGCTCCATTGCGTTCTCCATGGTACAAAAAAAACCTTTAATCTTTTACATCTTGGGTCAGCTGAGATCCACCATCTTCACACTAGCCTACCTAGAAATAGCACATTATTTCGTATACGTGCGAAAAACGTAGCAACGAAGCACTTCCAATTTAAAGTTACTATTTCAAGTGTCCAAAGTTTACAATGTATATATTATTTAGATCGCCAAAAAGTCAAGACTCATGTACGCTCTCCTCAATGTTTTTGTTAATGTCCCATTCCATAAAGAATGATCTACTTACATTGCAAAAAATCTATCATCAGAATAACTACAATTATGATTATGCAACAAACACTAGCGTCGTCGTCTAACTTTTTGACTATCTAATTATAATAACCTCCACTCTCACTATTCACTGATTGTTCCTAGTGTTCCTTCACCCTTAGCGCTATAACAGCTTCCAACACCTCTCTAACCCAACTGCCGACTCTTTCAGACGAAGATATCCCAGCGCACCGCAGCGCCTCCGTGGCCAAAGACCACTTCTTCGACGACTCCCCGGTGGTCAAGTCACCACCGGAGCCCACTCGCGTCAAGTCGCCTGAACAGATGAACATGCGCTCTCCAGATCCCGTCAACTGGACAGTTCCTCTTGACACTGGGAAGACGTTCACTGTGACTCAGAACGTCAAGAGCGGTGAGTTTGGCTTGCTAAGAGTTTTGGGTGCTAAATGTAGCTAGATGTGGAACTCATTTTACCATTATAAGACATTTAACTGACTGTTATAAGGCTCTAGCATATGTATTTCTGTCCTTATTTATGAATTAGCAAGAAGGGTGGAAATACGTGTTCAGGGCTCGCGTTAGGCTAGTTGCATTTCTAAATGTGAAAAAGAAAATGAGAGACAAAATTACATGTTAGAGTTAAAAGTAACCTCTTATCTAGTAGTACAATTTCTAAACGTTTATCTCATTGATTAAAATATAAGTGTTTTCTTCAGAAGCTGAAGCCTTTAGGAATTAATGCATACCGAACCCGGATTTAGTGCAAGGAAACACATTCACTAACTCGGGGCAAGCTAAACTTGACGCGAATAGACAAGATGCATCATAGTAAGCTTACGTTAGCGCGTATTTTCGAGAGCTGATAAAACGTATGGAATTTATATAAGCGGCCATGGCGATAAATACTTACGTCAATTCCATACGTTTTGTGACTAACGAAAATGGCTAACTTAAGCGTTAAATGCATCTTGTGTTGCCCATTTTCAACGGGCGCTAGATTTTAAAAACTTAACATACTTAATTTGTCTATGTACTAGAGGAAAACTTATTAACGCGGGCATTACAATACATGCAGAGCGCTAATTAAGAGGACAGTGAAGCAAAAAATCCATACAAAATGCGATAATGTTTTTCTTCTCTTAAACGGTGGCCGATTTTTACGATTTTTGAATATGTTGTAGTTATTATGAACTAGGTCTGTACGTTTTCCTTTTCAAGAAAATATTTACTGGAAAGCAAAAAACGGACACGTAGGTACAGACCTAACACATCATGGAAATCGGGTTAGATTTAGAGGGCGAGAAACGTTAACGCCCGGAGCTTTTGTATGGATTATTTTTTACAGCTACGCGATTTCAGCATCGCTTCACAATCTCTTAAGTGACGCTCGGTAGTATTAGGGCGGCAGAGCACACGAGTAGATCACCAACTGTCTAGCTGTCTTTACACTATACAAATTTAGTGCGCTAACTTACTTAGTGCTTTTCAGTTTGTATAATGTAATGCTCGCTTTAGGTATCAGTAATACAAAGGAGCGACCACACCGAAGCGTAAAATACGGTGTCGTTGCTTTAAAAAAGAAAGACTCATAATTTTGTTTACGCAACGACATTAACGCTAATTGCATGGCGTATATAGAGAACACGCATGAAAATCAGAATTGAGTTTCTTTGATACGATTTAGGAGGAATTGTAAAAAAAGGATATAAAACGCAATTTTTAACATTTAAAAAAAAATCAAAACATGTTATAGTAGTTTATGCAACAGTTGTATGAGAGAGGTCAAAAAAGACGAGTGGTGTGGTTACGATGTGAGCCGCAGCCCGCAGGCGAACGAGCCACGAGTATTTTTTGACTTAGTTATACACCGTTGCATACAATACTTTTTCTACGACTAGGTTTCAAATAAAATGCAAAATAAATTAACAAAATTGTATTAATATACCTAGGTTAGAATACGAACGAACGAAGCACAGAACAACAAACGAGCGGAAAACATTCAAAAACGACAAAATATGTGTCTATGGTTAACTTTGTTTTTAAATTGACGTGCACTTGCCAGGTTTTATATTTAAAAAAAAAAGTTGCACAATCGATTTAACTTGTGAAATAGGGACTAAAAAACACCTAATGATTTGAGAAATGAATTCTTTTACCTGATTGGTCGATTTGAATATAGCTGCATTCTGGTTGGTTGATACCATGTTTTTAAAGAGTTAAATTAGTAAAAGAGTTTACATACCAAAAAGAACCTAACGTTCCGATTTACAGTCAATGTGGATTGTGATTGGTGGATTAATTTGGTAAAGTATTTTGATTGGTCAAATGAACCTAAGTGTAAGCTTTGGCAGCTAGGCATGTCGTTTTGGCTCAAAAAAGCACAAGTGCTGTTAAGGGGCATAGACTAGATAGACTTTTCTACGGAATGTTCTGCGGACGTATTATCTATATTCTTATATTAGTGTTCGTGACTATATAAATGACAGATAAAAGTACAGGAGTAGGATTTTTTTTTCTTCTTTTAATGTTTAGATTTCGGCATCCTCATTTTATTTATGTACGTAATATTTTAATTCAACGATATTGGCTTAAACATAGTAATTTACGAAATAAATGCAAGTTTCTTTATAAGGCCCTTATATTTTAAACAAGGAACAACAGCTGTGACGTCATTCCTGTCATCGATTTTGTATAGTGTTTTAGCAGGGAGTCTGAACTATGACTTTTTAAAGCTTCATATGTTATAAAAAAATACACGACAATTATTTAGCGTATACAGTTATTCCTCTCTTTCATAGCACTTTCCAGAGAGCGTGAGAAAAACTATATGCATGTTTCCTATTTTAACGGACCGTAATTTACGCACTGTTCAGCTCTTGTGTGGTCGCACACTCAGTACTTAATGAGTTTTTTTTTCCTCTGTAAGACGATTCAACCATTAAGGACTAATGTGGTTTGGACTCTATACACGTAACATTTAAGGAACCGGTTGGTGTTATCAAAGCGTTTTTGTCGGTGTCCCCTAGTTTTACAGATACTCATTTCGTAGAATGTATCACTTCGCAGAATTTTCATTTCATAGAAAGCTAATTTCTGCTGAAACCTTAATGGTTTCAGATTATCTTAAGCTTGAGTTACGTAGGTTAGGTAAGACCTGTGACCACCAAAAAAGAATTTGATAACAGTAAGGTTACAAGAAATTAGCTTTCTATCAAATGAAAATTATGCGAAGTGATACATCGTCTATTTAGAGTCAAAACTTTCTAAGTACATAATTATAACATAACTTACTAATGACTTAGTCAGTTTTGCCTATAAATAAACGACATTCTATGAAATAAGTTTCTGTAAAACAGTGTACAACCGTTTTTGACAGCTTCTAAAGTATAAAATTACTTAAATCTCATACAATAATTATGGGTGCGTAAAATAAGTTCCACATAAAACCATTCTGTACAGAGGGTATCTTTTTCTGTTAATTTAGCCTCGTAAGGCCCACCATACTAGAAACAGGTAGATTTTTGTGAGAGCAATTTTGTATCTAGCAGCGAGGAAATAAAGTTCAAAAACGTTGGCTCTATAATACCAATCTTAATTTCTAAACAATGAAAAATGGACTTTATCCTCATTGTGATGTAGTTTAAATGAAATTGCCTTGATTATGTACATCCTAATGCACATCGGGCCTTACGAGGTTAGTTAAGTGGTGGTGGTCAAATGTAAATTTGATGGCACACATCGACGACCGTAATCTAAATTGACGTAACGGACAAATGGCTACTTTTCAGGAGAGCCAAAAAACAGTATTTTTTTTCTTTTAAAATTCATAGTTTTATTGTTTGTTTACGTATCATGTAACTAAAAATAGCCAATTACTTACTTTTTTCCACTCTTTAACTACAAATAACTCAATTTATCATACAACGGTTAGTTACTGAGATAGCATGTCCCTTACGTCAAAAAATAAATTCATAATGTCCAATACCACCCTTCTCCAACAGTTGACTTAAGAGTAAATTTGATGTATCTACAAATAAATTTAAAGAAATGAAATTAAAGTGATCGTAACTCCATTGAAAGTAATCAATGACAGGGTGTAAAAGGTACATGGTACAATTATCTTAGGTGAAATAATAAACGAAAACATAAAATGTAATTGTGTTATTTATTAGGATAATTAAGAGATCAATCATGGAAGTATAGACATAATTATCCAGAGCTCAGAATCGCAATTATTTAGTGGTATTTGAGTGTTTACAGGACTTTCATTATTTGAATCTTAATTTTTCTGTTACTACCAGCAATATACGAGGTTCGTAATTAAAGTAAAGTGTTCTGAAGAACATATACTTAGTTTTATAATTATATTTCAACGATACATCACTACATACGCCATTATGAGCTCACATTAATATGTCGATAGCTAGACTAGTAACAAGTAATAAAATAAAACAAAATACACGATTCGGTGTAAAAACGATTAGAGATATAAAACAAAAACATAAACAATTTTAATTCGACGGTATTAATTAGAACCTAGGTACTAATAGTAATACAATTAGCAATAGGCCAAATCCTATCTTAATTTTCATCACTGTTGTCATTTCAGAGTGAGGCAAAGTTAAATATTCGTTATGAAAACGCTTTGGGATAGTACCATTAAAATAGTACACAGGCCACTTGGTTGGTATTTTCCTAGGAAGTTATGACGCAATACCTAGAAGGAATTGGTATTTAATATATTTAGAAACGTGATAAAGTATTCTGGTCCTCATAGCATTTCTAAAGACTTGCAAAATAATATACCTACATAAGTAGACACAAACACGGTAATTGCATGTAGCCGAAAATTTGATATTTTATTAAATAAAATACTTACTGCAATAACTTGTCTCGATCCCGCAGTAATTTATTGCTTCGAGCTAAGAGTGATTCAATACTGTTTATATTCATTGTTATCTCAGTTGCCTTCCTTATTATTAAGTACTTGAAACATGCGTGAAGACGAGTGCTCGTGCAAAACAGAACTGAGCAAGCAGCGGCAGCACTCAATCCAGTGTAGCCAGGTGTAATTTGAAAAATGAATAGTTTTTTATCAGTCGAAAATACCTTTGAATAAACGATTAATAATCTGGATTTTTTCTTGTACGTATGTATGTATGTATGTAAAGGCTTTATTGGAAAACTAACAATTGAATTATAGTGCTCTCATTAAAATTATTTTATTTTATTTCAATTTAAAAAAATATAGTTATCACGTGTCGTGTTCATTGTAAATACTTTATACTCTGTTTGCACAAATAACTAACCCTTGTAATATTATTTTAAATGCATTTATAGGCATATTTTCAATCGATGTCCAAGGCTCAAAAATCAATAGATTGTCAAGAAAATTCAGTAGATTTCGTAAAAATCAGATGAACCAGTAACACTGTCAACCACAACCAGCAGCGACATGCTCTTTCTAAAATGTTTTTTATTGCGTACACGAGGTGATAGTGAGATCTCTTTCACCCTCAAGCAACTTAAAGTGCGTGAGAGTGATTTAGCTATATTAACGAACACTGAGTATGTCATCTAACGAAAGAGATAACGCTAACATTTTAATGTAAGGGACGGTAGTTTTATGATTATAGTTGTGAAAAAATGTCGTATATACTCTTAGCAAATATTTGATACACTAACAAATTACCGTAAGGGTCACTGTTGCCTTACATTTGTGAAAGCAAAACTGCGTATCGTACATACAATTGCTTACAGAATAGTCTTTTACGACGCAGGTAAATTTAGAAAATTATAGTTACGTCTAATTGTGATAGAATCAATTTTATTTTTGTAGATAATTTTCAGAACGTTAAATGATGTATCGTACCTTTACTTATTTAATGGCGCCTTACAGCGTTAGGTAAATTGCGAGATGAAGGTTACACCAAGAATAAATTGCAGTTTTTTTAATTGCTGTAGATACGTCGTATTTTTTTGAAATACGGAGTCAAAGTAACATTTTTTTAAGGCTGTAAGGGGCATGTTTTTTAAGGCTATCGAGACGTCACCTATACCAATCGATAGAGAAAAAAAAACTGAATAGAACTGCGTTCATAACTCATTTTCGCCATTTTGTCCCTTACATCAATTTAGATTACGGTCGTCGACATTAGCTAAATATTTTTTTAGCATAATGTAATATGGTTTAATAGCTTTTATATTATAGTTATATTGACTTTATTACATTGATGTGATAGGGAGGGACAAGCTCTTCGCTAGCTAGAATTACGTGAAAAGGTGGAATGTCATTTTTTAAATGTGTTTGCTGGTGGATGTAATTTATTTCTCGTATTTTTACGACGTCCTTATAATGTGTAGATCGTCTTATGACTTTAAGAAAGTTTATTCTAAATATTGTATTTACATTAAGTTACTTAAATTCATGTTTGTTTTTAAGTAATTAATCTTTTGTAATTAGAGCATAGCCAAACTATTTTAACTTTTTATACATATAGTATAGTTAATTATCTATAGGTTTAGGTTTTACCTAGGCCTCCGATTTCATTTGACTACCACCTTACTTTAATATATTTAACATCCATTCATGGAAAAGATACTCAACAAATTAGATAATAATTAAAGTGTAATTAAATGTAGGTAAGCATAAGTAAAGAAATAGACCCAATTAGTTGAACATTTTAAACCAAAGACAACCTATAACATTGCACCATCGTTTCACAAATAATTAAAAATTTTGATTTCATTCGTTTTTAGTCAACTATAACTTAACTTTTTTTTATAAATCATTTTAATATTAAAATATTTTGCCATTGTATGACGTGTGAATAGTAAAGTATAGCAACACTAGCATACAGTAGAGCTTGCAACACCGACAGCAGATCAAGAACACGGTCGTGCATTCGTAATTAGAAAACACTGAACACTCATTAAAATAACATCATTCATATCGACTTACATCACATTGCTATTGATTTTCAAATCATCTTATTGAACATTTAATTTTGTTCTATGTCCCTAAATAAACATCTTTGTCAGATATAAAAATACTATTTCAAATTTGCAAGAAGCTGGAATCCAGGCCACAGATTTTTTTTTAAATTATAAACATCACTGTTATTTGCGGGCATAGAACACAGCGTTTTAGTTCACGTGTCACGCCGCAGACCATACAACTCGCTCACCACATTTCAGATGAGAGCGTAAAGCGCCCTAGCTCTGAGTTTAAGGGTGCTTCCGTGGTGGAAGAGGACGCCACCGTGAAGCAAGGTACGACGACCACTGCCACCGCCTAGACCATCGACAACTCACGTTTTTAATGAGTGTGACAGACAGCCATGCGACAGTGAACTCCCACACGACTCAAAGTCATTGAGATCACTGCCACATAAGCACACACGATCAACACCAGAAACTATAATCTGTTTTATATATTTATTCAATAGTTCATGATTAAATTGTGTTAATCCAATAACTGAAATGCTTTTATTTATCCGTGCTCTGCTGAGACGTCTACCACGTATGTATTCACTTGTCCGTGTGTGTGTGTGTCTGTTTCGATGTTTGCGTGCACTGTCACTTGTTTGGCACTCTTTCGCTCAACAGTCGTTCACTATTGCATGCTGCCTGTCTTAGTTTCATTTGGGTGAAGCCATTTCAGCATCGTAGAGATAATCTGGCTCGAATCGTGCTTCATTTTCATGTTTCAACCAACTAAAGTAACAGATGTAAATTATATCATGTGAAACGGGTTTACTTAAAATGTAAAACTGGATTACTTGAATTGATTTCAAGACCAAATCACCATTCAATGTAAAAAGCGTTAGTAAAACTTAAAAGGTCTCCGGACTGAAGACTGAACTAACAATTAGAATGCTTTAAAACACCAGCACAATGTTGAAAATGTCACTGCGGCCATGTTTTATTTGTTACCCTCAAATACAATTCAATAGTTTACGTAAAGTACGCATATAAAAATAATACTTTTGTTGCGATTGCAATGGCATGAACAACATAGCAAAGATTAAGTAATTAAAATTTTAAAAAACTTAATGTGTTCATCCACTTGAAGCATTTCATCTTGTGTCATAGAACCATTTTAAGTCTATAAAAAGTTAGCTGCATGTTTGTTACGGAAAATAATTATAAACCCTTCTCTTCTTACTCTTTCTTGTTTCAGCTTTCTTAGAAGGAAGCATGTATATTTTAAAACAAGTATTTCCAATCTTATTGTTACTTTACAGTTTTCCTTACTTTACGGTGACAGTTTCTAACTTTAAATTAACAGTTCTGGTTGACAGATGACACTGGCAAATTTACCTAGAATCCGGAGCAGTCATGACGGAAAAAAGTACCGCGCTGAATTTAAGGACGCTGCCACACCAAAGTTACTATTTTGTAAAGCAACTTTTTCAAGTATTGACCAAAATCAATTATTAATTAATTAGATGAAAAATACCAGGTTTTCTAAATATTTACATTGTTTTTTATACTATATATTTGCAAAATCATTCGATTTTCAGCTATGATTAAAGTTTCTAAGAAGTATTTTTTTAAAAGTTTAAGTAATAAAGAATCATTGAATATCCTTTTCGATACAAAATCTTGCTCCACAAAAGTAAATTTGAGGAAAACGCAGCATCTAATCAAAACTTAAAGAAACTTCATGTCTAAAAGAAACTGTTATCGAAGAGCTTAATTATATTTTTTTCATTAAACGTAGGCAAATATTTTAGGCACATTAAAACTAATAATTGTCTATTAGAACAGCATAATAGGGATATACTTATGCTACATGTTATGTGAAAAAGTAAGTAAATAGTTGCACCATATCTAGGTGGTTTAAGTATTATGTATGTGTATAAAAATGCTAGGGTATTTATACTTTTAGCTGTCGTTATTATCTATGTGCTTATAAATATATTGAGTTTCAAATGAGTTAAATACTTACGGTGGTCCTTAAATAAAAGAGCTGTGTGTCATACTTAAGAGAGTAATTCCTCTTAAAACTTGCTGAAATCGTTGCTTGCTGAGTCCACTTACCATTAAAATCCAAGCTTTTTTCAATTATAAACAGTTATAACTAAATATAGTTTTTTGCATGTCTCGCGCAGACTTTTGTAAAACCAGTGGTAAAATCATCAACGTAATTTAACACTATAAACGAACACGACAGAACAAAGTTTATACTCATTTGAAGCTTTCTCTCCCATTATACACCCTAATAACTCAAAATTACTTAATAATATTCCAGAAATCGCTCCAATCCACCACCAGCAGATGTCGCCTATCCGCTCACTGAAAAAGAGCGAGTCACCAAACAGCCTGAGCAAGCGCACTGACAAGACCCCCACCACACCAGTCAGTCTCACCCCTATCGATGAGACTAAAGCTCTAGATATGAACAAGCTGAATGGGGTCAATGGCGTCAATGGGGTCAACGGGGTGAACAGTAACCAATTAACCCCAGAAACCCCCCAAGACTTAGTCAAGGAGGTAGTCAAGAAGTCGATCGAAGCAACCCAAGTTGCCCCAGGCGTGGTGGATACGACCGTCGTAAATGACGGGCCGCTGGATGGGTTAACTGCATCCCAAGTGCTAGATAGAGCTCGCACGAGGTTCGATCAGTTCTGGGGCAAGAAGGAAGAGAACAACGTTTAAACGAATTTGTAGGTTCGATTTCAATATTGGAGGTGAATATGGGTTTATTCGAGACTGGCAACACTAACTAACGTTAGTCGATGCCACATGGAATCATGAGAAAGTCTTTGCCTCGAGTGGCTATTGATTCACACTATTTCCAATGTCTAGAAAAACGTAGCTTAGCATGGATTGAAGAGCTCAAAGTAGGCTGTTTGTGTGCTGGCACTCAAGTCAAGTTCTTTCTCGTAGTAAAAATAGAACAAATTGGTTCATTCACTAGACGAAATTTGACGTAAGTCAGCGCACAAACAGCCTAACTAGTTTGCTCGTACCTACTTAGCTTGCTAGTTTTTAGGTATTCTGTATTTGGAAACCCAAGCTCAACTGACTAAAACCATTTGCAATATTGAATATTGATCAACAATGTAGGAAAATAAAAAAAAACACAGTTTTTAATAACTGTTATATTTAAGACAATGCTTCGCTTTATAACGACGACTGTAATAGGTATGTATGTATTTTAGTATTTATTTTATATTATTATCATAGATCACGATCTATTTAATAGGAGTGTGGTGGCTTGTGATAGTAGTGTTGATTAATGAGTAATTATATTTAATTAACTTGGGTTACTATTTAAAATATTTAACTTCTTTTAGGATATCAATTTAGGCAATGGAAGCAGTTTCGTTACTAAGTTATATCACAAACATAACTTGACTCCAGTTATTTTATCAAAGCGGCCTCTTTAAATAAACTCCACGACCCTAACTGAAAATATCACGTTTAGTTAAAACCACTGCCTTAAAACATAGTACGTATACTTATCTATAACTTTAGAAAAACGTTTGATTTAAATAATAATGTCGTATCCAGTTCATTAATTTATAGTCCATAAACTAAGGTACTTATTTCGGAGTTATATTTATGTCTACTCATAAATTGTATGTAAGTATATTAAGTATAATATTTTATAAAACATGCTAAACACGAAATTTAATAATAGGTAGAAGTAAACGTATTAACTTGCGTTCTACGTACTTAACTAATACGTTTATTAGTATCTAATAATGGTATCTATAATGTAATAAAACGCGTAATTTTTAAAAGTTCAATTCATTTTGGTCGAAGTATACAGCACAACTGAGCCGTCCAACCCCCAAATCGGTATTTTTTGGCATATTTAAAAAAATATTTATTTTAAAATTGTATAGTAAAATACTCCTACTTTTTGCCACCTAGAATCCGAACCAACTAAAAACGGCCAATCACAGCCTTGCTTTATATTTTTGGCGGGAGGACTATTCATTCATTGTTTATAACAAGTAATTAATAACTTTCGTAGGCTTGTTTATTTCGTGGCTTTGCTATTTAACAGTTACAAACAATGGATATATCAAGGAACTCTTGTCGTCTCTGTTTATCAGAGTCCGAGTTCAACGTATCTTTATTCGGCAGTTATAGCCGCAAGACTCACATAGTTGACAAAATCCTAGTTTGTCTTAAAGTGGTTATCGACGACACGGATCCACTTACTACTGTCTGCTACCGATGCGCAGGCAATGTCGAGAGGTATTACGATTTTATTACTATAGTGAAGAAGGGGCAGAATCGTCTAGACTTTAACAAAACTAACGAGCGCCATAGAATGTTAGACGAATCCTTCAACCGCCGCCACGTCACGTCGTACGTCCGAGAGCAGGTCGTGGACGCCGACTACACTTTCTCTTTTCTCGAGATACCAGAGGAGAAAAAAGAAAAGTCCTCCAGTCCTTTCTTTTCGTATTTCTCGCCTCCTAATGTTATATTGAAGGAAGAGGAGAAACTTTGGAAAACACCTCGACAGTCGTGCGACGAGAAAAAACTCGTTCGTGATGATAGGTTTTGTAATAAAAAGAAAACAACGCAGCGACTCAGGAATTGTTCCCGAGATATGTTTGAGACGCAGTCACAGGAAGAAGAACAAAAAGGTCTAGATTGGAAATTAACACCTGATGATAATATTATAAAACGAGTTCGAGAGAAAATATTCGGACGCTCTGAAAATTTAAAACTTTTAAAAGAATGATTGACACATTTAACCATGAAATTAATTTGAAATATGACTATTGATTATCGTGATTTATTTCTATTAGTTCCGTAGACAGGGTAACGAGAATTATTTTTTGTTGATAATTATTAACCGTTGATTGTCACTAAAGTTTACATGCCATGTTTTGAACTTAGAGAAATGCTAACGCAGTATATTATTAATAATAATTTTCGCTAGTCATTCTTGGCCTGAGGGGTATAAATGTTGGCCGTCATAAACTCACTGACCAACGGATTTCTATTTAAATTTACCATTGTAACGATTCATTTGCAGTGTTTCTAATTTTAATTAGGTCTAAAAATGGCATCTTAATACTATATTGTCCGCAAATCCACTCCATCGAGCCATTCCATTAAACTAAATAATTCGCATTTTATGTCAAACTATTTCTTTAATCAAACGATGTTAATTTAAGGGCTTTAGATAACTATCTAATATTAGGTACTTAAAGTACATTATGTAATACTTACTTCCTGTGTAGTAGGTATATTCGTTTACTCCAATGTTATGTTTGGTTTACATTTTACTGATCTACATAAGTTCCTATTTGTGGTTGATTTTTCACGCACAAAATGTGAAAATAGATTATTTTAATAACTCAGATAAAAACTTTGTTATTTTAAGTATCATAGATGCCGTTAAATTTTTGAAATTGTTTGGTCCCAGGCAAAAGTTGTTTTGAATTGTTTTAAAAATGTAAGTATAGTGTAATAACCCCTGCCGACTAGATTCTCCATAGCTGGTAAATATGAAAGATTATAGCTTTGCTACGGGTTTGTATTAGCGTGTTTGTTTTCAGTTGTTACTTCAAAATGAACACCTAAATAAAATTTTGAATTAAATTGCATTTTATTTAAATTTAGCTTGTTGAATGAAAGTGGAATTATAATATTCTCATGTGGCCAGATTAACCAACCATTCTCGGGTAAAAATTGGAACATGTTCCCAATTTCCACTCTAATTTAACAAGATATAACATACCTTGACTTGTTCTACAATCTGTCAAATGGAACTCCAGCCTAGAACAGCTGTCACGGTGACATTTTGTTTGATAATTCTTGGGATTTGATTTATAATGTAATGTCGCTGTGATATTAGGGCTTTATTTTACTCTGTAAAGACATAGTTTTTGATATGTCATCGTATTGTCATCTTTATGATAGCTCTTATTTAAAAAAAGAACGAAAATATGTCAAAAGCCATATAGTTTTCCGAGTAGCCCGTTCTATGGTGACGGTAAGTCACTATCTAGTGACTTACCATTGGCGTAGTACCCGATCATTTTTGTGCCTTGTCGTTCTTTACGGCAAAATATCGTCACTACTTTGAAAAACCTCGTACCTCATATTTCACGATGTAGGTACGATTTTAAACTTATTTCTCTGCATTTTTAAGTTTAAAATCGTACATCACGAAATACGTGGTAATGAGATACGAGGTTTTTAAAAGTAGTCATGATATGTGGTCCACATTTTATGAAACAATATGTCACTATGAAGTGTCGATTGACATTCATATTTTGTAGAAAGTTATGTCAGTTCCATATTTCACCATCGTGACAATGACCGGTGACTGGTGACATTTCAGTGTACATGGCGTAACCGATATGCATCCTGCTGATGTAAAAGCTTGTTAACTTTGCAATGTATTGCGAATTATCATCTGCCAGATCGTTAGATTTGGATTGCCAGTCGAATTAATAAACGAATAAAATCGACAAAGTACGAAAGCTTTTGTAACGCTGATTCTACCACCCTGCTGCCATACCAAAGAAGGTGACTAACTACGAGTACAATGTAGTAGTCAAAGCATTCTATACTCTATTGGTAACCATATACAATTTTAAACGCAACTACGGCACGCAGCACGGTTTAAGTGGTTAAGCTATCTATCGCTGTAAGTCATATTAACCTCGTGAGGCCCTTAAACTTACCACATACAGGGAAATTTTTGTGAGTGGAAATTTGAATCTACCAGTCATAATTTTCTTGCTTTTATCCCATTTACTTGGGGTTGGCACAGTATTTCAATGTTTTCCATACCTCCCTGTCACTCGACATCTCGTCTCTTACTTCCTCTAAGCTTACTTCCTTCCTCTTAATATCGTCTCTTACACAGTCCATCCACCTTTTCTTTGGCCTACCTCGTCTCTTCCACCCAATACACTTTTGGTCACATGACTGTCATATCTCCCCATAATATGCCAATACAACGCAAGGCGATGGGATCTCACTTTATCGATGGTAGGTGCTACTCGTACTTTCTAAATTTGAATCTAACAGTAAGGAAATAAAGTTACCTTTGCTCTTGACCCTTCCTCTGTGTTAACTTTTGTATTGGTTCCAGACGTCTGCTTGACTATAATGTAATCGATGTCACGTGACCGAGATTAAACTCTGCTCCTACTAGAGTCTGGCAAACGAAAGCTGTCCCAAAAAAACAGCGGTAATTTCAAAAAACCTGTAGCTGTTAACACTGACTGTACACTGAATAAACTACTCCATTCCACATTATACTCCAACACTTATGTGAAAAGCTCAAGAAATCAAATAATATCAATTTCGTTTATTCAAGTGTACAGGGCCTCTATTCTACTGCGTTATAACGATACCGTTTTTGACTTGTTTTAGAATCGTTTGTCACAGTCGCCATTATTGTATATGACATAAGAGTTATCAAAACGTTGACGATATCGTTATTACCGTATAGAATCCCAGTCCAGTCAGTTTGACGACACGTTAGCCTTGTTGGGAGCGACCCTGCCTCCGAAGCCAGCGGTCCTGGGTTCAAATCCCGGTAAGGGCAGATATTTGTGTGATGAGCGTGAATATTTGTTGCAGTCTTGGATGTTTTCTATGTATTTAAGTATGTATTACCCATAGTACAAGCCTAGAGCTTAGTCTGGGACTAGGTCAATTTGTGTGAGTTTTTCCTTTGATATTTATTATTGTAAACAGCTGCAGGTTTTTTGAAATTGGCGCTGTTTTTCTGGGACAGCTTTCGTTTGCCAGACTCTAGCTCTGTTACATTTGGTTTCGACCAACTAAGTATTACACACGGAAAATATTATATTTTTCTACAAGAAAATTAAATCACTTCTGTCGGATCCTTATTTTATCACATCACACACATACGACGGAACAGTCAAAATCCTAAAAAAAACAGACGAAGGGTTCTAAATGGCATCTTAAATTTTTTAACAAATTAAATTAATAATAATAGTAAAGTTGAATCTAAATTGCGTTGATCATGTACTTCCTATAGCACACCTGATCTCCCGAGGATAATATAATTTTAATTCAGTGATTTGAGGTTACGCCTTTAAAACAGTTCTATGGTGGCTCAACAATTAATGTCTATGATAGTACTAAAACTTTTCAGAACCTTTAGAAATACCAATACCAGGTATTGGTACCTGAAATACCAGTTACTGGCCTAATTACTATAGAATTATCGCCTTTATTACCTCGAAATAAAGTTTATGGTATCAATAATTGGACAGTTTACCAATGTTTTGTTACTGCCTTTTAGTAACAATGTAATAAAAAAACAACAGTTAATTAATGACTTTATTTCATTTCCATATCAATTCATACACCGATTAATCTAGAGAAAAATAACTCCTCGCTCACTATAAGAAACCTTTTTATTTATAAATCACATATTTTAAACGCCGAGATTACAGCAGCACTTTATAACTACGTAGGGTTATAGAGTAACGCGCGAGAAACTTCTATGCTAAGGTCAGCCACAGACGAGCGCTTTATAACTCGTCATTCGATTAATAATTTACTGTAAAATCGTCCGTCTGCGGCAAACCTAATTCTCAGTTATCCAACTGAGGGTTAAATCCATTACACTCATTAAAAGTAGCAACACTACACTAGTGTTTAACATCAAGATATACCTACAACATAACTTTTTTTAAAGCCGTGGTCCCGAAAATAACATTATGCTCAAATAAACCTACTTAAAATTCATTGTAATTGGTCGACGGTAAGAAAACAATTTCAGGGGCATAAGTATTGAATTATACCCTGTTCTACCATGCGCTTAGCGATCAGAGTTCCAAAGTTCATTAGCGAGTATTTTATTGGGAAAATTATTATGTCACATGACTCCTTCACTTACTTTTGACGTGCACTAAACAATAAACATTATTTCGATTCTATGTTGCAAATACTATAACCACCAATCGTTTTTTAAACTAATTAACTGTGTAAAATGCTTATTAAGAGTCCTTAACCGGTTTTTGCATCATAGAAAGACTAAGTACATTTCAAATAGTTTGCGATTTTATTACGTTTTATCACGACTAAAACGCGCGTCTGAAGCTTGTGAAAAAGTCGTGTGCATAAAAATACTAATAAACACAAATTATTTATGCCCAATCAAATTAAAATGTATAAAACAATATAATACAGTGACAAGCAATACAATTTACAAAAATATCAAATAATTATGTAATTATTCTGCAGCCAAATACGTATCTTTAATACAAATTGAGCGATACCTAGTTTACAAACGTTGTTTATTACAAACTATTATGTCAAATTAAAGGTATTTTTTTATGAAAAGTGGTTGGTTAAAAACCATTTTTTCTTATTTATTGTACTTTTTTGTTTATTTACACAAAAATACATAAAACCACTTGTGCATTGTTGCTTTGAATCAAGAACGCACAAGTAACTTACTTTTCTGTTTTGGAATGTATGACAGAAAAAGATTTATTTATAAAGAATCGATATGACAAACATGTAAGTTCGTTATTCTAATGTCGAAGTTAAAAACAGTTGATTAACGAATTGATATTTTAACTCAACAAAAAACAAATTATGGTATCGCTGTTTAACATAACAACTTAAATGATAAAGGAAGACTTAGCTTGGAGCCTTCTTTGAGATATGAAACAGAGGGAATTAATATTACTGTAGTTCATATTCACAGACCCATTCGTTTAGTTTACAATTGAGAAGTTTAAATTAAAAGGAAAGTCTCAAGTCAGTTAATGTTTTAAGCGACAAGACAAAAAGGATAAAATAATTTTAATACATTTTTGAATGATCGGAGTTGTACCAATGCACTTAACCATAACCAATAAAAGTGTGAAACACTATATAATAATAAAAACAAGCTCAGAACAGCGTCGAAATAATCAGAATACACAACATATTTTTGATGCATTATTATAAAATGGGAAACTTAGTTTCATCGTAAGACTAATTGATCTTTAACATTGACATGGCTTGAACTTTTCTTTTTATCGGCCAAACCAATAATTTGTTACCTCGTTTGTACAAACCATAGCGAATTTAGTACTAAGTAGTCAGCAACTAAACGTCTGGATAATGCGACAAGTAAAGTTGTGAGTGTTAAAAAAGACACGACTCTTTATGGCACTGTTTATCGATGATTTGTTGCTATCAAGTTTATTTCAATTAAAAATTAAAAACGTTAACAAATGTCTGCCACAGGTTATATACAAAGCGGTTTGGCGAACTTACCATTAAGTTTTAAAACAAAACGCAATAAAAAAAAACATGAATATAAGCGAAAAAAACACATCAAAACAAAACTACCTACTTAAACTCGCTATCCATGCATCACTAAAGAAAAAAACGCAGTTCTACGATAATCACTAAAACGTAAATCTGCGTCCAATTCTAAGGGTGGCAGATATAAACAAAAAAAATTGTCATACTTAAGTATTAAAATATTGCAAGTTAGAAAAAACTAGGGCGCATTAAAAATATATCACAATTATATTCCGCTAAACACTTACGAAAAACAACTACTTCCCAAAACTAAACGCTACCATGAGATAAAAAGTTTTTTTTTAATAATGGGGATGGCAAAGGCTGTGGGAATTTGGTCGTTTTGAATCACAATTCACGGTTTATTTATTTTTTGTCTAATAATTTGTGTGTGCTGTTTTGGTGACAATGTAATGACAGTATTGCCCCTAAGATCTAAATAGAGATAGAGACACACTGACACTATACTATTATTTTCGCTACTGCTCACTAAAATAACCTTTGACAGCCTTTATCGTATGTAAACGACAGGGCGTAGTCAATTAGCGACCTACTTGCAAATATCTAAGGTTCGATATAACACTAATTCCGCCTTCCCCATTACTTTAGCGTAACTCTAACTTGCTTTTTCACAAAAAAAAATACTAATAAAGTTTTATACGCCTCAACATTGTAATACTGGAAAAGCGATTCGAACAAACTAATGTCGCGTTAACATTATCATACAAAAATCAGCCTATGGCAATTAAAAAACATACCAACAGGGTGCTAATACATGTCCATATTCACGTTAAAAAAATATCGATAGTGTAACGACCTACGAGAAGAAAAAATAATTCATTCCATTTCTTAAAACGAATCTAAAGCTATACACAGTCTAAGGGAAGCTTACAGCGACATTTTTTTTATAGATTTTTAAATTTTCGACTTTTTGTCAACACGACACCAAACATCAAGATCACATAATAACGCCATCTCTCGGCATAAAAGCCCTACTAAATAAACTTGAATCACACTAGCATACCTTACGTCTAACGCTCTCTTTCACGCATTTAAAAATATTAAATCACATCAACCGGTTTGGATTATTCTAAATTTAAATCAAATTCGTTTTGAAGCGTCATGTGGGACATGTGTCTGTCTCTTACTTCTCGCAGGAGGAGGAGCTAGACGCGCGTCCCCGTCCCTTTCTCGCTTTCGCGTCTTCGACGTGTTCCTTTTCGTTGCCTTTGTCTGTGGAGCCTCCTGGGTCGTTCTGTTTGCCTGGTGCTTGTGGCTGTGTCGGCGTGTTACCGCCCTATAACAGAGATAAGTGAATGAACCTATTTAAAATTAAGCAAATCAACCAAGGTAGTTTGCTTGTAAAGATCATAAACAGAGGTCCGTTTGTGTAGTGCAAGTTACTCAATCAACAGACCAATTGCAAAAAGAAAGGCGAATCTATAGGGTAAAATTACGGACGGATTTACGTGACACAAATGACAGAACATATTTTTGAAATTACTACTGTTCACAGCTCTCAAGGTGTTCAAAAACGCATCATCAGAAATCTTAGAAATCTGTCGAAATTATACAAATCCTTTCACAATATTCCACTGGTCTATGTTCACAGATATGTGTTACCTTTTTCCGACTGTTCTTCTCGCTCTTCCTGTTGGGTTTCTCCTCGTCATCCCTGTCTCGCGTCCCTTTCCGCCCCATCACGCCCAGCAGCTTGCTCACCATGCTGTTCTTGGAACGGGACTCCACTTCTGCCTCTGGACTCTAAGGAAGAGAAAATAATTGGTGGCAAATACGTAAGAATCTGAAGCGTCCGGAGTTTGCTTTTTACGAAGTCTATCAAATCATTCATGAACACAAGGAATAAAATTGGGCCCAGGATGGAACCTTGTGGTACGCCAATATCAATTCTCCTCAACCTTGATCTGTAAAGCCCCCTCAATCGATTTGATTTCTACTAGATGCTTTCCATTTACTAGAAAAACCGACGAGTTAGTTAATTTGACCCTTAATGCCATAATACAAGTACTTAAATTTATTTAGTATTTATATGATGATATAAAGCAAATAATTTCGAACTTCGAGAGAACTATAAAACTTACCTAGAAAAAGGCTGACGAAGTTAATTTCGACTTCGTAAGCAGAGGAGCTTTTAAAGTTGAAACTAATTTTGAAAGCCACGGTTGATGGTGTTATAAAGTCGTTCCAACGATTCTCATATTGTTCATATTCTACCGCCTTTGTTCGAGAGGGCTTATTGATTAACAAAGTCCTTATTGATCTATCAAAACCTAAGAAACTGCTCGCAGTAGAAGAGACTTTCACAGACTAAAACTTGGCAGGTTATAAGGACTCAAGACAATTTACCTAGGTACGTGTCAAACACCAAAATTAACGTCAAACAGAACATCGTCTCCTATTTAAATCTTCGTACTGTACGTTTCCATATATTTACACAGTCTCGATCAAAACTTACCTTCATCGTATCCACAGACTCTTGCTTCTTCAACACTTCCTTTTTCCCCTCCGTCTTTTTCTCACTCTTATCGTACTTCTTTATTTCCTTCTCTTGCCTCTCCAACTTCTCTTGCTTCTTAGCTTCTGCCTTTTCCTGTCTAGTCTCCATTCGTTTAACCGACCCTGTTCTTTCCATGACTTTATCTTTTCTTTCTTCAGTCTTGGGAATTTCTTTCTCTTCTAATTTCGGTTCGAATTTCTCTTTTTTCACGGACTCTTGTTTCTTCAGTTCTGGTTTTTCTTTCTTCTTCTCTTTGATTTTTTCTTCATCCTTGAGGCTGGAGTCTGACTTCTTTCTCGCTTTAGGTTGTGGTTCTATTACGGGTGGCGTTTCTTGTACTGCAGGTTTTTTTAATTTATCTTCAGAGATGTTTGAACTGGTGTCGGTGCTCGATCGACTTTCATCGAGCCGGGAGTTGTCTGTATTAATAAATAAATAAAAATAGTATTTTAAATTTAGTGTTTCAAATGTAATGACATCCTATTATTTATTAAAATGGCAGTGACAAAGTTAAAGACGCGACGATAAAAAAAGACTATCATTATTAAGAGAAATCAGTTTATTGCCAGAGAATCAGTCAGAGAAATGCTTTATCAATTGCTGCCAAATTCATGTCACAAATAAAGATAAGTTCAAAGAATATTTTAAGCTCACTTTTTTAAGGGATTATTCTATGCGTTTAGGGACAAGGGCTCAATGAAAAAGGCAGAATGATGGTACAAAGTCCGTATGCTTATAATGCTTTTTGGTTTTGGCGTATTATAAAATAATTTAAGTTAAATTCTCACCGATCGTCAAGTCCCGGGAAGTGTCCAAGTCGACAGAGGTGTCCGGCGCGTACGACTCGTCAGAGAGCGAGAGAGATGCGAAAGAGTTGGACGCGTTGAAAATCTTCTCCAGACTTGGTTTGGGAGACGAGGTGAAGATGCTGGGGGTGGTCTGCTTCGCCGGCGTTCTGGGGACCATGGTTTAGAATGAAAACTTTTTCTCATGGTCAAAACAGACGAACAGACAGGCCATCTGACTGCAAACGCGTAGACTAAGATTGAATGCCTTTAAAATTCCTAAAAATCTTTTCTAATAAATATTTCTATAGGAACTCTGCTTGCTATACGTTTATTTGATTTAAAACATATGCATGTCTTAATTACATATGTATAGGGTGCCTATCATTTCATCGAAACATCTTTCATGGAATGTATTATTTCTGATGAAACCATCATGTTTTCAGAGTATCTGAAACATCTAACCTTACCTACGTAATTAATGTTTAAAATACCCTGAAAACATTATGGTTTCAACAGAAAATAGCGTTCGATGAACACACAATAAACAACAACAAACAATAAACGATTTAATTAGATACCGGGAGCACATAGCTGTGAGGCACCGCACCGACCTGTTGGGCGCGGCCCTGGCGTGGTGCGTGGGCGAGTCCTTCTCCTCGGCGATGCGCGGCAGCGGCGGCTCGTCGGGCTTGTCCTGCGGCGGCGGCGTGGGCGGCGCGGGCGCGCGCCACACGCCCGCGCGCCGCGCGCCCGCGCCCGCCACGCCCGGCCCCGCGCCGCAGCACAGCGGGGAGATCGAGCATTTCGATTCCGCCGAGCGCGGGTGCAGTCTGGAAGTAAACCTCCTTTACTCTATCAACGCCTGGTACTTGAAATAACAAAGTATACAAATAAAAGCAGCTAAAAACTTGGAAAATGGACATTAATATGATATCCTTGACGTGAGTTGCAAACAAATAAAGCAATGATTAACCCATGAATATATATCATAGCGATTTGAATGTATGAATCAGGATTCATGATGTTTATCACGAAGAATCCGTCCTAACTCGTACCATTAACACCCTTTTGCACAAACATTCATTGAATTGAATATCGCATTTTATGGCTTTATAAGATACCGTTACTTTGACATATTCTTTTTATGAGATTCTATTATATTGAGATTTTGGCTTTATGAGATCTTGACACTAAAGATCCGAACTCTGCTCAAGTGACAATGCAGTCGGGGCGGAAAGGTTCTAGAGTGTCAACCGCGTACCGGAAAGCCAGTTGGTATCCTCCCAAAAGATGCACCAAAGATCTGGTGAATTGAAGGTCACAGAAAGCTAATGGAGGTTAGTACTAAAACCCACCGTCATCGATCCTTAACGAAGGCCTAAGTCCAGCAGTTAACGTCCTTCGGCTGATTTATTGACGGCGCGTTGGCTTAGTTTGTTGTGCCCGCCAGACCTGCCTACAAAGCTAACGGTTCCGAGTTCAATTCCCGGTTTAGACAAATATATTAGAGTCTTAGATATTTTCTATGTATTTATCATAAAGTATTCTTTCTATACATGTATATTTATTTTATAACATTGTCTAGTACCCATACAAGCCTAAAGCTTCGTTTGGGACTACAATCCTGAGACCGCACATGCGTTGTCAACCCTGAGATCTATGATAGAAAACATATATGCTAGTAATTTCACAGGCTGTCTTATAATGAACGGGTGCCTATCATTTCATCGAAACGCCTTTCATCGAATGTATCATTTCATCGATGAACTGATGAGTTACCATAATGAACACTGTTGATGATAAGTCGCGTGCTAAATCTACCTTAGCAAATTAGTAAGTAGTTGATATCGTAATGGTGCAATAGTGTTAATGAAGGTTTGTCCAGCTAGGTGTGTGTGGAGCAGGCAGGTTAAGGTGATATCAGACAGTTAATTTTTTGTTCATTTTCTTATTTCATTTTGCATCTTTCACTTAAAGTGACACGTCTGAACGCAAAGTGAAAGAAAAGTGTCGAATGAATTCATTAGTGAATTGATCAACCGATGTTATATGTTTTCATTCGGCATCATTCATTCCCACTCCGAATGAACGAAAAATTAACAGTCTAAGCACAAAGAGAACGTTCACTCGAATTCGGCCATTATGTCCGTTCATTTTGTCATTTGTCATTAAATCTCTTGAAAGCGCACCTGTTATCTCTCCCTTAGCGAGCTTCCTTCCTTTTCGCAGTATCATTATTAGTTATGTATATTTTGTATTTATCTATAGTTTTGTATGTTTCTGTAGTTTATATATAAATATATATTTATATGTTATACGTATACGTCGTTTGGATGTTTGGTTATTTATTTTTACTTTATTTCATTTGTTAGTGTAGTTTGCACCGCCTACCAATTTATTTCTGTTTCTTTGACACTTCTCTTCTTCGTAAGGTTGTCTGTAAGAGATCGCTACTTAGCGATAAGACCGCCTATTGACTCACTTAGTAAGTTTTTATTTGTATTTTACTATTCATGCTGTATTTGTATGTGGTGTTCAATAAAGAATATTTGTATTGTGTTGTATTGTACGTCTGGAACCAAGACGCACGACGTCATTCGACACTATTAAAGAAAATACGGATGGATGTTCTTTTTTACGTCATTCCAGCTAAGCCGTGTGAAAATTGAATGAAAGAATAATGAAGCGTTCACTCGAGTGAACCGTCTGATATTCTGATTAGTCGGCAACCTGTCAGGTGAGAGCGCGCGGCGCAGGAGCGGCGAGGCGGGGTCGCGGCGCGGCCAGGCGCGGCGCCCGCACTCCCGCGCGGCCAGCGGGGACGGCGAGCGCGCCTCGCAGCGGCTAGGGGTTAGCACAGGTGATGGTTAGAGGACGAAACACGGATCTAAGTGTCAACTACAGACGTGTTTTTTATGTTAAGGAGAAGGCACACGAGCACTCAGGCCACCTGATGGTAAGTGGAATCTGAGACCCATAGACATCTGAATTCCCAAGACTATGATCCTAAGAGCTCAAATGCGTTGCCAACCCTGAGGACTACGATGGAATGCCTCTTATGCTAGTTATTTCACCGGTTGTCTTATCCCCACACCGCAACACAACAATGCGAACAGTTGCTTGGCGGGTGGTTAATGGATAAGATGGTGGTAGCGATCCGGACGGACCCTGCACAGGGTCCTACCACCACTAAAGAAGTGGAGTTTTAACTGTTTCCGAGTTATACTCTAACGTGGTGGTTCAAAAGCTTTTATGATTTATAAAAATACAACCACTCAAATTAAAAAACATACGAGACTATTTTAAATTAGAATATATTTTATTGATTGATTTTAGAAAAATCCTTTGTTACCGCACCTCTAGGATGCCCAAAGAATAATCACAAAAGGTAATCAATCAGTCAGTCGGTCGGTCACAAAATCAGATTATGTATGTTCCTGAACAGAAAAGAAACCAATTTTTCATAAACGTACGATATACTTTTTTAAATTAAAGTATGCTTTGTCACTTTCTGACAAATTAAAATGTCACAATGAAAACATAAGGACAAAACATATTTTAAGCAAACTTAAGCTATAGCGCGTTTATGAACTAGAGGGTAAGACTATGAAAAATATTGTTATATCACAACACAGAACAGTGAACAAATCCGTGAATGAAACAGATATGACCAAAGACACACAATGCATAGACCATGAATATGTCTGAGGTTATTGTGGACATGAACCACGTGGTTTGACATGAACCATGGATCGAAATGGACAACCATGAAAGATGTTCAGCATAGAGATACACATTTATAGGAGACATTATATACAAACTTAACTAGACCACAAGCTAAAGCAAGATGACACTGTAAACATCAAAAATCATGTTCTTCTTACTAATAATATAAAGGTTTGGATGGATGTTTGTTACTCACGCCAGAACGGCTGAACGGATCTTGATGAAAGGCACAGGGATACATTATATTCTGGAATAGGACATAGGCTAATTTTTATCTCAAAAACATGGACAGTTCCTGAGGGAATAGCGATCAAATATTCACAAGTGAACAATTTGACAACATGCAAGTTTTACTCATCTACGTAGGTATTTGTCAATTTTATCAAGTTGTACACGTAGCCCGCCGGATAGGACATAATACCAATGGTTGCAATTACAATGTTACTAAAATAGGCATTTTTTTGAGGTTATAAAGTTTGTAAGTGGATTTTTGACGGCGTCTCCTTGTTTTACAGAAGCTCATTTCATAGAATGTATCACTTCATAGAATTTTCATTTCGTAGAATGTATCACTTCGCAGAATTTTCATTTCATAAAAAGCTAATTTCTGCTGAAACCTTAATGGTTTCAGATTATCTTAAGCATGATGCGTAGGTTAGGTTAGACCTGTGACCACCAAAAAATAATCTGAAAACAGTAAAGGTAGAAATTAGATTCCTATGAAATGAAAATTATGCGAAGTGATCATTCTATGAAATGAGTTTCCGTAAAACTGAGTACAACCATTTTTGACGTGACAACTTGCTATAGGCTGTGGTCTCTCTTATCGCGATCAAGTAAAACGTCCCCTGGTGTGTGAACCTCTGTTACCTGGTGGGCGACTGCGGCGGCGGCTGCGGGGAGGGCGAGGGCGTGCGCGCGAGCGGCGACAGCGGCATGTGCTGCAGCGAGGCGCGCCGCACCTCCGTGCCGCCCGCCACCAACTTGTGCTTCAAGCCGTGGAGGGACGACGGCCTGGGAACCTCGCATCATTTCAGTTTGCAATCCTACCGTAACTCTCATCCTTGCTTGCAAAGGAAAACTTAGCTTAACCCAGGTATAAGTGAAAAACCAAATAATAAAATTAAAAAAAAAACTATTCCAAAAAGTTAGCACTAAATAATGATAATTAAAATAAATACCGGGTGTTGCCTGTAATAGGAGCAATAAATTGAGGGATCGTGTCTACTCTTCACACGTAGCAACATTTGTTCTACAACATTTAAAAAACGTTTATTTTATTATTTGGGATTTTTTCGAACACACTAAATAGCATTTTCAATGCACTCCATCCAATAAGTCTAGTTGATATCTACTGTCAGCCTACAAGTTAAACTTCGTAGTTTTCGCAATACATTGCTTTCTTGGAAAATCTAAATTCATTAATATTTAGTTAACAATAAGTTATATTCAAAAGTTGTAGAATAAATGTTGTTACGTTTGTGGTGTGGAAACGATCCCTAAATTTATTGCTTCTATTACAGGCAACACCCGGTATTTATACATGAAATTCAATAATGACTATGTGGTTGTGTTGATAATTGTTTTGAACACAAACAAACAAAACAAACAAAATTTTTTATTTGCTTGAAACACACGAGTATACATAAAAGAAAGAAGAGCTATCTGGCGGACCCCAAACTAGGCTGAGCCTGTATCTTGGGACCCAGGAGTGCAATATGTGAAACTATAATGAATTAAACAATACAAATTAGAAGCAAATTCAGGATTTAACTAATATTACAGAGCGATAGGACAAGCGCACGTGCCGCGCGACGCTGTGTGTGTGTGTGTGTGTGTGTGTGTGTGTGTGTGTGTGTGTGTGTGTGCGTGCGTGAGTCTGTGTGTGTGTATTAAAATAAATAAATAATATTAGCTGGCTAGCAGTAGGGCCTCTGTGTCTTGATATGATAAGGTCATTAGCCACTTCGTCACAGTCACCTTAGCTTTACGAATTGTACAGTATTGAACGTTGAGTACTTTGCATATATTATTATAAATACGTAGATGCATATAGTCTGGTGAACGCTTTGCGAGACTTGATCTGTAACTTGGCAGGGAGACTCTGAAAGTTCGCTTGGCCAGTAGTTCGGTGTAGTTCGGTAGATTTGTTATTACCACATGCGCTCGACCTGCTGCGTTTAATACGTACAGCCGCCTTACACTTAGGAGTTTCGAATCCCGATAGAGAGCGTCCGTTGGGGAAAGAAAGGGCTTCCGCAACATCACTTTAATTACTGCGCGCTGTGCCCTCTCCAGCAGCAGCAAAGTAGTTTTTGGTGCGCTGCCCCAAACCGCCACACCATATTGCAATAAGGATTGGCACAGGGCACAGTAAACAATACGAAGAACTTGCTCCGTCGTGCAGTGGCGGAGTTTCTTCATTATATAAATGCATTTCCTAACTCTGCCAGAAAGAGCGGAAATGTGTTGTCTAAAGGAAAGATTCTGATCAATAATAAGTCCCAGGTATTTAATTTTTTCAGATCTGACTATAGACTTGCATGAGCATGATGGAGAGCCACTGACCAGGTTGGGACATTTACTCGAGTGTATTTTTAAATTTCTATCTAGGGGAGAAGAAGAAAGAGACGTTTTTGAAAATGCAAGAAAGTTAGATTTGCTTACGTTTAAGGTAAGTAAATTGTTATCTAGCCACGCACTAATGTCAGACAACCCTCGCTCTGCGAAGCTAAACACATCATCCCATGTCTTTCCGTGAAACAACACCACAGTATCGTCTGCGTAACAGATTACTTCCGCTCCATCCAGCCTTAGTCTAAGGATATCGTCAACATAAATAATAAAAAGCGTGGGGCCGAGGATGCTACCCTGTGGCACTCCAAAAGTGATTGGTAACTCATCACTTATGAACTCGCCAACCTTAACAGCCTGGCGCCTGTTGGTCAGATAGCTACGGAACCATTCGAGAGTAACCCCTCTTATGCCCGCGGCATTCAGTTTACTAAGTAGGATATTAGTTGACACAGTATCGAATGCTTTACAGAGATCCAGGAACACTCCCGCACATTTGCCACCACCATCAAGATAACTGGATACCTTGTTTGAAAGATAAATTGCTGCGTCTTCCGTAGACTTTCCTTTCCTGAAACCGAACTGATTATCTGAAAGAATTCTATTTTTATCAAGAAAAGCCGTAAGACGAGAATTGACTACCTTCTCAAGGATTTTAGAGAAGACGCAGAGAAGTGAAATGGGGCGATAATTGTTGGGATCCTTCCTAGATCCGTTTTTGTAAATGGGAGACACCTGAGCCAACTTCCAGAGATTCGGGA
The DNA here is from genome assembly GCA_949316455.1 of Acleris holmiana. Taxonomy (NCBI): domain Eukaryota; kingdom Metazoa; phylum Arthropoda; class Insecta; order Lepidoptera; family Tortricidae; genus Acleris; species Acleris holmiana. The sequence continues at coordinate 10,948,583 of OX438786.1, read as the reverse complement.
AGCAACCAGACGCCAAACTTAAATTACAAATATGAGTTAGTGGCTCTATAATGATATCTTTGATTTCCTTTATGAACAGGGGCCTGACAGAATCCGGACCCGGTGCACTATCTGTTTTGAGCTTAGAAATAATACTATCCACTTCGTTAACACTTGTTGGATGGAGGAAAAAAGAATTAGCAATAGAATTATATTGATTCACTTTTGATGCTAAAGATGATTGAGTCTCAGAAAGTTTGTGGAGGATATCAACAGCCAAATTCTGACCAACCGTTGTGAAATGCTGATTACACATGTTCAAAGAATCTTTTGGGGAATTGGTCAAAGTTGTCAGATTAGTTGCTGAATTTATGGTATTATGACAGTGACATATATTTTTTATTGACTTCCATAACTTCTGCGGGTTGTCCCGAGCTTCTGTCAGTTGTTTACTTTGGTATTGGTTTTTCATATTGTACAGTAAGTTGTCAAAAAAATTCCTATATCGCTTGTAAATAGTCTGAAGGACCTGATCGTTAGGTGCAGCTCTTGCTCTGCTGTGGAGCTTATCCCTGTGCCTCATACACCTTATTAGGCCGGGAGTGATCCAGGGCTTGAGGTTTAGTTTTGATCGGCTAACTTTTATCTTATGGGTGTTAGTTTTTATTGCCGTGGATATAATTTGGTCAAATTGGGTAACCGCCTCGTTTACATTTACAGAGGTAGTTACCTTAGACCAGTCAGCTTTTTGTAGATCTAGGGTTGCAGCGACAAAATCAGTTTTTGTAGTCCAGCGTGGCCGCTGTTTAAGTCTAATACGAGGGACAGTGATTGCGGCCATGGCGATGTCGTGGTCAGTAATACAGCATGGACAAACGGCACCGACTGAGCTAGATTTAGATTTAATAAAGATGTGATCCAAACACGAACCACTTCTTGTTGGAATGGTAACTGCCGGGAGAAATTCGTGCATCGCCAGAAGGTGCAAGTAGTCAGAAGATTGATTTTGCGTGGAATCCAATATATTAATATTTATGTCTCCGATTACTACCACGTTGTGAAACCCCTTAGATTCACCAAGTGCCAGATCCAAAGAGCCAAGAAACTTGTCTCCATTGTGGAAGGAAGGGGAACGATAAATTCCAAAGATTTTGAGTTGATCAGATATAGCCACTGCAAGACAATTAGCGTCCTCAAAAATTGGTTCGACAATAGAGACATTAAGAGTTTCCTTAACATATATGACTACACCTCCGCTTTTGTTGATATGTTTGGATGTTTGGTAAACGTTATATCCTGAAAGACGGTTGATTACAGAGTACTCGTTTAACCAGCATTCGGTGAGTACGATGAGATCAAAAACGGTATCCATTTGTTTTAAAGCTACTTCAAATGCGTCAAAATTTCGTTGCAGGCTTCTGATGTTGAGTGTCATGAACTTTAGAGCATCAACATTTGTGAAAAAAGGCTTACATTGACTGATCGATTCGAGTCTCTGACAGTTAATGGCGATGGTTTGGTCAATGTCAATCTCTATGTCACGCGACGCCATAGTTAATTAAAACGTTAAGAAAAGGTAGAGGTTTAAGACCAAACCATAACGTCAGTGCTCCGCTAGAATGCCTCAGTAAAAAAACAGGTACCATGCCTGAAATTATATATGTGGCTAGTGTGTATAGAAATAGGTGTGACTTTAAAATTGGGAAGTAATAAAGTGTGTGCGTGCTGGCGGCGCTAATATTTAAAGGGACTATTAATGTACAAATAGCAAAGAGGTAGTTTACTAAAAAGGTTGCAGCTATAAAAATCGTACTAGACTGTAAACAAAAATTGTAACAAACATAACTAACAATCGTCAACACGAAAAATCGCGCAGGCCGAGGAATCCGTCGAGTGATGACCATCAGGTAGGGTGCTAGGCGTGGCAGATGCCGGGGAGGCAGGATTCCCAGGGGACGAAGCTTGATCCGTTTTCCTGGTTTTTTCAAGGTCCGCTTCTCCCCGTATTGTGATAACGGGGCCGCCCTCCCTTCTACGCATGAAGACGCGTCCGTTAGAAGTCCAACAATATTTGTAGCCATGCGTTGATTTATATTGCCTCGCTTGACGAAATAAGCGTCTGTTCTCTGTCGTTAGCCTCTCATTAAAGAAAAGCTTATTACTGCGCCCTGCTACCTCAATGTCGGCAGTGGTAATATTGCGCCTCGATTTGGACGCTTTTAAAAATTCTTGGCGCTTCATATGCCGTACGAAGCGAAGGACGACCGGTCGTGGGAGTGAAGACTCCGAGGTTTGAGAGCTCGCACCACGGCGAGGGCCAACACGCGAGACGTCGTCTATATCCGATTCCGCCAGCTCTCTATATCCGATTCCGCCAGCTCCATCCCAATTTTCGTTGCGGCTATTTTCACGACATGAAATAAATTTTCATTCATATGTTCGTTAATACCTTGTATTTCAATCTCGTTTCGTACCATGCTCTGCGCCTGCGAACTAAGTCTCTCTTCGAGATGGTTGACCTTTTGATGCAGAAGCGCGTTTTCCAGTTCCTTTTCTTCCAGGGCACGTATTTTGGCATCCGAGCAAGCTAGCTTTGTATCATATTCGTCGAGGCGCGCAGTACAGTTCGCCACACAAGCTGTTAAATTTTTTAAATGATTCTTTACCTCCACCATGTCCTCGCGCAACAACTTAATTTCTTTTGTGAGCTCAGTTAGTGCGTCGTTATCGGCAGTTGAAACCTGAGACTGCGAACGCTTTTCTGCCTCTCGGTTTTGCGGGCGCAGGGTGACGTTTGATTTCGACGTTTGCGCATCCGCGCCGCCGGCGGCGGCCGCAGTAGCTGCCTGTTGCCGCAGCGGTGTATGTGTATTATCGGTTTTAGGAACTTTACTCTGGCAGGATGGGCATATCCAACTGAGAATCGCGCTCTTTGAAAGACTGCGATAGTCTTTGTTGACACATTCCGGGTGGTAATAGCCCTTACATGAAGAGCATGTCATATTTTGTGAAGTTGTGATAGCTTTGCGACAACCAGCGCAATTGTTTACCATTTTAATTATCTTAAAAACACGGCATAAAAATAAAAACAATTATGGTGGGTATAGTTACGCGTGAAGAACCAGTCGTGCGAGACACCGGCCGTCCGTACTTTGTCCGTAAGCGATGGGTCTTAGTGTCTGGTCGGCGTACTGGAGGCGTCCAGCGGCTCTAGACACTGGACGTGTAGATAAACGTCGTAAGGCAGGGGTCCTGACACACTGGTTATGCACTGTGCACTGCGTAGACGCGTCTTATCTCAGTGGAGGTCAACTCCGCACTCAATAAAACAAACAACAACGAACGTGTAAAAAAGTAACAACGAACTTACGTCAAATTTATATATAGAATGTCAAACGATCTATACAGATGTGTTACAACTACATAACAGGTCCTTTACTTAAGTATTTCTCCTATATTTTTATAGTGTTTACACACTATGAAAATAACTGGGTTAGAAACTGGGTTCCGTGTAAATTCAACCAAAGAAAATATTACGTAAATTACCCACCGATTTTATTCGTTCTCATACAAGAACTAACTTAGAACAAGCTTTTGCTTTTTATGGGGCAATTAAATTAAAAAAGAGATCGTTCAAAAACCACCTACTGTCGAGTCAATAAGAGACGTCATAACGTCAACAATATAACTACGACATCGAAGCAAAATGGGCTGATATAATGGGAAACAGAAACCCTTATGTGTTAAGAATGAACCCAAACAACAAACTGGTAAAAAAAACTTATGTCTAGAGTTAGTAGTTTAAAATGTATCGGTACCAGGAAATCATAAACATGAACATGTGTTACCGTTGGTAGTGAGTGGTTGTGGTGGCGGCGTGCAGCGGGCTGTCACCGCAGGGGGACGAGGGGGCCGCGGGCGCGGGGGGGCATTCGCCCGCTACGGCCGATACGATCTGTGCACACAAACAAAGACGTTAGTAGGGGTGGTGCCGTGACCAGGATGCAAACTGTCTAAGATTTAATATTGGTTAAGAAAAGGTTTTTTTTCTATAAATATTAAACAAGTTTAAAAAAACTAACTTTAACTGTTTGACAGATTTAATTACATTTTCATTATTAGCAAACTTTTTTAGTTAGTAAAGTAGGACAGGTATTTAAGCAATTTGTAATATTCAAAATTCAATAATAATTCAATATTATTATTATTATAATTTAATATTGTTATATTGACCTATTTTATTTGTGATGATGTTGTTATTCGTTTGTACTTTTGATGATCTTAATGTAATTTACTGTACCTTGACATGACATGCAATGTATTTACTTTAAGAAATAAATATCATTTTCTCATTCAGTCATATCCCGTCCTAAAAACTATATATTTAAACACTTTATTATACAAAAGAAAAATTAAAACAATACAATGAAGATAAAAAAAGTACAAAGGCGAACTTATCCCTTTATGATCTCTTCCAGCTAGCCCTTGAGAAATTAAAACACAAAAATCAAATGTAATGAAATTAATAATCACTCAGTAGATTTATAAGTCAATTGTTACCTGGTGCATCTCCTGCGAGGCGCGCTTGGTGGATATCCGGCGGAACAGCGAGCAGCGGCGGCGCGGGCGCGGGCGCGGGGGGGCCGACGCGCGCCTGCCGCCGCCGATGCGGCGTCGCCCGCCCGCCTGCACATAAGTTATATAACCCTGGTACATCACGCTTGGAAACTTATGGCGCGTTTACATCGATAAAATATAAACGCGCCATTACGGCTAACGAAAAAGAATTTCGTAAATTCACCTTTTCTTTAGTGCGCCTTATTATAGAGAAATTTTACTAAAAACTGTGATAGCATAACTATTATGAATTCATTAATTTATAAATTTGAATACCTATTAAAAATATTTTGAATTGTAACTGACTGCCTTATTTAAACTGACTCGTAACATGACAATATGACATGATAATATAACATTTACCATTAAATTATGTATTCTGTATTTTGGTCGATGTCGCAGTGCAAGCGCGAAGACAAGTAATGGTAAGTCAATGTATGAAATACTCTGGCTGAGTTGTTTGATCAGTAATTAATTGTACTAAGGGTTAAAATTCGTAAAAATAATCTATAATTTGACACATTTCATTGAGATTTAACCATTAGTTACGATTTTTAACAATTAGTTTAACTACAGATCAAACAACAGGGCTCAACGTTCTACCGAAGATAGCAATGGCCTTCTATATTATCTTTCTGTGCCTTCTCAATAAACATTCAATACATATATCAATATCAAGGCACAATCTTACACAAATTGACCTAGTACAGTCAAGGTTATAAATATGTATACACTTTAGTACCTGTACTGTACTAGTCGGCCTTAAAGTAACCTTTTTGTACCTTGTCGCTTTAACACCTTTGAGAGATTAGTGCAGCAGTTCAAACATAACGTTAAAGTGATAAAGCATTAAAGTGTGCAGCTACTTATAGGCACAAGAACTATAAAAGTAGACAAATAAATACGCAACATACATAGGTAACCTCGAAGACTCGTGTACAAAAACAAGTCAGCCCTTGATTACATAAATATATATTTTACCTGTATTGTAGTTTGATCCAATGGCGTAGCGCGAAGCGTCGCATGCGGCGCCGCTAGCAACAACCTGAGTACCTAAAGAAATAAGACGAATTATTAATACACTTGACTTAGAAAGAGCATTTTAATATGCAAAATAATTTTAACCCTTTTCCAGGCATTCATCGACCACATTCATGTCGCTCAAAATTGAACTTAACTTCCTACATTTTATGACACAAATTTAATTGAACTTTCCTGAAATATGACTTCATGGATCAGCATTCTTAAAGAAGTTACGAATTCGTGGCTCTATTCCATTTCTTGCTTGTATCCTTACTTTAGCAAGGCCTGGAAAAGGGTTAAGTAATACATGATGCATGCTACATGTCATAATTTTGTATGCCTAATAGCCAAACATAATGATACTACCCACTTTTACAACACGTCACTTCTTTTGAAAAAAACCTCGTATCTTGTATTTTGCGACGTACGATTTTAAACTTAAACATCAAGAGAAATAAGTTTAAAATCGTACATCACGAAATATGCGATACGAGGTTTTTTCAAAGAAGTGACGAATTGTACCATTGTTACCTGTGTTTAATAAATTAAATAAATTGTTTGATTGATTGATTGATTGTTCGCCCTGGAAATTACACCCAATAGAAAAGCAGTTTAACTTACTTGTGTGTGTAACAGTCCCTGTACGGACTCCCCGTTGAGTTGTGTGATGAGGTCCCCGGCGCGGAGCCCGGCAGCCCAGGCGGCGCCTTGCTCGCTCACGGCCTGCAGAAGATTACGTCTTTATTATTTGAAGGGGAAGGTTGAAAATGCTACAATATTTAGCTCTGCGTATTTGGGCGTTACCAAACCAAACTAAGGAATGTCGGTCAATGGTATCGGTAAAAACTTGAGTAAAGCACCTTTTGCATGTAGTTGTGTACAAAAGTAACATGGAACTTACGTCAAATTACTAATTTAGAATGTCGTGTCATTTAATCACGTTTTTCACCTATATAAGAGGGAGGTTGATCAAGAAAAGTCACTTTTTCTTAGGTCAAAACTGAGAAATTTATAGGACTCGTGGCAATTTTTGATTTGTCAACGGTTCTTGAGAAAGAAACAAGTTACGAGTATAACCGACAAAGAACTCTTTCAATAAAGTAAATATATCAAAGAAAAATCTGAGACAGATTGACCTAGTACCGAACTTAGCTCTAGGCTTGTACTATGGGCACTAGGTAACAATAAAGACACTTATATTGTGATATACATACTGTTGTTTTAACTCACGAAAACGGGTAGGTAGCGGTTGTCGCTAAGAATCCCCGTAGAGTGCGTGTCTATACGCGATACAACTACAAGTATAGCCTAACCGCTTTCATGAGATAACTGTCATTATACATAGAAAACTTCCAAGACTCAGGAGCTCGCAAGTATTTGCCCTTACTGCACCGCTAACTTCAAAGGCAACTAGACTAAACGCATCTTTAATCCCGCCAATGGCGCGGCTGCCCTGGGCCTCTATTCAACTGCGTTATAACGATATCGTGTTTGACGTGTTTTAGAATCGTTTATGTCACAGTCGCCATTATTGTAAATGACATAAGAGTTGACGTAGTATGTGTGGTGTGAAACTGTGTGATAGAGTAAGGAATGAAAACATCAGAGAGAAGTGTGGTCTGAAAGAAGATGTAGTGACTAAAATTGAAAAGGGCGAAAGAAATTTACAGTGCTAAAGTCAGTGGAAGGGTCGGAAGGGGGCGCCCTAGGCGTACTTTTTTGAATCAAATCGGGGAAATACTGGAAAAGGGCCGAATCTTAAGTACCCGAAACCGACGTGCATGCATGACTCGATGTATGAATGTGGAAGAAGCGAAAGAGCTTTGTCAGGATCGTAGCAGGTGGAAAGAAGTGGTCTCTGCCTACCTCTCTGAGAAACAGGCGTGATTTATGTATGTATGTATGTATGTACATAAGAGTTATGAAAACGTTGACAATACGGAAACACGTCAAATACGATATCTTTATTGCCGTGTAGAATCCCAGCCCAGAGATTTGCCATCAAGCGGGGGAACACTGCCAGCCCCCGCGCGTATTTATTGGTGGCACTCCACTAGTGGTTGCGTGTTCGCGTCGCGTTGCCTCTCTTTTATTTGCTATAGGAAGGGAAAAGATGCAACACGAATATTTGAGCAAATACTGCCAAGTGGAGTGGCAGCATATGAAGCGTGGGAACGTTGCTCAGCCTGTTTGTGCGCACTGACCGAGACCAGATGGTGCATAGTGTAGTAATCCGTGTCCCCGTAATACACGCGTACGGTGTGGATGGTGAAGCCGAAACCGCGCGGGCCGCGACGGACCACGATCGGAGGCTTCGACGACTGGATCAAACTGTCAATGTGATGATGTTAATATACAGTACAATAATATTATTAACAGTGCCTTTGATAATGAGAAACATCCTAGTAATATATTATAAATGAGAAGGTTTGTGTGTTGGTTTGTTAGTCCTTCACGCTGCAGCGGCTGGACGGATTTGGATGAAATTTGGAATGGGGATTAACACATAACATAACACATAGATTTCCTTTTTTCCCGGAACATCTAAAAGACGAGAGAAAACTTTCGATTATTATTTCACAAAGTTAAAATAAACTGTAATAAAATGACATTTAGTACTACAAAATCAAGAAAGTATTATTTCCGAAGAGAAATATTTTTTTTTATAAATAAACATATTATTAACATTTTTATATTTTATACTAATTTAAAGTCCCATTTCACTAATTTCCTAGCACTTTATTTATGGTACTCGAAAAGATCGTAAGTACCCGTTATCTTTGCAAAGAGGTTTATATCTGCCTGAGCGTCAGTAAATCTCTCCTGTCATAATAGCTTACCCTTTACTAATAAACGTGGAATAAGCTTGGAATAGTTATGCCATGCTTTGTCCTTATCTGTCGAATTCTGTCGCAATGACAGATAAGGACAAAGCATAACTATTGCAAGCTTATTCCACGTTTAATTTGTAAGCGGGTTAGTCTTTTGATAAATAATCTATCTACTACCATTTCTCCTTTTAAAAGACTCCAAGTTTATTATTATATTGATCATTGTTTACATCATCTGTACTAGGGCACCCATGACATGTGAGGTTCTTCTAGGTAATATCAGTCGTGACTCCAAAGCGTAAAAGAGGACTCTCTAAAATGACCGATGTATGTGAATTCTGTACATCATCTGTACTAGGCACCCAGGACATGTGAGGAGGTTCTTCTATGTAATGTTATGTAAATATCCATATCCCGTTCAAGGACTCTCCAAATTGACCTATGTAAGTTAATTCTGTACATCATCTGTACTAGGCACCCAGGACATGTGAGGAGGTTCTTCTATGTAATGTTATGTAAATATTATATCCATATCCCGTTCAAGGACTCTCCAAATTGACCTATGGGGCATTTCACGTGAAGCGGACAGCGAAAAAAATGACAGGTTTTGGATTTAGTTTATAATTGGGTTAATTGTACTTCTATGAGAGCTGAAAAAATGCACATCATATTTTTTTTGTTTTGTAGTCTAGTTACCGATTTATGCGACTTCAAAGAATTGTCAAAATATGAAGAACGGACTTTTCAAAAAATATTTATGCAGTTAATTAAATGGATTAAATTATAACTAAATATTGATTATTTGAGAGTATTAATTGATTATTTCGAAACTTTGATTAAAATTTGATATTCTTTTTTTTTCCTTATAATAAACCGGAAGTTAATATTAAAAATCAGTTTTTTACCAATTTCGCATTTTTTCATATTTTTTATTTAAACCTAAAAACGTAGCTTATAGTATAGAAATGTAATGTAAAAAGTTTTAGAGTGGTATCTTGATTTGTTCAGAAGTTGGATCAATTAAAGTACGATGGTGCCGCACGGCGCGCTGTTCTGGGCGGTCGCTAAGTGTAGCAGTGTTACTCGCTACTTACGGTTTATTATTTTAATTAATGGAAAATGGTTATAAAACCAAAGTTTAAAAACAAAAGTTAATTATTTTGATTTTATCATTGGATACTTAATTAACCAAGTAAATTTAATGTTGTTTTATTATAGGCCCAAGGTTTTAATATAAAAACGAAGTAGTGAACATTTTTTTTTTTTATTTTAACTTCTTTACAGCTTGTGGTGAAACTTGTTCGTTTTATAATTATGCCTTCAGAGTTTGGTATGAAGGCGTGGAATTTCTTAGTCCCTGGAATGGTGACTGCGTTCTCAAATCGCGGTCGCAAAAAAATCGTTGTCTATTTATCTCTTCTTTGGAACAATAATAAACTGCAGTTTCTGTAAAAGCCGTTTTCGCCCAATCATACAGTCGTATAGGGGTAGTTATCGCTCTATTTGCAGGCAATTGCAGGCTAGCACGGGTTGCCAGTCTTTTGAGGTTCCTGCCAAGACCATCACATGGCCCTTTTCCATGTGAGGTCGCGTGGAAATGAATTTCAGCTGCAGTATAAAAATCTTCTTTATTATAATAAATATTTATAAAATTAAATCTGTTTTTAAAATGCTGTGAGGCTCCATCTGTACTATATATTATTTTTGTTACTGCAATACCTTTATCTGAGAGATGTTTGTGTAATAATTTCTGGAAAGCGTAAAACGAACCTGTATCGTGTTTTAAATCATCTGATATCATGACTATGCTTCCATGTTTTAAATGATTTCCATCGTTCTAGTAAAATACTGACGTCAATATTGTAGCTTGTTCATTATTCCAATGAAAAGACTGTGGGGAATCTTATATAACAAAACTATAATTTTCGGCAAAATCACACTGAACCAAGATTTCACCTTCAACGATTGTCTCCTTTAGCCTTTTAAAGTAAAGTGCTGGTTGTTCAGCGATATAGGCATGCGGCTTCAAAATATCCAACGCATTGCAGAAGCTATCAACAAAATGATCTGCGGGAAGCACTTGGGTGACTATTGAAAAGCGGTCTGTAGAGTTGAGTTTGAGCAATGGGTTGCCATTGCTCAAACTGCACAGTTGTGATTTGAATATCATCAAAAACCATTTTTAAATGATCACGAATCGCATCTAATCCAGGACAAGAAGTACAGCATTCACTTGGAGATGATTTTGATGTCATCAAATGACAATTTGGTGTGGGATTGGGGCACATCATCATTCGTAGGCACTTCTTATAAGATGAAAGGTGCGTGTCGGTTTCTGCAGTAAGAGAATCTACGTTTCCTCCAGTCAACATCAGTTTAACATTCTGGTGATAGGTACATACACAAACAACGTGTGTGCCAGAATCTCTAGCAAGGATACATTGCTTAGGTCTCAATGTGAAAAACTTAGTTAAGCCTACTTTAACACCAGGATACTCACTTTTAAATTTCTGATACAACTCATCAATATTGCACATTAAGAGTTGTTTTTGCCGTCGTTTATTTTTAAAGATACAAAATCTTTCAAACCAGGCATAATTCGACTAATATCTTCTCGAAGATAAAAAACCCTCACCAAATCTTCGGTCTCCGCTGGTAGCTTACGTCCGCTACGAGGATTGGACAAAATGCCAAATTGATCCACAAGTTGTTTCGCCTTTTTCGCTTGTCGTCGCGTTGTCTTAAATTCATCTGCCAGTTTACTTTCGCTCCAAGACTTAGGTGCAATGGTAAGTATAAAAATTTTCATAGAAATTGTTGTATGTTCATTGTGACATTTCGTATTACGAGATTTACCAGAGAAATAAACAAAACGAATCGAAACGCAAGTCGAACGCATCTTGGCTATAGGCTCAGTACAGCGCGCCGTGCGGCACCATCGTACTTTAATTGATCTTACTTCTAAACGAATCAAGATACCACTCTAAAACTTTTCACATTACATTTCTATACTACAAGTATTTTTTTTAGGTAAAAATAAAAAATGTGAAAAAATGCGAAATCGGTAAAAAATAGACTTTTAATATTAACATCCAGTTTACTATACGAAAAAAAAAAGAATATCAAATTATAATGAAAGTTTCAAAATTACCAATTAATATTCTCAAATAAACACTATTTCGTTATAATTTAATCCATTTAATTAACTAGCTAAATATTTTTTGAAAAGTCCGTTCTTCATATTTCGACAATTCTTTGAAGACGCATAAATCGGTAACTAGACTACAAAACGAAAAAATAATGATGTGCATTTTTTCAGCTTTCATAGAAGTACAATTAACGCAATTATAAACAAAATCCAAGACCTGACATTTTTTTCGCTGTCCGCTTCACATGAAATGCCCCCTATGTAAGTTAATTCTGTACATCATCTGTACTAGGCACCCAGGACATGTGAGGAGGTTCTTCTATGTAATGTTATGTAAATTATATCCATATCCCGTTCAAGGACTCTCCAAATTGACCTATGTAAGTTCATTCTGTACATCATCTGTACTAGGCACCCAGGACATGTGAGGAGGTTCTTCTATGTAATGTTATGTAAATTATATCCATATCCCGTTCAAGGACTCTCCAAATTGACCTATGTAAGTTCATTCTGTACATCATCTGTACTAGGCACCCAGGACATGTGAGGAGGTTCTTCTATGTAATGTTATGTAAATTATATCCATATCCCGTTCAAGGACTCTCCAAATTGACCTATGTAAGTTCATTCTGTACATCATCTGTACTAGGCACCCAGGACATGTGAGGAGGTTCATCTAAATAATGTAATAGTGGTGACTCACGAGTGGTTGTGGTGCGCGAAGGGCGAGGGCGGGTCGCGGCAGGGCGACGAGTCGCGCGACGAGTTCGTCGACGACGTGTTGCCGGCGCACGGCGAGCCGGCGCCCGAACTCTGCTCCGCTGAGGGGTCACACAAATACATTACTTGGGTCATTCTTCTTTTTTACATACAATTGCTTGTCCTCATTTTACCATACATCATTAGTTTAGTTTGAGTCATACAAATTCAAATTCAAATAATTTATTTGTAAAACAAAGGTTGTGTAAGATATTAATTACATTTTGTGTGTCACTACATCTCGCCCTAAGGCATACAAATATCACAAGTTTAACATGCATCATGCTTTTATGATCATGTTTCATCATCATTCATATACTCTTGAACAAAATAATAAGCCTTATTTGCTAAGAACTTGAAAAGTAGTTTCTTAAAATCATGCATACGTTCTGTCATTATCATTTTAGTCGGAAGTTCATTGTAAATTTTCGATGCCATGCCAAATACACTTTTAGCTAACAAAGCTGTTATAAATGGTCTCGTATTAATCTTGCCTCTCTATTAGTACTAAAATAGTTTTTCACTATCCAGTGCTTTTTTTTACAAGTTTGTTTTTCATAGAAACGCCTGACAGAGTGGTAATTCAAAATGTGATCTCCGTTGAAAACGGCCACTCTGTCACAGTATTTCCTGAAAGTCCACCATAAAGAATAAAGCATATCACCACGGAAAGTGTCCTAATAAAAATACATGCAATACATGCACCGTTTATTAAAATCAAACATTAAAAACATAATTATCAATAGTTAAAAAACGCAAAGATCAGAAAAAAATATGATATTGTAGGTAAAAAAAAACGACCCACTTATCTATACGAATAATAATACATTTTTCAACTCATTCACTAATAGATTTTTACTTCAGGTTCTTTCGACACCCGACACATATAGCGGGAAACATTAACCTTTTGAACGCCACGGTCGGCTGCAACTTAACGTGCCCCAGTCGCTCTGATATAAAATGTATAGAGCGTACTGAACGCTTGGCGTCCTCGGCACGAAAATCCGATGAAGTGTTTTGCCGACTCTGGCATTCAAAAGGCTAAACTTTGTCCTACATATAAGTCCCACGATGACGCCACTGGACGCTCGATATAAAAATCGAGGTAGTTTATATGTAATCTACTTGACACTATACGAGACGTACCTGGATGTATGACCAGCGAGAGCCCCGAGGTGCTGGCTGACCGGCGCATGGCTTTAGGCGCCACGAGCGCCACGGGCTTCGACTTCTCCGGCCGGTCGACCTTGTCGATGCTTTTGGGCTCTTTCTTAGGAGTATCCGACCTGTCGATGACCAAATCTATTCAAGTGCTTTGTTCTGTTTTGATTTTATTGAAGTAACGACATTCGTGTCAAGTAGGTTATAGCAGGGATCGGAAATTCTGTACAAAATTTACCTAAAGTTGGCAAAAACCCGACAAAAGTTAGGCAAATATGGAGGCGGCTTCTTAATAAAATTATTTTAATAATATATTACGGGATATAAGTTTATATAAATACACACATACTTAAATATGCATTGTGGAGGCCTAGTTACTAAATTTAGAAATCCCGGGAATTTAATTAGGAAAATTAACCACCATCATATCCATTAACCACCCGCCAAGCAACAGTGTTCGCATTGTTCTGTTCCGGTGTGGGGATAAGACAACCGGTGAAATTACTAGCATAGAGCCATTCCATCTTGGTCCTCAGAGTTGGCAACGCATTTGGGCTCTTAGGATTATAGTCTTGTGAATTTTAATCTCTATGGGTCTCAGATTCCACTTACCATCAGGTGGCCTGAGTGCTCGTGTGCCTTCTTCTTAACATAAAAAATAGACATAATAATTGATGTGCGAGTGTGTGTGTGTTCGGTGTGTGCGCGTGTGTGTGTGTGTGTACGTACGCGCGCGAGGGCTGCGCGGGGTGCGGGCGCAGCGCGGGGCGGCGGCGCGCGGCGGGCGACACGTCGTCCGAGTCCGTCTGCGAGGACTCCGCCGTCGACGCGCTGCCGCCCGGGATGATCATCTAGGAACAATCATGCCGTTACTAACTACATCCATCTTAATTAAGCTTCACTCGATTCCGTTTATTCTGTGGCGTAAACAGAATCTCTATATGGAAATAAGGAGACCAAGTTGTTTGCGTTTCGCGAATATTTGGCTGGCAAATACGAAAGCAGTAACGCACGGAACAACCAATTCGACGACTCGACTACATTTTTTTATAGTAATTACTAATTAATTACAAAATCTACTGATAACCTTTTCACTTTTTTGCCAAGTTCCGTACTAGGGTTACAGGAAATCAAGGAGGTTTAGAAAATCTAGCAAAAGAGTAATGCAAACATGCTAAAATTATGTTCGTTTTAATCTTCGGTTAAAATAGGCGACGATTACCTGCTGTTGCGAACTCTTATTTCTGGGCTGTTACCCCTTCGGGCATAAAAAACAGACCAACGAATCTGAAATGAACATCAATAAGCCACCAGAAGCGACATTTTTGGGTAATTATTGGATCAAGTTGTTAATTTCACTCCGAACAGCGCCTTCATTTTAACCTTACTGTTTTCTGACAAGCAAGAGATGTTTGATTCTATACCTACTCCAGTCGCTCTTAAAAATCTATTTTGATAGCTGTCATCTTAGTCCAAATGTATATGAGGCATGTTTGAGGTGACTTTTCTTTTTCCTGTGTCCCGGAGGGAAAGGCAAAGGACATAAATCCATACAGCCTAGTCATAGTTTCATATTTATGATCCAATTTGAAGTTATGCCGAAGCCAAGTCTTTGTACATTTTTCTTTTACCAATTTGGAGTAAGGCCGGAGCTAAGTCTTTGTAGATAATATTAACCTTAACTCTTGAGTTCTAAGGCCGTAACCATGTCTTAATAAGTATATAATTATACCTAGTAAAATCCTGGATTGTGAGGCCGAAGCCAAGTCTTCAAAAGTAATAGTCAAGTTTGTAAAAACTTGTCTTGAATAAGATGATGACGATTATGTCGAAAATGGAAGAATATACTTCAAAATTCTTTAAAATGTCTTGGATACAGCGCGGGATGTTTTCAGGTCTACCGTAAACTGTTAATAAGTCAGCGGATAATGATAGTCGCTGAATGTTGAATGCTGCACATTCAAAAAAGATGTGATCCAGCGTTTGAACGCAGTTATTATTGCAGATTTGAGGTTACATTTTGTACTTCGTTGACAGCTGTCAAATCGGGCCTTATCAAGACGCGAGTATAGTTTACTCACGGGGCAACGCGGATGGTGATGGAGGGGCGCGGTGGGCGTGCTCGGCGGGCCCGCGCTGTCGGGCGTGCCCGGCCAGCTGTCCGTGCTCTGCGATAAATAACATGTCAATAAATATACATACTAAGGTCCGGTTTCATCAAAACCCGTTAGTAAATATGTGAGATCAAACTTTAGTAATTTTATAAAAAAAACACATTTCGGATCGAAATAGAGAACATGCATGATAATCAGAATTGAGTTTCATTGATACGATTTAGGAGAAAATTTAAAAAAAACATATAAAACGCAATACACTAAGTATTGACCCGTTTATTAAGATTTTATACAACGTGTTACAAAATAATCCGTAAAAAAGAAATTACAAAAGTAGTGTCAACCCTTATTAAATAACGTCAGTTCAGTATCTTAGGTATACAGTATAATACTAGGGTTGACACTACTTTCGTAATTTCTTTTTTACGGATTATTTTGTAACACGTTGTATAGAATCATAACCTGTTAAAGTTTTAAAACTTCTTTTACTGTTTAGTTAGTTTTTTTCGGCATTCTCAGTTTATTTAATTCAGCGATATTGGCTTAAACATAGTAATTTACGTAATAAATGCAAATTTCTTTATAAGGTCCTAACATTTTAACATGGAACAACAGCTGTTACGTCACTCGTGTCGCCATTTTGTATAGAGCGTTTTTGCAGGCAGGCTGAACTACGACTTTGTAAAGCTTCATCATATCTTATGAAAAAATAACACGACAATCATTTCGCGAATACAGTTATTCCTCTCTATCATAGCGCTTTCCAAAGAGCGTAAGAAAAAAAAATTGTGCATGTTCCCTATTTTGACCTAACGGATATTTATAAAATTCAGCCTTTTGTAACAAATTTAGAGAGGACTTCAAATGTTCAAAAAGTAATGTTGCATTCTTTGTTTTAAATACAGTTGTACCGTAATGTCGATCCCACCCGTTCCGTGATTTCACCGCGCGGTCCAAAAGGAAGACCAGCGTTGGCTTCGCAACAATCAGCACTAAGTCCAAAATATATCATCTCTTTACCCTTTTTTAAATGTTTGGTTTTCTCAATGTTATTGTTGTGAATAAATGTTATAATATAAACCTTCCGTGATTTCACCGCGCGGTCCTAACGGAAGACCAGCGTTGGCTTCGCAACAATTAGCACTAATTCCATGTCAGCTCTTCACCTTTTTAAAATGCTTTTTTGCTCTGCCTCCGAAGCTAGCGATCCTGGATTCAAATCCCGGTAAGGGCAAATATTTGTGTGATGAGCGCGAATATTTATTCCCGAGTCTTGGATGTTTTCTATGCATTTAAGTAATTAATTCTCTATATAAGTATGTTTATCGTTGTCTAGTACCCATAGTACAAGCCTAGAGCTTAGTTTGGGACTAAGTCAAATTGTGTGTGATTGTCCCCTGATATTTTATTATAAGCTGGTTGTTTTCTTTCTTCTAAATATTCTAGTTCGGCAAACCGAGTGCTAGGTTTGTGTATGTGTGTGTGTGTGTGTGTACTGACCCGCTCAAGGTGCGAGGCACCAGAGTGGTGGTAGTGGCGGCGCCACTGCGGCGAGGTGCTGGGGAAGGCGGCGAACAGCCCCGCCTCGTCGCCCTCGGCCGCCGGCTCGCCCGCCTCGTCCGTGTCCGCCTCGCTGTGGTTGTAGCGGTCGCATCGACCTGCCACGAGTAGCCTCATTACATCAAGGGACACAACAACACTAAACAACAACAACAACAAAATCAACGTAATATCGGGACCTATTTATAAAGTAAAACGTAATAAGAACCTATGACGACATGTTGGCCTAGTTAGGGGTGACCTTGCCTCCGAAGCCAGCGGTCCTGGGTTCAAATCCCGGAAAGGGCAGATATTTGTGTGATGAACCCGAATATTTGTCCTGAGTCTCGGATGTATTGCTCTATATAAATATGTTTATTGTTGTCTAGTACCTATAGTACAAGCCTAGAGCTTAGTTTGGGACTAGGTCAATTTGTGTGAGATTGCCCCGTGATATTTATTTATTTGGGAAATATTTCAAAACAATTGTAAAAGTGAGTCACAAAAATTGACCAAAAAATTGTACGACTAATTTTTGTTACTCACATGTAAATGTTGAAAACTAACCATTTATTATTATTATTTTATTACTATCGTCGGGGGACATGGAATGTTCCATGACGGCACGTTATGTTAAGAAAAACGCTGTTGTCTGTAAAGTCTGTTTACGGACGATAGTTTTACGTGATAACGTCATAAGAACATTGGTAAACCGAACGCGTAGGCTCGTGCCTCTCTATCGCTTGTTCTGCGCTCTCACTTACACGCTCGGCTCAGGCGGAACGTAACAATGAGGCATGCCTTTTCGTGCGGGCAGCCAGCGTTCATCGATTCATAAGACGTTATCACGTCAATAACTCTGTCTCGATTCATATAAAAAATACTTGTTTAACCCTTAACCTTTAACCCTTTTGAGCCCGCGCACATCGATAAAGGTCAAAGCACAAAATATACTAAAGACCAAGGATTTTTTAACAAAAATATGGACGATCTTAACAGCGAAAAACAGGAATTTTAATAAAAGTAAATGAATAAATAACATTAATTAAAAAAAACCTTTATTAAAAACGCGGTCCCAATTGCGCTACTATCAACCTTATTTGTGGTTTAAAAAAAAAAACCTTTATAAAATTTCACTTTATTAGTACAACCCAGACGGACATGACACTTAAGTTTGACTACAGCTTTTAGCATGTTCATTTTATTTGTTACCTATATATATTTACCTAGAGTAATTAACGAACCACAGCTTATAGAACGCAACGAGAACTAATAAATAATCTTTGGACATAAAGTAAAAGCAACTCACTGTCAAAATAACTGGTGTCTTCATCATTCTCCAGCTGCGGAATGAACTCGGCCTTCCGTCGCAGAAGGTTGTTCCAGTCCAAACCGCAGAAGTAGACGTGCTCCTGGGGAATAACAAATACATGTACAGTTGAG
Source organism: Acleris holmiana (assembly GCA_949316455.1). Lineage (NCBI taxonomy): Eukaryota > Metazoa > Arthropoda > Insecta > Lepidoptera > Tortricidae > Acleris > Acleris holmiana. The sequence continues at coordinate 10,929,969 of OX438786.1, read as the reverse complement.
GCATTTGAATGTTCACCACTTTGACGTAGTACGTAAATTAACCGTGTTATACATTTCCATACTTGAAACGACGTGGAAATTGTACCTGGCAAAGTTACGTATCACTACATAGTATAAAACAAAGTCGCTTTTTCTGTCCCTATATCCCTATGTATGCTTAAATCTTTAAAACTACGCAAAGGATTTTGATGCGGTTTTTTTTAATAGATAGAGTGATTGAAGAGGAAGGTTTATATGTATAATACTTTAATCCGGAGCAAAGCGAGGGCGGGTCGCTAGTGGTATATAAACCTACTGAACATAGAAGGAAAGTAAGCTGATGGTTGGATGAATGAAGAGTATCATCTATTCACACGTTCTGGTTATGTATTATGTTATGTACTTATAGATAATTTGTTATAACTTAGATGTTACTATTGGCAATATCGTTTCCCTTGAGAGCCGACGCATGATTAAACATCAATTTGTGTTGTTTAAATTAATCCCAAATAAGATTGGACTCCTCTAATCTTTTAAGTAAAATGGGTTTTAGAGTCCCTCGTCCCAACACACGTCAAAATAACTGTCATTGCTTTTCTATGATTTAAATAATTTTCATAATTAAATTATTATTTACTTGATAGCAATCCTTATATAGGCAATAAATATATCCAATCATTTATCTGAGACCCATAGACATTTCCATTCTAAAGACTACAATTTTAAGACCGCAAATGCGTTGCCAACCTTGAGGTCTAAAATGGAAAGCCTCTATGCGAGTAATTTGACCGGTTGTCTTATCCCCACACCGGAACACAGCAATGCGAACCGCATATGGGTGAGGACCAAAAAGTTAACCCATAGCGTAGTTAACCATACAAACAGCGAAGGCGAAAAAAGTTCCTTTGTGCGCCGAAAAGTATCCTCACAACTGTATGGCCAATTTTCGAGGTACAGCGGAAAAGTTTTATAGACAAATTGTGGGTAAAACGATAAGATGGTGGTAGCAATCCAGACGGGCCTCCCAGAAGGTTCTACCGCCACTAAAACTTGTCTACCTCTTTGCTTCATACCTTGACCTGTGCAGTGCCAGCGGTGCCGAGTCGGTCGCGCGGGTTACGCGCCAGCAGCTCAGTGATGATGGTGCGGGCTTCCACCGCGATCGGGAAGTCCTCCTCTGAGGGCCACTCGATGTCGTCTGACAGAGAGAAGGAGCAACAAATAAGTTAGTAGACACTTACGGCCACCAGGACGATCATGATTGTACCAAAAATAAAAGAAATACATAACACTGGCAATCTAACAAAAAAACAAGTACAAGGGCCTTTAAGGGATTTCTACCAGCAATAACTTGTTGTTGTTATTGTTGTTAATTGTTGTTTAGTAAGATTTGGGGTGTCTATCATTTCATCGAAGGTATCTCTTACCATAATGTTTTCAGGGTATCTTGAACATCTAACCTAACCTAACCTACGTAATTAATGTTTAAGATACCCTGAAAACATTATGGTTTCAGCAGAAAATAGCGTTCGATGAAATGATACATTCGATGAAGTGATGGTTGAGTTACCGAAGATTTGGCATACAAAACCCTAAAACACGCTTCCCGTGTGTTAAATGTTCCAAGCGCTGAGTTGGAACCATTTTCGTGGCTACAGGTATTTGTCTATGACAGTATTTTGTTCCTTTTTGTCACGAATAAATGTATTTTCTTACAAAATACCCAATCAATATAACTCAAAGTTTATTCCACAACAAATCTTAGTTTTTATTGTAATATTGTGGTCAAGAAAAAACACACAGCACAATGCTAATTTTCAATGAAAGTTTCCCAAATATGACCACTAGAATGATGCATTAGAAGGGCCGGAAGTTTTTTTTGATGAGGAAATATCCTGTTGCTACCTTCTAAGGTCTAACACAGTTCTTGTCGGATTTATTTACGTAGAATATACCGACAAATTAAAATCCTGTAAGGCACATTTTCCAAGGTAACTTACCGTTGACAGTGTGAGCAAAGAGTTCCTCAGGAGTGTCTCCGAAGAAGGGCACGCAGCCGACAAGGAACTCGTAGAGGATGATTCCCATCGACCACCAATCCACCGGCTTTCCGTAACCCTACGAAAACACTGCCGATTAATAATTTAATCATAGGAGATATCTTAAAAAACTTATAAATGATAACCTATTTGTAGAAGCTTTCCTCCCAGTAATTTATGGTGGAAAGTTCAATCTGCTCTTAATAATACTAATAATATCAGGGGACAATCTAACACAAATTGATCTAGTCCCAAACTAAGCTCTAGGCTTGTACTATGGGTACTAGACAACGATAAACATACTTAAATAGATAAATAAATAATTAAATACATAGAAAACATCCAAGACTCAGGAACAAATATTCGCGCTCGTCACACAAATATCTGCCCTTACCGGGATTTGAACCCAGGACCGGGAACTAGGCCAGCGTGTGTGTGTGTGTGTGTGTCTTAACAGTAAAAACACTTGTAATTGGTACTAGTACATTTATTGGTAGCAGAATATCCATTTTTCCGGATCAAGTTTTCAGTCGTGTTTTCCCACTGGTTCGTTTTTTCCTGCCGCGTGTTTTCCCATTACATAAATTAATTTGATAGTGTTGAAGTAGCCCCCGCTCGCGGAGCTCTTATTCCTTGGCGGTTTGGCCCTTCGGGCCTGCTGTAAAACTGACATAACCTTAACCACAAACCTAAGTCAACCTTATTATATGTGGAAACATTTGCGATTAGGAGAAATCCTGATAGGAAAATAACAACTGCAAAAATGCGAATGAAACAAAATTTGCTTGCGATAACCACCCCCCCCCCCCTAATCTTTAACAAACTTACTTTTTCATTTAAACACTCTAGGTATGTTGTTGGTTTCCCTCTTTCCCGCTACTCTTCATTCAATTATCATCCTCGTCTAGCTTACAAAATCCTTTAATAGTAGTTTATCTAGACACATGTCATAAACCCTCTGTGATGCGTTCAAAAACCGCAAATTACGACTAGCATAAAGATAAACTATTTTGTTAGAACATATTTCTCATCTGTGAAATAACATAAAATTCGATATCATTATTATATTCAAATTCCGAACATCTTTGGAAAACAAAAATCAATAGAACACCAAAATAGCGGCAATCTTAGTTGTTTTTTAAATTCAGAAACAAACTAGAGCCGGCCTCAACTAACATATCGTTCAATATCAAGTACCTAACATGCGAGATTTGACAAGATTGTATGCAATTGACATTTCATTTCGAATAAAATGACATCTCGAGTGGCATTAGAATGAGGTCAAAAACAATTGCTTTGTTTTTGAAAGATATTCGACATTGGAATGTAATAATGATATCGAATTTGATGTTATTATTGAACAATAATAACATTTTCACAGTTAAGAAATTTGTTCTAAATGTTTATGCTAGTCGAAATTTGCGGTTTTTGAACGCATCATAGTGGGTTTATTATACGTGTGTTGATAAAATCCTTTGAAGCTGCATAGTCACCTGTCGCAGTATGACCTCCGGTGCGATATACTCGGGAGTCCCGCAGACTTGCTTGTCGGAGAACTGCCGCGCTTCCCGGTCGGCGTACTCTTCGTACAGATTAGTGGCCACTGAAATGCAACCATCAGTAAGGTATCGTAATATAAGCTACGCTTTTTACCTCTGTATTGTCAGAGTAGTTCGTCTTCAAACAAGGGTATCGTGTGCCTCGCTTAGCGCCGCGAACCACCATAAGCAAACTTAACAGGACGCAGCAAGCCGGTTTAGTCGGAGTCGCGCAGCTACCGCGTTTGGTCGCGTGCGTATTAAGCATCAAGCGACCCGCATCGACACAACTCTATGGTCGGATTTTTAATCCCACAGAAAAAATGTAAACAAAATTACGTCACTGTCAAAGTGACGTTTCAGGGGATCTCAAAGTTCGGGCCAGCAACATAAATAATATTAAGTTATCATTTCGCTGTAACAGTGATATTAAAAATAAATTTGAGAAATAATTAAAATTTTACAGAACAATTAACAAAGTCACTGGAAAGCGATTACGACGGGAGCACGAATTGTGAAGCGAGTGGAGTGTTAGTGACGTCTCACATCAATCAAGCGGCCCTCAACTTGTTGACACGGGTGTATCGAGTCAGTGATACCATTGCAATTAATAAATTATGCATACATAAAGAGTACACTCGTTTTAAATGAATGTAACAAAGAGTTTATTTCAAAATAAAGTTCGTCATTAACAAATAAAATTCTTTCATGTTGATTGAAATATATAGATTTTTTATAGCAAGTCAAATTCTTGCAAATGTGGAAAGTATAAATATTTTGAATGCTGCAAATGTTTTTCGTTAGCGGCAACACCTTTGTTTACATTTTTTCTGTGGGAATAAAAATCCGACCATAGCGCGCGAGCGGCAATTATTTACTTAAACTTTATTGCACAATACACAAAGCAGGTACAAATGGCGGACTTAATGCCTTAAGGCATTCTCTACCAGTCAACCAATGGGCCAAACAGAAAAAAATAAGGTTGGTAAGGCTGAGAAGGATACAACCAAAATAAAATTTTAGTCACAATTACACTAATAATAAATACGAAAATAAATACTCTTAATGACACAAGGTAATTAAAAAAATATGTAAGTAACTATAAGTAAATAAAAGCTTAAAAATATACATAGGTAAATAAGTATAATACAAACATAATATTATTATGTACATACCCACCATTTGAACACAATGCAGAAACTAAATGTTAAGGTTATCAAGAAAGTGCTGAAAAGTGAAAGTGTGAAAGTGTGGCAATAGGTAACAGAAACTCCTAAAGGGCAAAAATATCATCCGACACCGACCCGGTGTGTCGCTGGCGGTTTCAGTGTGTACAGCTTTATACTCACGTGACATGAGACCCATCTTGCTGAGTCCGAAGTCCGTCAGCTTTATGTGGCCAGTGGCGGTGATCAATAAACTGCAACAAGCGAGAAGGAAACAGTCAAATGTTATCCTACTACCCTACGTAATATCATAAATGCGAAAGTTTGTGTGTGTGTGTTAGTTTGCTACTTCTCATCTGGGAAATTTAAAATTTCTTGCGGGTACAATGATAATCGAAACGTAGGATAGGTACAAGTGGAAGTCACTTTTTATTTTTTTATGTTAAAGAGAAGGCACACGAGCCATCAGGTCACCTGATGGTAAGTGAAATCTGAGACCCATAGACATTTGAATTCTTAAGACTATAATCCTAAGACCTCAAATGCGTTGCCAACCCTGAGGACTATATTGCATTGCATTCACATGCTCATTTGAACGTATTCACACATGCCTTCTTTCTTTCCTTCTCCAAACTAAATTAATAATTTATCCCTCTAAACGGTAATCATATAAATTATACATAAAATATATATATAATAATATTGTAAAATTCTTTGATGTCGGATAAAAAAATCCTGGTAACTATGTACAGTGCCACTCTACGAGACAGGCCTAGCCTAGTGTACATAGGTGACACAGGAAACATATCTATACTTGTAAATTTTGTGCAGTGTTTAGTATTTTAACTACTTGTATTTCAATTTAAAGATGTAAACTGAGTCACTGTAATAATAAATATATTTGATTTGATTGCAAAGCTAACAAGCTTTTACGTCAGTGGGATTCTAATCAACTGCGCCATGTGCACTGAAATGTCACCTGTCACCTGTCACCTGTCTTTGTCAGGGCAGTGAATAGGTCCCGGCACTCACTTGTCGGGCTTGAGGTCGCGGTGCACGACGCCGTAGGAGTGCAGGTACTCGACGGCGAGCACGGCCTCGGCGAAGTAGTGGCGCGCCATGTCGGGCGGCAGCGGCCCGGCGCGCAGCAGCGTGGCGCAGTCGCCGCCCTCCACGAACTCCAGGATCAGGCACAGGTGCCGCTTGGTCTCGAACGAGCAGTACATCGTTACCTGGACGGATCAATACTACATTGTGCATCAAGGGAACTGAGAACACGCCTTAGGCGTCGGGCTTCTGATGCTCTCGTTAGTTATCGCCTTACTGTCCGTGATACACACGTGATGATTGTCATCACATATGCAAGGAAATAAAAAATAAAACTATAAAAGAAAACAACAATCAAACATGAATGGCACTCTACTCGCTAAAAGAGATTGACAACATGACAACCCAACCTTTTTCAATATAGTCTTCCACAGATAATGCTAAGAACTGCCATTAGTTTTCATACTTGACAGGCCATACTGCCAGATTGTACCGATTTTCAATATAAATTTTAATAAAAATAATTGCAAATGTCTCTGAAATAATAGTAAAATATAAATATAATGCATTTGAATGTACCGTATAAGTTTTATATACAGTAAAATTGGTTTGTAGCCAAGTTTTGAATATAGGAAATAAACCTTGACTGATTTTACACCTCCTTATTCTGAAATGATGTGTTACTGGGTTCTTTATTTTAAAACTAAACCCCTAACTCCCTTGGGAGGTAAATAGGCTATAAGTGCCGTAATTTTCAAGAAGGCTTTTTGGAAGAACTACAATGTAGTAAATAAAGTATTATTTACTCTAACTGATATCACCATTCAATTCAAAATGTGCTGCCTTCCTGAAAATTACGGTAGATAACTGCCCTATACGCCTGCGTGTTATGACACCCTTTCCGAGCAAGTGTGATGAAAAATATATAATACATACACTCGCGGTCAAATTATACGGGTCAGAGTGCGTTTTTCATATAAACAAAGCTATTTTGAAGCGTTGGTTCCTGACCAGAGTTATGAGTGAGGTTTCATGGTAGATACTCCAACGTTCAATAGAGGTCAAAAATTCTTAAGATACCTAACTGATCGCAAGATCAGTTAACACCACAGCGAGATTTCGGGTCAGCATTTGGATTTCCTTACATTTTATTGCCATTTTAGATGTTTTTCTGAACATGCACAATTCCGGCGTTAGCCGCAGATTCAATCAGTTGGGTATCCTAGGCACTCTGGAAGTCCTGTATCGATGCTCGGGGTATCCATCATCAAATTTCACTAGAAGCATCCCCTGGCGAGGAACCAAGGCTTCGAAATAGCCTCTTTAGTATGAAAAACGCCCTCTGACCCGTATTATTTGACCGCGAGTGTAAATCTTGCAACGTGATGCAATATGTACCTAAAATCTGCAACTTTAAATAGTAAACAAAAAAAAAAACAGGGGACAATCTTACACAAATTGACGAACTCAAAAAATTAGTTACGTTAGGTTCGTTTTTATATCGGGTTCGAGAGCCAAAACAACCCGGAAAGATTCATGACAATATTTTTAAAAACACCATAAAAGTATGTATGTTTGTATGTATTGTACTAAAAACAAAACAAATAACAATTTTAAATTTAAAACCAATGAAAATATAGAAATAGATAATAATATATCAGGGATGTACAAAGGCAAACTTATCCCTTTGAAGGATATCTTCCATTTAACCTTTGACCGATTAAGAATTAATGAATGACAACGAATAACGAAACAAGTACAAAACTAAAGGAAGTTATGCTATAATATACTCAAATTGAAATGGTAAGGAGGGCGCCACTGAACGCTCGGCGCAGTGTTAACGAATGTAGAAATCAAGGAATATGTATTGAATTCACGTAAACCTTCGTGGTTAGGGAACCGCTTGGCGAATCTATTTTCGCCAATTTCGTTCAATTAAATATAAAGCGATGATTCGTAGAAGCGGAAATAACTTCATTATAATTTTAATTATTTTTATAATAACTTACCACAAAAGGGTTATCGGCAAAGCTCAGAATGTCCCTCTCAGCAAAGGCTTGTTCCACTTGATTACGTAATATCAAGTTGTTTTTGCTGATTTTCTTCATCGCATACCTAAAATAAGGAGCACAATTGGGTTATCCCAAAAAAAAATACCACTGGTTTTTAATTTTTTTTTCGATAAAATAGACAAATTGAAGACACTAATTTCACGGTTTTTGCATTTAAATCAATATATTAATTTATTTTAATTTTTAAAGAAAATGTTTTTATGACGTCACTACAAGCTGGTTTGTTTGAGAAATGCTTTAAAACTATTGAATTCGTTTGAGAGTACGCGTTTCTGTCAGATCACGTAAAATGTCAATGTCAAGTCATGTCAATATAGGTAAACAGTATTAATGGTATTGTGTACGTTAGGTATATTCTTATACCTAAATCATACTTACATTAGAGCTTTAGCTCCACGTATTTCAGCTACGTTGTGATTGGAGCTGTCTCCCAAGTATGTCAATATCCTGACTATATCCACTTTGGGTAGATTAGTGGAATCAGCCCTTACAAAGTTTAATAAATGTACAGCGTTGGTCGTCATTATAAGCAAGAATATCGGTATCCAAGATCTGGCGATGGTCAATATGTGTAGAATTCCGTAGAATTGGAAGCAATGTTGTTAAAATGCAGAAAATCAGAAAACGAGTAGTTATACGTTGCACACCAAACAAACCGAAATTTTATTTTTAGTTTGTTGAGTTTGACAATTTCACCCACAGACTAGCCTACGGGCGGAGGTTCCAAAACGGACTTGTATTTTAATCATACCATTTTTTTAAAGATCTGACCTTGTCATGTTTATCTACAGTTAAAAATTGTCTTAATTTTAATAAGCGTTAAAATAAAACAGAAATAAATAAGACAACATTCGATATACATTATTTATTTATTACTGCATTCCGGACTCATATTATATGCAGTACTATGGTTGATCACAGATTAGACACAACTTACCAATGAAGATCGTGACGTCACTAAATTACAGGTCAAATAATGTCAAATGATAAATTAGAAATAACTATTTAATACTAATTTTGTAAAATAATCTGATAACAGGGAATGGTTCTACAACCCTTTTTCTCGAAATGGTTTTTGAATCACTATACATTACAAAATTATGGGATAACCCAATTCATCAAAAATCCCATTGATCAGTTCCATATCGTCGTCTTGCTTACTCAAACTCGTATCTGCATATTTTATTTGCTGTTGGTAAATTCATTTTCTTTTAGTAACACTTAGAGGCAATAAGTTTACCAACAGCAAAAAAAATATGCAGATACGAGTTTGAGTAAGTAACACGACGATATCTAAGTTCACATTCAGTTTCTCTAAAAGCAGAGATACTTCGGAAAATTAATACCAAATAATGAGTTATCGGATTACCGAACTTCTTCGACGCCAATAATCGCCTTAGCTCTACGGTATATAAAAGTTTTCATAAATATTTAAAAGCTTGTCCCCCAATCACGGTTAACCTCGTGACTACAAACAGGGAGATGTTTGTGAGAGGCAAATTTAAATCCACCAGCAATCAAATTGTTCCACTACGTTTGCTCTAAAATGCCATTTTCCATTTAGAAACAAATAAAAATAAACTTTACCCTCAATAAAATATAGTTTAAACTAAATCGCCTTAATTATGTATCTCCTATGGCACGCTGGTTCTCACGAGGGTAAACTGCAGAACAGATTTCGATTCTGCCACACTGAGTCCATATCTAGGCTTGTCAAGCCAAAGCCAAAGCCCACTTTTCATTTCAGGAAATTTTATTATAAAGACAACGCTAAACGCGTTCTGGTTAACACTAGTGACATACCGCTGGCGCGTCTGCTTGTGCTTGACGAGGTAGACGGCGCCGTAGGCCCCGTTGGAGATGAGCTTGATGACCTGGTAGTCGCCCTCGGAGGGCGGCGCTCCGCCGCTGCCCGGCGCTCCGGGCGGGGACTGGCGGCCGCGAGCCCTGCAATTATTATCTCTAATAATTCCCTCCAAAAGGAAAAGGCCAGTTTTTCGGGGTATGGAATGTATAACGCATACTGTCTTATGTTTCGTAGAAAAACATCGAAATATTTATTGCAATAGTATAATAACAAAGTTCAGGGATCATAATAGTAGTTTATTCACCAAGGGGAATAAGGCGCGGATTATTAACTGAGTGTTCATTTGCGGCTCGTCGCAAAGAGGAGGGCCGTTAACCACACGACTTTAGCAATCTGTACTTACACTCGAGTGATATAATACTGCTTTGTACTACACTTAAAAAGAAATAAAATACAAAAGTAACAAATAAATTCTTGTGAATTTTAACACTCCGTACAATTTTGCGCGCCAAAAGACGTTAAAGAAGCCCCGAATTGCAGGGTCCAACTTGCTTGCGTGTTAAAGTGGGTTGATTGATAACGTCATCTAGAATTAAAAAAAAAACATAACGGGTTAATAATGGATTTTCATATGACATTACTGCCCTGGTAACTGGGCAGTTATGAAATTCCATTCAATATTACTACCCTGATTTTTGAGAAGGTTTAATGAACGGCTTCCCCACATTTTATTAGGGTAATAATTATCACTTACTATCAAAGTGTAGTGTAAAAGCTTGTAACTTGTAATACAAGTGAAAGTCTCTTATTAATACATACTGTTGAAAAGAGATTTCGGCATATTCTTTTATATGCAATAGGGTCCTGAGGCTGCTTTTACTTTTTAAATCCATTACGGGTACTTCAGATTCAGATTATATATATATATATATATTTTCTGCAAAATGGCTGAATCTGAAGTACCCGTAGTACTTCAGAATCAGCCATTTTGCAGAATTTCACCAATTTGATTCGAAAAAGTACGCCTAGGGCGGTCCCGTCCAACTCTCTTCCACTCAGTTTCGCACTGTAGAAGGGTATTTCTTAGAAAGTTTGTACAAAGTTAAGGACTAAAATTAAAAAACGTTAACTCTTCCGCTGAGTTACAAAAATTAGTCTTACATTTATATGTACTATACTACACTCAACGCCAATTACCAGTATCTCAAATTCAATAAATGAACCAGATTCGACCCTCACTTGTAAGTAATATGCTAGCACTTGCTACAGGAGTTTTGTCTGAGATACCACCATTTTTCTTATAACAGTATAGCTAATATTTGTAACTCAGCGGAAGAGTTAACGTTTCTTAATTTTAGTCCATAACTAGGTACAAACTGTCTAATAAATGCCCATATCTCTTTTGTCAATCTTCTTTCATCCATTCTTTCCGAATAACCAAACCATCGGAGCAAGCCCTTTTCAATCATAATCACTACATCTTCTTTCAGTCCACATTTATCTCTGATCATTTTCCAATTTCTGGAATAACATACAGGTCTGATAATGCCATCCAAAAGGAAAAGCTTTATTAGAGTATTTAGAGAAAAACATACTTAAAGACTGATTGTTAGCCAGTTTATTTGTCTGTCGGTCACTAACAATCACTCAATAAATCTAATGTCTATCAATCACTAATTAAGACTAACAGCAGACTCAGTCAATCCATGGGTAAGGACCAAAAACTTGGCCACGCTAACTCACGCAATAAAATTTTCAATGAAACTTTCTTTCTTGCGACGAAAATTAGCCATACAATTGTAAGGATACTTTTTGTCGCACAACGGACTTTATCCGTCTTCGTTGATTGTATGATTGACTGCGCTTCCCCATCCGTCATTCAATGAATCAGTCAATGAACGATGGCTTACTTGGCAGGTTCGGCCGGTGGCGGCGGCTGCGGCGGCGGCGGCGGCGTCAGCTCGGCGAGCGGGTCGCGCGAGAGCCCCAGCTTGTGGATTATGTATTTGGGGATCTCCGTCATACCCTGCAACAATAAAAAAAAAACTATTAGACAGGCGTCACAAATCCCCTCAACTTCGTAACTCCCCAAAGGCTAAAACTTAAAAAAATGCCTCAACTACATGATCGGATCAACAATACGATCGCTTGGGTTGACTACACACTATCAGTAGGAACAATCTTTTCCTTTAAACGCCTTTTTATCGACTGTAGTCACAGCGTCATTTAATAAAAAGAAAAATGATTAAAAGTTTAATAGTGATGAAGCGTTTACAATATTTTACATAAAAAGTACAACTATTTATAAAAAAACTGAAATATAAGAAATTGCAACAGAAATACATCATCTGTAAAAAATTCAAGTGTCTAGCTATCACGATTCATGAGATACAGCCTAGTGGCAGACAGACTGACAGACAGCGGAGTCTTAGTAATAGTGTCACGTTTTTACCTTTTGATATGGAACCCTAAAAACGACTGACTATTGAGTTTCTTGCGGCGTTTCTTCTCAGCAGTGATCTCCTCTAAGGAAGCGCTGGTAGAATTTTAAAGTGTTAAGTTCAAACTTATACACACCCAAACCATCCTATCGAATCCTATTCGAATAACTAACATTTTTACATTTCATTACGATGCCCTGATCGCAGAACACGTTCTTTAAATGTTTTTGCAGTCCCATCTACTCGAACAGTGTATGCAAAGAATAGATTTATTTTAAGAGCATGTAAAAATCATAACGTCAAGTTTGTACATACTGATATATTCCACATGTCGCTAAACAGATTTATCTCCGCCATAAAAAATAAGAAGAAGAAGAAGTAGATTATAAAGAAAGAATTGATTTTATATAGCAAATAGATTACTTTGGAATACATTTATTTTATTTTAGAAGATTATATTGAATAGGAATAAGTAAAAAAAAAAGTACAATTATATATTACAATTGTTAATTGTTATCCAGTCTCATTGTTAATTTAAAGATATGATGTTGCTCCAATTTGAGCAACTAATGTAATTTGAACCAGCGGTGGAAACTTCTTTGGCCAATGTATTTTCTGTAATGTATTATCTTCATATGTATTATTTTGTGCTGTTTGTTTCCCTTTAATAAATAAATAAATAAATAAATAAACATATCCTGATAAAAACATCACCTGCAAGTGCCTAGCATGCCCCTCGGCCGCCTCCAGCAGCCGATAGAAGCGCTCGGGATCGAACTCGAGACACTCTAGCAGGCGGGCGGGGCGCGCCATGGCCAGAATCAGCCGGGTCACCATTGGCGCCACCTGGGCACCAGCTTCTGCTGATTTCTCTCGAGTCTGCAAACAATAATGATTTAGTAAAATATAACGCGTCCAAATCGGTCAATCCACACACAGGGCTCGGAAACCTGGTTAATATTTTTTTAAAGCTCGTCAGTAACATACATAACATACATTTAAACAAGAGCATTTTCTTTTCGCTTAGATAGTGTCGTCGCCTTTGTATCGCGCCGTCTTGGCACGTGCCGCCTTTTGTCAAAGGATGCCGCCGCGTAAACAAAGTGGGCGGCGGACCCGCAAGTGAATTTGGCATTTTACATCGAATTAAATTAGTTTTTTTCATGTTAAGGAGAAGGCACACGAGCTCTCAGGCCACCTGATGGTAAGAGGAATCTGAGACACATGTACATTTGAATTGTCAAGACTATAATCCTAAGACCTCAAGTGCGTTGCCAACCCTGAGAACTAAGATGGAATGCCTCTATGCTAGTAATTTCACCGGTTGTCTTATCACCACACCGGAACACAACAATACATACACACGTCAAACTTATAACTCCCCTCTTTTTTGGCAGGAGGTTGATAAAATACATTGTCGTGGTCGCTTAACCTTAACATGTTCAACATGCTACGCCATTTCTATGCAAAATATGTCATAGTTGCTTTCAATTGCAAGTTGCAAGACTTTAATTTTGGTTTTGTGGGATGTTGAAAAGTTACTATTAGGTAGAGTAAAATGTTTCTATTTAAAATAAAACATACAAACAGAAAATCTGTAACAATTCAATACGAGTTACATTTGATATTTCGCATTTGAGCATTATTCGATGATATGAAAATTGTGCGTAATGATACGTTCGTTGAAAGGCGTTTCGATAATATAATAGGTACTCTTTTAAAACACATATCGTCACTACTTTAAAAAAACCTCGTATCTCATATTTACGTTTTGTACAATTTTAAACTTATTTCTCTTCTTGTTTAAGTTTATAATCGTTTATCACGAAATATGAGATACGAGGTTTCTTCAAAGTAGTGACGATATACGGCTAATATCACTCTTACCTCAGCAAGCAGCCTGTCCAAGCTGTCGGCCATGTCGTAGAAATAGCTGCTCGTCACTTGTTTCGACTCCGACTTGTGCAAGCAGTCGCGCGCCATCTCCAACACCTGTAAACAGCGCCATCTACATTCAAACGGCGGAACTACGGAGCAGTTTGTACTACAACGCTATAAAATCTGTGTCAATTGAAATTGCAAGATGTAAACAAATTAGTACAGGGCTGGGATTCTACACGGTGATAACGATATCGTATTTGACGTGTTTCCGTATTGTCAACGTTTTCATAACTCTTATGTCATTTACAATAATGGCGACTGTGGCATAAACGATTCTAAAACACGTCAAACACGATATCGTTTTAACGCAGTTGAATAGAAGCCCTGTTTGTCACATAACCTCAAATATTCACCAAGCGTGTTTTTATTCATAATAACGTATACTTAATGAATAGTTATTTCATCATGAACTTGATATGAAAATAATGATCTAGTGTATAAATCATTGCAAACATCAATGTCACCTGTGTCAACAATCAACTGACACAGACTTTAGTTGGGTCAATTAACAGTAATCCCTGTGACGGCTCATATAAACACCGTGGTAGACTAAGTATCCGCCGTCCGTCCGTCTGTCTGTCTGTTAGCGGGCTATTTCTATTGACGCTATGTATATCAAATAATAAAAATAAAAAAACGTTGGGCGTTTTTTACATGAGTTTAATATTTTACGGTGGTACGGTCGTCCTTGTAATATGTGTGATATAATAATTGTTTACCTGTCTTTGAACGAATCTCTCAATGGGCGGCCGGTCTGGTTTCTTATCTAGTTCAGTCAACTCTTCGATAAGCGATCGTAGCCTGAAACAAACACATAACAACAATCAATATTATATTATAGTAACACAATAACTAACAGGCAATCTCTGTTAAGTGTGTTGTAAAATGGATGTAATGATTAATTAACAAATTGTTTCTATGCCTATGACTACAACTTAATCTTTGATCTTGAAATTTCGAGGTAAAACGCTTCCAAACCGCACTTATACATACATACATAAAGTCACGCCTTCATTCCCAGAGTGGGGTAGGCAGAGCTACAGAATTAGCAACAACTCTAAAAAACATGTTGATAATTGTATGTCAATCAGGCTAAAATGTGTACCTGTGTATTAGTGACAGGTTGCAAGCCCATCGCCTAACAGTAGGTACTACATCCACGGGAAGACATGCCGAAATTCCAAACCACAGTGCTTAATAAAAAAAATATAAATTAGGAGAACATCTCACATCAGTTGATCTAGTCCCAAACTAAGCTCTAGCCGTGTATAGGTGCTAAACAATATAAATACTTAAATACATAGAAAGCATCCAAGACTCGGGAACAAACACTCTCGCTCATCCTACAAATTTTTGCCCATGCCGGTAAACGAACCTGGGACCGGTAGCGTAGGCTAGATCACTGCTAACTAGGCCAACGCGTCGTTTAAGATTTGTAATATTTGAGTTTCGTGTCGAAGGGTGTCCCCTTGTTTTACAGAAACTGATTTTATAAAATGTATCACTTCGCAAAATTTTAATTTCATAGAAAGCTAATTTCTGTTGAAACTTTAATGGTTTTAGATTATCTTAAGTATGAGTTACGCAGGTTAGGCTAAGTTAGACCTGTGACCATAAAAAATAATCTGAAAAGAGTAAGGTTATAGCAGAAATTAGCTTTCTATGAAATGAAAATTCTTCGAACTGATACATTCTCTGAAATGAGTTTCCGTAAAATAGTAGTCTGTATAATAATAATAATAATAATATCACGGGACAATGTCACACAAATTGACCTAGTCCCAAACTAAGCTCTAGGCTTGTGCTATGGGTACTAGACAACGATAAACATACTTATATAGAGAAATATATACTTAAATACATAGAAAACATCCAAGACTCAGGAACAAATACTCGTGCTCATCACACAAATATCTGCCCTTACCGGGATTTGAACCCAGGACCCCTAGCTTCGAAGGCAGGGTCACTCCCAACTAGGCTAGCGTGTCGTCAAGCAGACTTCTAATGGACATGACTTATACTCGTATATCAATAGGAATGTATTTTTATGTAGAGCAAAGATAGATATTAGCCAGGGCGCATATCTCCATTCGCTGTTCTTTTTTTTTTTTCTTTTTTTTTATGTTAAGGAGAAAGCACACGAGCGCTCAGGCCACCTGATGGTAAGTGGAATCTGAGACCCATAGAGATTTGAATTCTCAAGACTATAATCCTAAGACCTCAAACGCGTCGCCAACCCTGAGGACCAAGATGGAATGCCTCCATGCTAGTAATTTCACCGGTTGTCTTATCCCCACACCGGAACACAAATATTTTTTTGTTTCCGGTTGTCAAACTTTCAACACGTCATTGTAGTCGCTCTGGTTAAAATATATAATAACAAGTGTTAAACCGTGCGTACGAGTGTAAAATCTTGCCTATAAACCTGGAAAAGTTGCAGAAAATACTGGTAGTGGATAAATCGTGAAAAGTGTTGCAGTAAATAGCGTAAATAACCTCGTTAAATTACGAAAAGTTGAGGTTATCTATAAGCCGACCAAATTACGAAGCCCAATCACGGTGACAGCAACTAACTTCACGTTACAAAAAGTGACAGTCGACCTGTCGGTGTGACCAGTAAAAGGAATAAAGAAAATACGTTCCGTTTTACGTTACCATGAATAACTCGCTACAAGTATTATTTGACAGTTTGAAAGTTGAAATGGAAAAGCAAACAGAAAAAATTCACGACTCGGTGACCAAAACAATGAGTGATAGAATGGATGAAAAACTACTATTGGTATTCGAAGAAAACAAAATCCTGAAATCAAAAATAGAATCTATGGGTGAAAAAATTATTCTTTTAGAAAGAGAAAATAAAAAGAATAATATATTGTTATTTGGGCTGGAGGAAAAAGAAAAAGACCAAAGTGAACTGATAGAGATTGTGAAAGAAAAGATAAAGAGTGACCTGCAGATCACATTAGAAAAATTTGAAATTAATAAACTACATCGGATTGGTAAGAGAAAGACAAACAACGAAAAAGTTAGACCCGTTTTGATATCTTTTGTGAATGAGTGGAAGAAGACTGACATTTTCAGAAATAAAAAACTCTTCCAGGATGTATATATAACAGAAGACTATCCTAAAGCAATATTGGACAAGAGGAAGGAACTTCAAGGGCAATTAGAAGAAGAAAGAAAGAAGGGAAACCATGTGTATATAAATTACGATAAAATTGTGATAAATAGAGAAGGAACAAAAGAGAGCCGGAAGAGAATGCCATCTACATCACCTGAACAAGATACCCAAACCAAGAAATTACCTTGGAACCCCTCAAAGGCAAGCAGGACAAATGCTTTTGATGTAATGAGGAACAGGTCTAACTCTTTAACTTTTACACCAGCACAGGAAAACAAAGAATAGGACAGAGCCATCGACAACTGGAAACTAATACAAAACAACAAAAAAAGTAATAAAGCAAAACATCACCCCAAACCGACTGGTCCCCGTGGGGTTAGCGACCATCACCTTCCAAAGTTACATAACAAAAACGACACAAGACACAAACAAAAACAAAAAGAAAATATCAGTTACATTGCAACTTTTAATGTGAGAACACTAAGAACAGAAGAGTCATTAATACAATTAGAACATGCTATGGAAAAAATAAAATGTGATATCATTGGCTTGAGTGAAGTGAGAAGGTTTGGAGAAGAAATCTTAGACCGAAACGAATATATCTTCTTTTATAAAGGTGAAACAAAGGGCTTTTTTGGAGTTGGATTCTTAGTAAAAAAGCATCTACACAAGGAAATTGAAGAATTTATAGGTGTTTCGGAGAGAATTGCAGTATTAAACATTAATATAGCAGGCTCAAAAAACAAATGGTCCATAATTCAAGTATATGCACCCACAGACATAGCTAGTCAAGAAGAAAAAGACTCTTTCTATACAGAATTAAGAAATATTTTGGACAATACTCATAAAAATTTAATATTAATGGGGGATTTTAACAGTACACTAGGACCGGATGAGACAAACAATAATAGCATAATTGGCAAATATACAACAGGAAAAAGAAATGATAATGGTAATAGATTAATCGAATTTGCAATGGAAAACAGACTATACATAATGAATACATTTTATAAAAAAGGTTTTAACAAGAAATGGACCTGGATGTCTCCACAGGGACTAAGAGATGAAAGAGATTTTATATTGAGTAGTAATAAAAAAGTATTTTTAGATGTGGAACCACTAAACAATGTAAATTTTAATTCAGATCATCGACTTATTCGTGGAAAATTACAAACAAATAACTCTAAAAAGTCAAGGAAGCATATAGCCATAAATAAAACTGAAATTCCTCACCTCATCCCTGAAAAGCTACAAAAGAAACTAGCAGAGACACTTACGCAAGCGAAATATGTCAATAGCATACAAGAAAAATACAATATACTGGAAAAAGAATTGACTAATATAAACAATCAGTTTAGAACCTTATCAGAGAAAAGAGATAAAATGGGAGCAGAAGCAAGAAGTTTAATAACACAAAGGCAGCACCTACTTATGGACAAGAAAAACAATAGAAAAATGATAACAGAGATCAGTAAACAAATTAATGAAAGTATCAGAAAATATAGACATAAAACAAGGATAGACAAAATTAAAAATTGCATAGAAAGAACAGGAGGAGTGAAGAAAGCCATGAAAGAGCTCAGAGAAGAGAAACCATGGATCCCATCTATTAAAGACAAAAACACAAAACACACATCGAAAAGACTTGAAATAATGGATATAGCCACGCAGTTCTATAAAAGCCTTTACAGCACTGGCGAAGAAACATCAGAAAATCAACAAAGTGTTGACACAATTGGCACAACTGATGACCATCAAGAAGTAAGTGAAGAGGTTCCGGGATTCCTAAAGAGAGAAGTGGAGCTTGCCGTCCTAACACAAAAAAATGCCAAATCACCTGGAGATGACAACATCAACAACGAGTTATTAAAAGCAGTCCTTAACAATATCATAGACCACCTCACTGACCTTTTTAATGAAATCTTAAAACAAGAAATAATACCAACACAATGGACAAAGACCACTATAACACTTCTACACAAGAAAGGTGATAAAAATGAAATAAATAATTATAGACCAATAAGCTTGATGAGTAATCTATACAAAGTATTTTCAAAGTTAATATTAGGACGTGTAACAAGGGTTCTGGATGAAAACCAATCAAGAGAACAAGCTGGATTCCGAAAAAACTTCTCTACAATAGACCACATATTAGTAATTAAACAAATAACAGAAAAAACTCACGAATACGGAAGACATTATTATGTAGCATTTGTAGACTACAATAAGGCCTTTGATTCGCTTAAACATGACATGATATGGAAATCACTTAGCGAACAAGGAGTCCCCAAAAAGTATATTAGAATAATAAAAGAAATTTATGCAAACACTACAGCTAAGATAAAATTAGAGAGACTAGGCGAAGAATTTGAAATAAAGAAAGGAGTGAGGCAGGGTGATCCCTTATCACCAAAGATATTCAATGCAGTCCTCGAAAGCGTGTTTAGATGTATGAACTGGGACAATTATGGGCTCAATATTAATGGCAGAAGGCTTAACCATCTCAGGTTTGCAGATGATCTCATTCTGGTAACAGATAATCCAACAGAACTAAGATATATGTTAGAAGAACTAGACACACAAAGCAAACGGGTAGGTCTAACCATGAATATGTCTAAAACAAAATTAATGACTAATAATAGCACTGAAGAGCAAATTATAATTAACGGAAACACTATAGAATATGTAAACCAATATGTATATCTTGGGCAAATAATATCACCCCTAGACCAGACAAATAAGGAAATTGAAAAAAGAATGTCAAATGCATGGAGAAAGTTTTGGTCTTTAAAAGAGGTTTTGAAGGCAAAAGAAATCCCAACAAGTCAGAAGTTTAAAGTGGTAAATATGTGCATAATACCTGTAATAACTTATGGATGCCAAACCTGGGCACTTACAAAAAAGCAACGTGAAAAATTAGGCGTTTGTCAAAACAATATAGAGCGTAAAGTGCTAAATATAAAACTCAAAGATAAAGTTAGATTATCAATAATTAAAGAGAAATCGAAATGTAAAAGAGTAAATGCAATAATAAAACAACAAAAATGGCGTTGGACTGGTCACATGGTCAGACAACATATGGAAAAGTGGACTAAGGACATTGTGGAGTGGTACCCAAGAGCTTACAAAAGAAAAAGGGGAAGACCTACTCTTAGATGGTCCGATGACCTAAAAAAGATAGGTGGAATAGACTGGCTCAGAAAAGCAAGGGACCGCACACAATGGAAAACTTTGGAAGAGGCCTATGTCGGAAGACAAGCTGAAGTTGTCGATGGAGAATAGACACATAAAATATATTAAATATAGATATTAGGAAAAGATATAGATATTAAGAACGTTATATGTGGGACTTCGGTAATAAAGGCTATTTTTATTTTTATTTTTTTTATTTTATTTTTATGTATCAAGCAGACTTCTAATGGACATGACTTATACTCGTATATCAATAGGAATGTATTTTTATGTAGAGCAAAGATAGATATTAGCCAGGGCGCATATCTCCATTCGCTGTTCTTTTTTTTTTTTCTTTTTTTTTATGTTAAGGAGAAAGCACACGAGCGCTCAGGCCACCTGATGGTAAGTGGAATCTGAGACCCATAGAGATTTGAATTCTCAAGACTATAATCCTAAGACCTCAAACGCGTCGCCAACCCTGAGGACCAAGATGGAATGCCTCCATGCTAGTAATTTCACCGGTTGTCTTATCCCCACACCGGAACACAACGATGCGAACACTGTTGCTTGGCGGGTCTTGGAGGGTCCTACCACCACTGTTCCTATTTGTATGACCTATTCAACGACACCACCAAGAAAGCTATTAACCGGGTACCAAAATGCCCATTGTCCTTCCAAGTTCCAACTCCTCAGTTCTTCAAAATTAACATCCATAACAATGGTTATTAAAGTTTGCCTTTTGTTATTATCTTTTCGTACTCACTTGTCGTCCATAGCTCTTTGCGCAGCGGGGAACCGCGCAGCGAACAACGAAGACATGGCCGACACCGCGTCGTCTTTGGCGCCCTCGCCACCGCTTCCGGCGCCGCCCGGCGAGCGGGACGGGGAGCTGTGTGCAATGCGCAAGTGGTTGAAATTGAGTTAAGAATTAATTATGGCGCTAGTTTTCTTTAAAATTTATCTGGAGACCTAATATGTTAATATTGTAATGAATGACCATATAATCTACCGCACGTTCCTGGCACATTGGGAATAAAAATTCAGCGCGGGGCAATAATGTTAGAGTTGCGCGCGTGCAAATCGTCGTTTCAATGAAGTAAATAAGTACCTTTTAGGGTTTCGTGTCCAAAGGGTGCCAAATGGGATCATATTATTAATTTTTAGTTGTCCGTCCGTCCGTCAGTCCGTCCTAACTTTAAAGAGCTATATATTTTCAATCATAAATAGGCTATTGATTTATTTTACAGAATGCATTATATCGTTGGATTACCTAACAAGTAAAACAAAGTAAAATAATAAGAGGGACCAGTTGTTTTTTCAAGTTTTTGTGGTTTTCTCTGTTGTTAAAACCGCAATAAATACAAGCGTCAAATTTAGCGGTACCTACGGAATCTTTAGTAGCGACTCCTACTCGCACTTGACCGGGGTTTCAGTTTATAGTCGATTGTCCGTTCAATCAACAGAAAAAAAAAATGTCCTGTTCAGTATGGTGTACGCGGCGCTGACCTGAGGCTGCGGCTGCGCACGCGGCGGCGCGGGCTCTGCGGCGAGGGCGCGCGCGCCGCGGTGTACGCGCCGCCGCTGTCCGACAGGGACGCCCAGTTGTTCATGCCGCTGCCTTGCGAGCTGCTGCGGGAGTACAATTACTCTTGGAAATGACCCATCTAACAATAACATCTCTTCAGCAGTGGGCCAGTGTATAACATAACAGTACATTGTGCATCAAGGGCAATAAGAAGGGGATAACTAACGACAGGCTGAGGGCTTTTAATGACTCGAGTTTGTTATACCCTTACTGCCCGTGATACATACAATGTTTTTCATCACATTTGCAAGAAAAAAAACCTATTAAAGAAAATAACAATCCAAAATGAATGGCACTCGACTCGCTAAAAGAGATTGTCAACATGACAACTCAACTTTTATCAATATAGTCTTCCACAGATAATGCTCTTAGCACTGCCATTAGTTTTCATACTTGACAGGCCATACTGCCAGATTGTATCGATTTATAATATAAATTGTAATAAAAATAATTGCAAGTGTCTCTGAATTAATAGTAATAGTAAAATAGTAAATTAATAGTTTTTTTTTTTTTTTTTTTCTATATTTTAAAAATAATCCCATTACTCCCTTTGGAGGTAAATAGGCTATAACTGCCCTATACGCCTGCGTGTTATGACACCCTTTCTGAGCATGTGTGATGAAAATAAATAAATATCCGAGGACATTACAAATTGACCTAGTCCCAAAGTAAGCCCTAGGCTTGTACTATGGGAACTAGACAACGATAAACATACTTAAATAAAGAAATACATACTTAAATCGCTCACCACACAAATATCTGCCCTTACGGGGATTTGAACCCAGGAGCACTAGCTTCGTAGGCAGGGTCTGCCAACTAGGCTAACGTAGCTAGCTAAGCTGAGAAGAAGTAAATAGAAATAATATGTGAGCCATGTTAGAGATTATCGAATGGCGGCCACATACCGGAAGCCGCTTTGTTGATAGACAAGGATAACAGATGCCGAACGATTAAATATCAATATACTACGATTAGCCCGCGACTCAGTCCGCGTAAAAAACGATTATCGCTATTCCCTCGGAGCAAGTCCAATTTTCCGGGATAAAAGTATCCGATGTCCTTCCCCGGGACCTTAGTTGTCGTCATACTAAATTTTATCGAAATCGTTTCAGCTGTGATAGAAAGACAAACAAACACACTTTCACTATAAACTGCCAGCAGGCGTACAAAATAAATGTTTGAAATTCAATCTTATCATTAAAAATATCCATTAAAAAGTTACGTACACAATAATAACATTTGTCAATTAATAATTTCAATACTTTCCTCTTAAAACTATCAATTACAGAATTTATTATAACTTTTTTTTATTTATGTTATCCATGTTCTTTTTAACTTTTTGTAACTTATCCCTTATGTAACATTTAATCTGTCAGCAAAAAAAGGCTATGTCCGTACTCGGAAATGAAAGTTCTCGCCAACTTATTTTAAACCCAAGTCCCACGACCCCAAGGTCCTTACTTCAGCGAGTTCTGGTGCTGGTGGCAGTGCGGGCAGGGTGCGCGGGGCGGCTCGCAGACCGCCACCGCCAGCAGACGCTCCTGGGACGAGCATTGCGACTGGAACAGACAGACACACAAACATACAGTAGGGATAACGTTAGACTGAGTGATAACTGACATGCCTTTCAAAAGCTTAAGGTGTTAGTTAGTCTTATTGTGTTAAAAAAATTATACAACTACACTTTGCTTTGCAGCTTTGACATTTGCGATCTGGATTGAGGACTAAGAAGGAATACCTCTTTGTTACTCATCTCATTTCATTAATCTATAAAAAATAATTATCAAAGGA
This sequence comes from Acleris holmiana, assembly GCA_949316455.1. NCBI lineage: Eukaryota > Metazoa > Arthropoda > Insecta > Lepidoptera > Tortricidae > Acleris > Acleris holmiana. The sequence continues at coordinate 10,906,268 of OX438786.1, read as the reverse complement.
CATGCTTCGATGGTTTGGTCATTTAGAGAGAATGGATGAAAGAAGATTGACAAAAGAGATATACAGGGTATTTTTTTTGACAGTGCACAAATTTTAACATATGATTTTGTATCGTTAATATAATATATTACGACAATAAAACGAGTTCAAAAATATTTTTTCTTTGTTGCAAATTATCTCTCTTTTACCTTCTCGTGTGGACACAGTCACACTAGAAATGATGACATGGGTTGTCAAGTTGTAAGTATGCAATACACTGTATTGATATTCGAAATTTGAAATTTCATGTACAGCTTATCAGACAACAAGCCCCTCTCCTACTGATTATTCTAAATTTGAAATTTCATTTATTAACTTACTTAACAACACTTCCCTCTCCTCGCACCCCTGCATTAGAAGGTCCATGAATATCGTTAAGTTAGTGGAATCATTGAATCGGTAATATCTCTAATATTATTTAAGCTAGTTTGTTAAAGTAAAAATAACACATGACATGTATGTGTTATTGATTAACAATAGCGAAGCAAATTTTAAAATTAGTGCACCTATTAAAAAAATACCCCGTATATAGAGCGAAAGTGAGTGGAAGGGTAGGAAGAAGCCGCCCTAGGCGTACTTTTTCGAATCAAATCGGAAAAATTCTGCAAAACGGCCGAATCCTAAGTACCCGAAACCGACGTGCATGCATGACTCGATGTATGAAAATGGAAGAAGCGAAAGAGATTTGTCAGGATCGTAACAGGTGGAAAGAAGTGGTCTCTACACCTCTTGGAAACAGGGTAGCAAAATTTCCCCCATAGAAGCGGTGCAGTTCATTTTCATAGTATATAATTTATTTTTATTTTTGTTTATTTTTTGACGACACGCTAGCCTAGTTGGGAGTGACCCTGCCTTCGAAGCTAGGGGTCCTGGGTTCAAATCCCGGTAAGGGCAGATATTTGTGTGATGAGCACGAGTATTTGTTCCCGAGTCTTGGATGTTTTCTATGTATTTAAGTATTTATTTCTCTATCTAAGTATGTTTATCGTTGTCTAGTACCCATAGTACAAGCCTAGAGCTTAGTTTGGGACTAGGTCAATTAGTGTGACATTGTCCTGTGATTATTATTATTATTATAATGCTGTTAGGCGTCGCTTCACAATCCTCTTATATAGCGTTAACTTTCACAGCGTCAAATGGTTCAAGCTTAATGGTACGCTATGACCTCACCGCGAACCTGTACATTTTCTTAATAGCTTTTCAATTCAATAACCGTAATTTTACGTTCCGCGTACCATAAAACTTTACGGCACCGGTCTTGCGATATGGATCTAGTATTTGGATAATTTTAACAGCAGCTGAAATTATATTTTATTCCACATACTCTCGCCGTTTTTTTATACCTACGGTATATAATAGGGGCTTCTTTTTAAAATATTACCTGTAAGCGTTGATATACTAGACGTCACGATCGCTACAAAAATCAGCCCCTTTTTAGTTACAAAAACACGATCAAAAAATACTAACTGGTAAAAAATGCGGCGTTTCTTCGTAGCACACTTTTTTATTATCACGAGTGGTATCTGAGACCCATAGACATTTCAATTCTCAAGACTACAATTCCAAGACCCCAAATACGTTGCCAACCCTGAGGACCAAGATGGGATGCCTCTATGCTAGTAATTTCCCCGGTTGTCTTATCCCCACACCGGAACACAGCAATACGAACGCTGCTGGCGGTAGGATACAGGGTAAGATGGTGGTAGCGATCCAGACGGACCCTGCACAAGGTCCTACCACCTAGGGCTGGGTAATAACGATATCGTGTTTGACCTGTTTCCGTACTGTCAACGTTTTGATAACTCTTATGTCATTAACAATAACGGCGACTGTGACATAAACGATTCTAAAACACATTAAACGCGATATCGTTATAACGCAGTAGAATAGAGGCCTAGATATTGGTGAATGAGCCCTTGAAAAACACATTTATATCGAGCTATGCTAATGGTTTAATAATGTTTAGCCTTAATTTTATTGAAGCTTAAGTATCATATCTCTTTGACCCCAACGACTTTGATGATTCACGGGTATTTACAATGACGAAATTTAACGGAAACACTGCTAATGATGAATATCTAAACTAAGCTTACATAATGATTAAAATAATATCATCAACTCATCAATTCATGATTACTATTAATTAGTGCCGATGACATCATAATGAGAGGAAATGCAATCTACGATCTATTAATAAAGTGATATCTTGAAAGGAAATCTGATAAAATCTAGTGCTTAAAATACCTGTTATGTGTGGAATACACCAACGTTCCTAAATACTGAAAAGGTTGTGAAATAAGGCTCCCGTTTAAATGTTTTTATAGATATATACAACAGATAGGAAAGGTGCTTCTCGCTATTAAGATGACCTTCGTAAATACCAGCACTTTTATCCCAAAATGCCTAAACTTTTAATAAATTTAATGAAATACTTGTTTCACTAATGCTGTCATTATCCATTTACAACGTTACAAAAAATCGGGCAAGAGCATGTCGGACCATGCTCAGTGTAGGGTTCCGAAGCCGTTAAGTACTACAAACATAAAAATAAACAAGTAATAACTAATTTTCTATTTAAAGACAATTGGTGCCGTCTTAGACTATTTTAGTAGGTATAAACACTTTAATCGCCTGTATCTCAAGAACCAATGATATCTACTTAGTCATGATAGTTTTCCTTTAAAATTGGTTATCTATATGCTCTTTCATTTAAGTTTTTTTTCAGATTTTTAGTATTTGTAGTTTTGGCTGTAGGGGGGGGGGGGGCACTTGGTTCTAACAAAAATTAGCGCTTTAAAGCTTAATATTTCATAAACGGATTACTTAATCAAAAACTGTTTCCACAAACCCATGATATTTTTGAAAGACCTATCCAACGATACCCCACACTATAGGGTAGACGAGAAAAAAATGCATTCCTACGTTAGGTGTAGGGGGGGGGGGGGGTAAAAAAATATTTTTTTACTTTTTATTGTACCACTTTGTTAACGTAACTAATATGCATATTCATGCCAAATTGCAGCTTTCTAGTACTTATAGTCTTTGCGCTAGGCTGCGGACGGAAGGACGGACGGACGGACATGGCGAAACATAAGGGTTCCTAGTTTGACTACGGAACCCTAAAAACAGACGTTTATCAGATTTTTAGGATTACTCCAAAAATTCAGCTGTATCAGTATTCAGGCATTTTGGGAATCAATTTTTTTTTCGAAAATCGACATTAATTATACAATTTAGGCAATAAGGTACTGACCGCCACACTCCGTAGGTACTACTTAGATACGTAGAGAAAATTATCTCGTTCCTTTATTAACTTCTGTATGAAACATCGTCACTAAGGATGGACGTAATTCTATAATTTTAAACGAGCAATAGATATGTAATCACGTTCTCAAAAACGGCTCTAACAATATTGATGAAAATTGCTAAATAGGGGTGTTTCAGGTCGAAAAAAACCGACCTATCAAGTGGTCATCTTCGAAAAAATTCGGGTTCCGAGGTACGTACTTGACATAAATATATAGACGAATTATCAAATTGTGATTTAATAATGTCGTCTACATGAACTGAATGCGGCCGTTAGTCGATTTGAGATTTAATCCAATTAACCAGTGGAGATTACAACAGGTGGAGTAAATGCGTTGCAGTTTGGAGGCCCTGTGGTAGGGAAGAGAAGTGCTGACAGACCACCGACGCGATGGTCCAACGATATTAAAGAAAATTGCTCACGTTAGACGCAACTAACTCATAAATTGGCAAATGGGAAGAAACTTGGAGAGGCATATATCCAACAGCGGGCATTCACATAAAAGAAGAAGTAAGATTAACATTTTAACCATAGCCAATGTCAACCGTCCTCAAAGACGATTAGATTTATTTTGCGCTGTCAATCATGGCGGAGACAGCCGTCACTGGCGGCAAAAAGCATTATGAAACTCATTATTAATAGCTCGGCTTTACACCTATACAGTTTACATACACCGTAATCCTAAAGTAACTTACCTACATGCATTTATCACTATTTATCGCCACATTACCAGCGAGTCACGTAAACAGTTCAGTTGGAACCACGTCAAAACAAATGATAACAAAGCCCCAGCGCAAACATCGACACTGCTCCAACGAAATAGAGTAAGGTTTCCCGTGAAGCTATAGAGGAGGACGATGCCAAAACATAACGCATTCTATGTTATTTCTGATTCAATTTTGCATATTTTGGCGGGAAGTCGAGATTTTTCGATAGATATTCCAGTTTGAATTGCTAATAAAGTACCTAAACGTTGTATTTGAATAAAGCAATACTATCAGAGTGTTATTAACAAAAACACTTTAATATGAGAAGTTTTGTCGGAGAATTTAGATACCCACTAAAACCTAATGCAAAAAAGGAAATTGTATTGGTTTATCGCCTTCACGACTAAACTACTCAACATATTAATGGGTAGGTAAAAAGAGAAGATAATTATAGCTCTGTGGAAGGAAGGATAAACATACCTAGGTATAGGGTTTGTCTTCCCACAAATTTAAATATTAATGCAACGATGACGAAAGAATCAAACACAGAACACACAACAGTTAGTTTTTACGGTACCTATTCAAAGGCTGTTCTCGGGACCCTATCACTAAGCCTCCTCTGTCCGTCTGTCTATCTAACTGTCTGGCAGCGGGGTTGATCTCATGAACAGTAGTAGGTAGTGTGTAATGTCTAATTCCGCTATGACCACAAATAATAAAAATAACATAAAATTCAAAATTAAAGGGGGGGGGGGCTATACAAGAATGCGCACTTGGGTGGTTTTTATCTTGGTATCTGATTAGTGATTACCCAAGAAGTAGTGAAGATGTAAGTATTAAAGTATATTATGACCAGTTCAAGGAAGTATTTAGGAAGCCCGTTCCCCACCCTCCCCCCTTTAATTTTACAAAGGCATTCGTCTTCCAAAGCTCGGTTTTTTGTTAGACCTGCCCTCTATTTCATCATCCTGACAATGACAGGTGACATTTCAGTGTACAGTCAACGACTTTAATTGTTATGCCACTATGGAACCCTGTTATAATGACAGCGTCAAACCACAATGAAAGAAAGCTATTGATGATTAGGTAACGCTGTCATTATGACAGGGTCCCAGGCTTAACAATTAAAGTCCTTGAATGTACATGGCGTAGCTGATATGAATCCCACTGATGTAAAAGCTTGGTAACTTTGCAATGTATAGTGAACTAGTTGTTTCCCGCGACTCCGAAGTCGTTTATCGCTATTACCTCAGGAATCGTATTTTTTAGGGATAAAAAGCTATGTGCTTCCCCAGGACTTGAACTATCTCTATAGGTACCAAATTTCATCTAAATCAGCGGTTTATCCGTGAAAGTGTAATAAGCAGACAAACAGACAGACAGAGTTACTTTCACATTTATAATATAAGTATAGATAGATAGCCCGTGTGGTTGCCGGGTTAAAATAGTGCCACTCCATGTCTTCCCGTGGACGTCGTAAGAGGCGACTAAGGGAATAAGGGCTTGCAACCTGTCACTAATACACTAGTAAACTTCTTGGCCTGATTGTCCAAAATGTGGTTACAGCTTTATCAACAAGTCTTTTTAAAGTTGTTGGTATTTCTGTAGCTCTACCTACCCCACTCTGGGAATGAAGGCGTGATGTCATGTATAGATAGATGATCAGGTGGATACATAGACCTAGTTGGATTAGTCTTTATACAAGGATGTTTTAGAAGCCTGTTTTCCCCACCCCCTTTATTTTACAAAGGAACTCGAGTCCCAAAGCTCGTTTTTTAGACGCGGCCATATTTGTCAAGTCACGAAATTGGCAAATAGCAAATAGTACACACGGCAGTAGGACTATGAGAGCGCACCCGGCACTCCCTGTATTGTATCCACGATGACCTACAACCACCACGCCCAACACTGAGCTCACGCTAGCATATAGCTTTCGGCAGCTTTATCGAGCTTTTGGGGCAGGCGCATGTATATTTTGATAAACCGCCATTTCATCGAACGCAATTTCTGCTGAAACCAACGGTATTCAGTACATCTTTAACAATAATTACGTAGGTTAGCTTGAACTTGAGCGTGACTACCAAACAATTAACTCGTGCAACGTGAAGTGCCTTTCGATCGAAAACTCTGTGTAATACGTTCGTTGAAACGTGTTTCGATAATATAATAGTTACCTATTTATTTTCATGTGGTTGCCGGGATAGAATAGTGCCACTCCATATCTTCCCGTGGATGTCGTGAGAGGCGACTAAGGGAATAAAGGCTTGTAGTACTGTTAGGCGATGGGCTTGCAACCTGTCACTAATACACTGGTAAACATTTTAGCCTGACTGTGCAAAATGTGGTTACAGAATTATCAACAAGTTTAGAGTTGTTGGTATTCTGTAGCTCTGCCTACCCCACTCTGGGAATGAGGGCGTGACGTTATGTATCTATGTATTTCTTTTATATAGGAGTCGAGGTTAATTAATTCATACATTTTGACAGCCAAAATTCCTCGAAACTATATCGGGGTACAGTAAAATCGAGAATTCATTACCAGAAGTCAATATAACAACAAAACTTGTTCCAGTAGTATATTAGTACGCTAAAGGTACATTTATAACAAGCCATACAAAAATCTAGTTACAGAGAATCCGACTGCATTTGTGTTGTCAAAATCCAGCTATCAGTTTAGCTTTTACGGGGTCACATTGTACCAAAACACAGGGCAAAATCATTACCATCGAGCAGTCGGGTACTTGGTGACTTGCTTGCAATTTTTGTTATATACTTAAAAAAATATCTATCATCTAAGAGTACATCTACACTAATAACGATAAACTCAAAAACTTCAATCCAACCGATTTCAAAAATACTTTCACCATTAGAATGCACATCATAGTAACATATGATATTTTTTTTTTCCTACGCGCACGGAATCGCGGGCAACAGCTATCATATTATAATAACCTTTTGTTATTCCTTGTTGCCATTCCTAATCATTAAAACGTTCATTATTCAATAATCGAGCACGTAAGGCTTTATTATAAGTTATTATACACGTCAGTGACGGCATGCTCGATAATAACGTGTCAAAAGCAACAAAAGGATTCCTTTAAATTGCAGTTACTAAGACCATGATGCACGAATTTCTTCGTAGCTCCTTTAATCCAAAGATACGAACTAATTACGAAATCACGCGCGGAATTCGTAACACCTTATCGCTTTAATACCTCCAAGCACGTGAGGTGCATGTTAAGAGGCCACATATGCCGCCACGGCTACACAAAGATCAATAGGGACGGCTTTATGTACATCCGCACCGTGAAATAGAGATAGTTTGCGCGCGCCTTGACAGCAGTGTCAAATTAATAAAATCGCTGTTTAGTGTAAAAAATGCTTTACCAGGATTATTAAATTATACGTCCTCAACTATTAAATTGGTAGCGTTTTGAAAATTCAACCAAAATCATGCAAAAAAGGTCGTATGTTACAAAAATAAAACTATCGAGGTTTTTGTTTCTTATCGGTGTTTTCACGTTTAACAGTCTCAAGGAAATATGATCCAGTTCACTATATCAAAAAAAAAAACTGAAACATAGACCTTATGTTTATCGAGATCAAGATCGCGAAACACCACCAACTTTAGCATTATGTGGCCGCCTCTGAATGGATTAAGTTTAAAATCCGCAACTATAGCTTTTTTTTTTAAAAGTGAATACGAAGTTTAAGACTATCGAAATCCGTTAATTTCTATATCCTTGTGTGACCCGGTGTGCTATAGGACTTTTAGGAGGTACTTGATCATTCAAGACAATTTCGTTTAAACTATACCGGGTGTGGCCTGTAATAGGAGCAATAAATTGAGGCATCGTGTCCACACCACGAACGTAACAACATTTATTCTATAACTTTTGGAAATAACTTATTGTCAACTTAATATTAATAAATTTAGATTTTCCAAGCAAGCAATGTATTGCGAAAGCAAAGAAGTTTGTGGGCTGACAGTAGATGTCAACTAGACTATTGGATGGAGTACATTAAAAATACTATTTAGTTTGTTAAAAAAAAATCCCAAATATTAAATTACATATTTTTTTAAAGCTGTAGAACAAATGTTGCTAAGTTTATAGAGTAGAAATGATCCCTCAATTTTTTGCTCCTATTACAGGCCACACCCGGTATTAGTGTTATAAGCCGAGAATTTTTCGTTGTCTAGTACCCATAGTTCAAGCCTAGAGCTTAGTTTGGGGACAAGACAATTTGTATGACATTGCTCCCTAATATAAATTTTACACCTAACAATTATTGAAAAAGGATACACCACAACTCTAACCTTCGTAACTGTTTTCATATATTAAGGGTACATTAAAAAAACATCAATCCCAATTGATTTACGAAACCTTTGTGCAACAAACAAGGGGCAAAAGCAAAAGCTCAAAACACAGTACATTACCGTAACTTCCGCGAATACAACGGTCCACCCAAAATCGTATCTCTCAAAATTATAACCTCTAACAATGCACCTTATTGTGTGTGTAACAAAGTCCAATGCAAAAAAGCAAGTTCTCGGCACATGATTCAGCATCAGATTAGTAAGCCAGAGACACACTGACACACAACATGTGCATCCGTGAGTCACTGCACTTGTTATTAGATAACGAGGTGCATAAGAGGCATATTGTTTTAAAAAACCGGTCATCACGCACCGAGGGTTCCGCACCGACGTCCCTTTTTTCAGCCCACTAACAGAGAGACAGACGGTTGGACGGACAGACAGCGTAGGCTTAGTATTAGGGTCCCGTTTGACACTCTTCAGAAACAGAACCTTAAATTGTACAATCGGTACCAAAGGCACATTTCACGTTTGAAAACTTATTATGGCGGTAGTACCATTTGAAATTGACGACGCGTTAGCCTAGTTGGTAGAGACCCTGCCTACGAAGCTAGCGGTCCCGGGCTCGATTCCCTGCATGGGCAAATATTTGTATGGTGCACGTGAGTATTTGTTTCTGAGGCTTGGATATTTTCTATGTATTTAAGTATATATCTATATATATATAAATCAATTGCTGTTCGTTTGTCTCGCTAAAACTCGAGAACGGCTGGGCCGATTTGGCTGATTTTGGTTTTAAAATGTTTGTCATAGTCCAGGGAAGGTTTAAAAGGTGCGAAAATAATGGAAAAATCCACCGGGAAAGTCAGAAATTTGCAGCGGAGCGAAGCCGCTGGCGGGCCGCTAGTTTATCTATAAAAGTATGTTCATCGTTGTCTAGTACCCATAGTACAAGCCTAAAGGTTACTTTGGGACTAGGTCAATTGGTGTCAGATTGTCTTCTGATAATTATGTATATTTAAATTGAGTGGGTAAATCAAAAATATCAGCTCCGAAATAACTAAGACAACGGCAGTATCAACAAGATCCTATTGGTCTAGTTTCCTCTCGGAGGGGGATTAAATAGGTCAAACTGGCCCCTACACTGTAATAACCGGACCTGTCAATTCTTAAACTGGAAAACGGCTCTCCGGTTTATCTTAACCTTAAGTACCTACTTAAGCATTTTTAATTTCAAGCCGAATTTAAGCGATGATTGAACTGCTAAATAATATGGTTGTATCAAGATATATCACGGCATGACTTAACATTTAACCATTGTATGTAACAGTTCAGATCATCGTATCAATTCGACTCATAGTTAACCTTTCGCCGCCATTGGCTAGATACAAAAGTCGTCCTCCGACGCCAATGACAGCTGCAAACCACAGCTAATTTCAACCTTACGTCACAAGTACTCGGGTCTATTTGTCACTGTATCTGTGACATCTTTAAGGGTTCAAAGGGTTAAAAATACTTCAAACTTTAAATTCATCTTTACTTATATTTTATTACGTGCGAAAATGTGTCTGTTTGTCCCATTCACGGTTTAAACGATCAATGTATAAAAGGTTGATGAGGAATTTTGTATAGACCCCGTCCCAACCCGCCAACAGTCATGGAATGCATGTCAATATGTTCACTAGAACGCAAAAAAAGACAAAATTAAGTGGCAAAATCGATAGCGTTTATTTAATGAAAATTGAACCTTTCGACAAAAATGTGTTTATAAATATTGGACAGGTCCCAAATAGCTATTAACAACTTAAAATACACAATCGAAGTCACCGGAAAAAGATAGTGCGTACAGTGAAGTCAGATACAGATTGTATAGTCAACCACGTGCGTAATCAGAACACTTTAACCTAACGAGTATATTTCATTAAACCATATTTTATTTATTGATCTTACGGTTATGTGTCTCTGCAACGCAACGAACTAAGAGACTCTTGATACGGCTTTATCTATTATCTAGTTTGAAATTCTACTGGGTTTAAATAACAAAGAACATGATTTAGGAAGAGCGACGCGTCGTTCCCCAAAAGCCTGCCAATAGTGTTGAAGAGCTGGTTTGATATTGGATAAGAGTTTGTAATGTTGACATTTATTGGGGCTGTCTTAAACAGGCGATCGCGACGTCCTTTACATAAAAAATTTAGGATTACGTAAATTTGTGCCAGACGGTCTTTTTAGATATTTATTTATTTCTTCACAAACCTTGAAATTGCCGCATAATTTAAGTTCAACGTTATTCAAATTTTCCGCCATTGAGTCCAGAAGTGCCCAAATCTTAGAGGAATACTCACTGAGAGGCTGGAGCTGCCCGGCGTGGTCCCGTAGCCCGAGGACGGCAGCGACGCCACCGACCACCTGCGACCATCGCTGTCAACAAAAACCAAAACATTAAACATCCGATTAGTATATGAAATTGTTCAGCTTGGCGCAAGAGGAAGGAGGCCCATGCCTTGCAGTGGGTGATTGTGAGCTGATAGATGGATGGTATACGTATCAGGAGTAGCCCTCCGCGGCTTGTTTGTCGCTCGGATCTCCCTTTCTATCTAATCTGTAATTTTAGAGATTCACTGAACGTCAAGAAAGGAAATACAGCGTGTGCTAGCCGTACAGGTCACCTATGCCCTCATAAGCCAAAGGGTATCTCAAATTCAATGGCCAAAGCAGATTTAATTCTCTCCTTTTAGTAACAAGGTTGCATTTGCTACAGGAGTCTGGGATACTGCCATTTGTCTTAGTAGGACAGGTCGAGTAATTACACTGCAGTTTGAAGGCACTAGTTAAGGATGAGAAATTCAGACCACCAGTTCGATGGTCCGAGGATGTACGAAAGTGCTAGGCCATTATGGAACAGAGTCACTAAAAATATGGCCAATCTAAAGATGCTCACAAAGAAAAGGGGATTCAAATAAAAATGCTGCTAAAGAAGAAAGATACACGACAGGATGTTTTTTTTTAAGGAAAGGTTATTGTTCAAGCTGGTCACCTGATTGTACGTGATAACTGCGACCCAAGACCCGCAGCAACAGAGGCATCGCATCTACCGGTCTTTGAGAAAAAAGTAGGCCAGTCTCTTGAAGGTCACTAAATTCGTTTATTCTCAGTATGTCATTAATAATTACCAGCCCAACCACCTGCGTAGAGTCCACACACTCCAAACGGTCGGTTCGGAGATGAACACGTCAAAAGTTGATTAACATTGAATTGGTGCGATTCCTGAGAGAGGCATTTGTGAACGTCTTCCGATAGACATGATAGCCAGATATCGACCAAAGGAAGGAAAATTATTACTTCACCAGTAACAATACCATTTTAAATCTAAAATAATGTATTATTTTGAGCGGAACATACATCCATACATAAACTCACGCCTTCATTCCCAGAGTAGGGTAGGCAGAGCAACAGAATTACCGACAACTCTAAAAACTTAATTCCACGCCAGACCAGAGAAACACTTGCACAAATAAATTCGATTATTTGTTATCTGAAAGCAAATTATTAAAGGTATAGACCGCCTAGGTCAAACTGACCACGACAACACACCCTTTGGTATATATATATATTTTTTAAGTGTACTTTAGGTGAAGATACTGCAAAAATGCGTCGATAAGAATAGGAAACGAGGTGCAGCCTGTCATTGACAGATTGATATCTTGATTGCCATGTATCGAAACGCACGAAGGTGGACAATGTTATTTGTTGTGTTGATAAGAAGATTTAAAATGATAATAATTGGGCTTTCATTGTTATTTACTGGCTATATATATCCTTGAATTACAACTAACTTTTCAGCCCTAGAGGTGAAAAGTATACTTTTACCCTAAGGGCGGAAAAGACTATTATAGCATAAATGTTCTTCCCGAGAATGATTGAAAATGAATGGTGAACGCTGCAGCACTTTCACTAAAAAAAATAACACCATAATATGATATAGCAAACGATTTTAGTAACTAGTAAACTCATACACATTACAAATAACAGATCTACAATACTTACATATCCTTAGTCCTAGCATGGATAGACATGTGAATTTAGAACAATTAGCGTTATAAATATCATAAATACTATATTGGCACAGCTTTCTACGGGCCATGTGTAAAAACACTGAGTCAGTAACTGAATGAGGAATGTTTGAAGCAAAAGCATGAATTAGCCTTAACATGGCAAGTATAAAATGCTGTTTGTCTTGCGTTTTCTTTTCCTTAAGGGAAGCGAAATGACACATTTGATTTATAAAGGCGAAATTTTAAATTGCATGAAACTCCTAATTATTTACACGAGCCTATAATAGGAGCAAAGCTTAACTTTTATGCACGAGGGCGGCCAAGTGATTGATAAAAATCTTTTCCCGTCTCGTTTTATAAAGATAGGGAGTGCGAAATGGAGTAATTTCATGTACATAATTATTAGGGGGAAAACGAATGCATGCAAAGTGTAATCTTAAATATAATGTGACACATAATAGAAAACATGTGCACCTAACGACTGCGAATGACTAACACTTTTTGAAATCATTTATTTTAAGTTAATTTTAAGAAAAACGGTTTTAATGAGTCACATCGCATTTGATGCAATAATCCCAGTAGATATTAACATTATAACATTTGACGACACGTCGGCCTAGTTGGGATGGGAGTGACCCTGCCTCTGAAGCCAGTGGTCCTTGGTTCAAATCCCAGATATTTGTGGGATGAGCGCGAATATTTGTTCCAGAGTCTTGGATGTTTTCTACGTATTTAAGTATGTATTTCTCTATGTACGTACATATGTTTATCGTTGTCTAGTACCCATAGTACAAGCCTAGCCTTTAGTTTGGGACTAGGTCAATTTGTGTGAAATTGTCTCCTGATATTGTTATTGTTATAGCATTCAGAACCAGAACACACTGTATTAAAATAACCCGTTATATAAGATGTTTACTCTTAACCCTCTACATATATTGGAAAAATAATACTAAAAACTTCTAGAACTGAACGTTTTCGTGACAGTGCATACATTATATGGATAGAACAATACCCTACGAAAATACAGGGTGACGTAAAAAAATTGTTGATACGCAGAAGATTGAAAAGAAAACTAAGGTGTTTCCCCATTAAGTTCTTCCATTTGTTGGTTCAAATTTGTCATGGAATATAATATACGTACGAGGATATTCAACATTTTCGTATTGTATGAGTTAACAACGCAGGTTTCAAAACAGAAATAACACTGCTGTTAAAAAGGTTTATCTTACCTTATACCTAAGTAACTAATGCGTACATGAAAACACCCACATATTAGATACTGAATAAATAATTTAAATTAGAAATCAGTCACGTGTTCGGTGCTATCCTGATTCTCTTAAAACAGACAGACGACAGAGAAAAAATGGTTCGGTTTCCGTTGATTGCCTACGGAAAACTAAAAGATTTTAATAAGATGTTAGCTTTGTAGACATACAGAAATGCTGTCCGCCTCTAGACGGTGAAATACCAAATATTTTACATCACCCTATAAACGCTTTCATAACAAACACAATGAATCATGGAATCGAAGCAAACAAATGTTTTCCTTGGGTAAAAAAGGATGCATAAAAATACAAAGTGAAGAAAATTCAACTCTCCTCCGCTAATAATAAAGATGCATTTTCTAAAGTAGTTCAAGAGTAAATAAAACCTTTTGCACGCGGACAGAACATAATGTCATGGTGATTTGTAGTGGTTTTTAATGTTTCTATTATCCTTATTTCATGCGATTGATATTGGCTCTGCAAAGGTTCTAAGTTGATATAATAAAATAAACGCTGGCTACATAAACATAGAGTTCAAAACATAATTGGACTAAAAAGAGACTTAAAACCTATTAAGATGGACGATATGTGCCGATCTAAATGAAAAGCTTTTTTTACTAGCGCTAATGTCCTAAAGACGGTTGTAAATTGATGTTAAAAAGGCGTAAAACGCCATCAGCTATATTGTTTCAACAACCACACTTTACCTTCACACTATGTTGATTGGATTGATGTTGCTCTTAGATGATGCTAAACTTTTTGACAAACGTTAGAATAAAATTATACATTTCACATACAGAACACTTGAATACCACGACGAGTTTAAACTCGTCGTTAGATTTATTTAAACTAAAGAAACGTTATTAACAAGTCAAGTCACGTGACCTAACCCAAAGGCTTTACAATTTAATAGTGAACTCAAACACTTGAGAAACGTCATAGATGGTCACAGACTGACCTTCTAATTGAGACAAATGGCAAATGGCAACTTTGTCGCCAACATCCCATATTGTGTTTCGACCATAAAGCTTCCCGCCCCGTGTAATATATATTTATATGGTTCCAGTGGAAAACCAACGCAGGATTCTATACCAACATGATGAACTAAGATAATTTCGTGACATGTGGCATTGTGTTTTGTTCCAATCCAAAAATTATAGGACAATCGTTCTCTATATACACTATTAACACATACAAACATAGAAAATAATCTTCTGACACTAATGTTTACAACAATAAAGCATTCACAATATTTCCATAGTAAGACAGTAATCATACGAGTACCATGCATAGAAACGTCAAACTATCAAGGGTATTCTAAATATTTAGTTTGAAATTGGAAAATAATACTTTAAATTAAACTATACAGTTTCTTGGAGATCATTCTAAAAGCTTAGACACAATAGTTTTAATCATAATCATTAATCTTTCATAGCACAGGAAATGTTATAAACAGGCGTTATGGTAGACGGTCGTCCTTATAAATAGCTGCACACTTTAGTGCTTTGTCACATTAACCGTTTAGCATCATGTTTGAACTGCTACACTGATCTGTCAACAGCGTTACGATGACAACCGCCGACTATACTAATGTTATTTTAAGCTACCGGTTCAGATAGCTTCTATATGAGAGCATCACACGGGGCTAAGGACGAACCACAGGTATTACGTTTAGAGGCCAGCGATTAAGCTAGGGTTTCCTGAGGTAGTGGTACCGCTTTATGTCAAGCGTAATGCAGCGGCCGGCGCTGGTCGGCTCTAACGTACTCTTACTTGATGATCAGATCATCACGTCGGAGTCACCACTTGTGGGGAGGTATCTAAATCCTCACACGAATAAAACAACGTTCACAATTACTTATTATATAATTTAAAAGCAACGTAGTCGATCGCTATCACCGATCACAGTAAAATAATAACTATTATGCTGAGAAACAAATAAATATTTTAAAAAATCTAGCTTTTCAGCCAAAAGACATCTTTTTTCACGCAGTGACTCGGCGCTGTCAGACTGCGTGCCATGGAATAAAGTGTAGTCGCCACAGGCGCAAAGTAAAGATAAAGAAACATTTATTGTCAACAATACAAAATTGCATATTTCATGCAAACGAGCACTCAGGCCACCTGATGGTATGTGGAATCTGAGACCCATAGACATTTGAATTCTCAAGACTATAATCCTAAGCGTACCTCAAATGCGATGCCAACCCTGAGGACTAAGATGGAATACCTCTTTGCTAGTAATTTCACATTGCATAGATACAAAAAGAACAAAACAGAGAAATTGTTGCGAAACAGCCCGAACTCGGCATTCGCTAGCCGTAAAGCCAGCGCTGGTCTCCCGTTGGAACCGCTTGGTGAAGAGATTGATAGTGACACATTTAACACAAAACAATGTAAAATGAAAAACAATATGGGTTATCATTCGTTCGAGATTATCTCGCACGACAATAAAATTGGCAGCATCTGCAGCTTAAGTACATCGGTTTGCATCTTTCGGGGTGTCTTTTGTATGTCTTTTGGATACAAAGGGAAAGAGTAGGCACGTTAAGGGTATCCACCTACCTAGTGCGCTTTTCATTATCGCTGATCCGATCTCACTTTGCAATCGGAACGCATACTTTCTCATTTGGTACAAAAAAACAAATCGATAGGTCGGATCGGCGGCTGAATGTAGAGCGCATAAATATCGTTTTTTAGGAACGGCTGCTTTTGTACTTGGACTTTTATATATTCTGTGGCAGCGCGGTCGCCAGACGCCATCTTGTTTAGGCGGACATAGTTAAAATGACAGAATTTACCACCCGTCATATAGCGGTACCACTACCCTAGCATAAGCTAGGTGACAAGATTTTAACAGTTAAGTAATGCCTCGATAATAGGGCCGTGAAAAAATCTTGCCTCAAAACCACCACCGCCAGTGTGGCATTCAGCCTTAGGAATCATATTCAGCTGCAAAAATACTTCTGCTAGAAATGTCCGACAATAGGTTGCAAGTGTAAAGCCAAGTTTAGACTGGCAATAAACATTGCAGAAGTTTATAGCTGTCTTTCTCTAACTTTCAAGTTAGAAAAGACAGCAAAATTGTCTCTACAACTGAAGTTAAAGTAAGACAGCAATAAACATCTGCATTTTTTATTGCCAGTCTAAACCTGGCTTAACTTACACCTGCAAGAACTTGCTGCAAGTTTTGAGACGCAACTATAATTAAGAGTAAGTGGCAAATATCTGCACCTCTTGCATATTATAGCTCTACTTAAAAATTTGCATCAATACCTTGCAAATGGAACCACTACTGCCGTAATACCAAAGTAGTCGAAGCATTGTATACTCTATTAGTAACCTCATTCGATTTAAAATGCTGTCAGATGACACTGTCGGACGTTTCTCGCAGCAATATAAGAGCAAGCACATATGTTTTCCGCAACTTATTTGTCGCTTGGATCTCCCTCTCTATCTAGTCCTTAACGATAGAAACGCACTGAGCGACTAGGGAGACAATACAACTTGTGCATGTGGTACATATGTATTGCGGCCTAAGACCCGTGTCGGATATTACCAGCTGCTAATCCATATAACCAGATAGATAACAGCCACTATAATTTTGCCCTCAAAAGCCAATAGGCAGTATCTGCAATTCAATAGCTAAAGCAGATTCAATCCTATCCCGTTAGTAATGGGATTGCATTTGCTACAGGAGTTTTTTCTGAGATACTGCCATTTGTTTTAACAGGGCAGAATTTCGGATGTTCAGACGGAGACAGCGAGTACTCACAGCTCCTTGCCACGCTTGACGCTGTTTGACAGCAGGGCGTGGTGCAGCGGGTGCGGGTGATGCGCGTGTGGCCACCGCGGGCCCTCGGCCGGGGAGAGCGGCCCGGTGCCCGGCGAGCTGCACCGCCCCGATCCCACCTGTGGACAAACAATAAGTTAGAACAACACAATAACTAGCTACTAATACTGTGTGATTATGATAAGGAGAAGGCACACGAGCACCCAGGCCGCCTGATGGTAAGTGGAATCAGAGACCCATAGACATTTGAAAACTCAAGACTATAAATCTTAGACTGCAATCCTTAGATCTCAAATGCGTCGCCAACCCTGAGGACTAAGATGGAATGCCTCTATGCTAGTAATATCACCGGTTGTCTTACCCGACACCAGAGCACAACAATGCGAACACTAAAATCGTCCCTATACTTTCTCAACCTCTTATTTGATCGAATAGTTTGAGAGAAAAGTAGTCTTTATTCATCTTGGTACATGAGTGTTTTTCCTACTAATCAATTAGATACACGATACGATGTTGAGATAATAAAGGGTCGATAACCCATTATGAGGCCACATATGCTGCCACGCCCACACATTAATGAAAAGGGATGGCTTTATGTGCCTTCGGGCGAACGTGAGTTGGAGATAATTTGCACGCGTCTTGATTGCAGCGTCAAATTCAAATAATTGCAGTTTACATTAAATCCACAACATTAAAAAAAAAACCAGGTTTGAGAAGTTATAATATTCAATTATAAAATTAAAAATCAACGTTAAAGATTGTAGGGTCTCGAAGATTCAACCGAAAACATGCGAAAAGGTGTCATGTTTTAAAACTATCGAGGATTTTCAAGAGATACCAACTCGGTAAGGAGGAGTCGCCATATATCCTTGCGAGACCCGGTGCTCCATAAAAGGCACATAATCAATGCAATTTAGTTTTCACTTTGTTTTAACAAGCGTAAAGTTCATTTTACTTTGTCTCAAAATTGAAAATGGCATTTAAGAGCAAACGTAATTGAAGTCCTTGGCGGTAGATTCAAATTTCCACTCACGAAAATCTTCCTGTTTGTGGTATCGTGTGCCTCACGAGGATATGGTGATTATCTACATAATATCTATGTTAAATAACAAAACAATTGATTTTTATGTTAAATTTCTGCTGTTTTACAGGTACCGTAGGAAGGATCCCCCACTCAATCAGAATCCTGTAACTAAACCGGTTATCAGAATAAGGAAGTGATTTATCCATTTAGAACTGGTTATGAATACAAATCGGCTATCAGGAAGAGATGAGGAGGAAACACGGTGCCCCTGGGAACGGTATGAACATGCGTTGTCGCTTTATAAAAATACATTGTCTTACAGTTTCGCCGTGTCCGTCTGTCAACGATTTAACTCAGAAACTCTCGGTATTACAAAACTCAAATTTGGCAGTCCTTTCTTTTTCGGGTACCTAAGTATAGTCAATCAATTTCATTGTTAAACCACTATGGACTATATCAAAGTGATCTTGTAAACCAAGTGAAAAGAAGTGTCCTACGTTTTGGTTGACAACATCACTAAGACATAGTTAAAAAAATACTTACAAGTTTCTATCACCGAAATATGTATGTATGTATGTAAACTCTTTATTGCACAAAAATATAAATATTACAATTATAATACTAAATTAATGTACAAAGGCGAACTTATCCCTAAATGGGATCTCTTCCAGCTAACCCTGAAGCAAATGAGCAAGGACAATGCATGGGGTTGGACACATACAAGTTTGCACAAAAAGTAAAAAGAAATGATAATACTTATAAATAAATAAATAAATTTTAAACAAATTAGCAAGTACACGAACGAATATAAACGTACATGTATAATACACACATATATACATATATACATACATATACATATATACCTACATAAATATATAAATAACAACTCTAATAATTATAGGAACCTGACTTCACGACTCATTCAGCCACAAAGTTTATAAATTCCTCTTTAGAGAGACTACAGAAGGGGACTGCCTTAAGGACAACGGAAGTTCATTCCACAGTTGGACACCACGGACTGTGAAGGATTTGGCATAAAAACGTGTTTTATTAGACGAAACCGCAAGGGAAAGATTGGCGCTGGAACGCAGGCGATGACCGCTGCCGCAGGCCAAATAGTTGAATCTTTCAGAAAGATAGGGAGGGGAAGAAGGAAGGAAGAGGACATTGAAAAGGAGTGAAAGTACATGTAAATCTCTACGGCGGCGGATAGGAAGCCATTTCAGCTGCGTACGAAACATCGACACGTGATCGAACTTTCTCAGCCCAAAAACGTACCGGATACAAACGTTCTGCAGACGCTCTAGTCTGTCAAGTAGCTCCTCTTTTAAGTCCAAGAACGCTATATCGCCGTAATCTAGAAGCGGGAGTAATAAGGAACGCGCAAGTGTCAGTTTTGTCGGGAAAGGCAGGAAATTCTGCAGGCGCCTCAGGGAGTGGAGTGACGCAAAGAGTTTGCGACTTATTGTACTGATGTGAGCTGACCAGGACAAAGTCTGGTCCAAAGTAACACCTAAGTTTTTGACTGTCGAGGAGAAGGGGATTGGAATCCCTTCATAGCAAACATTAGGTACCACGGTCTCAGACAGTTTAGTAATAAAGTGGGGGCTACCAAGAACAATGGCCTGCGATTTCTTGGCATTCACTTGTAGACGGAATCTCTCAGCCCAGCATCGTATCGATTCAAGATCGCTGTTAATTTGCTCCACCAAGGAAGGGAAATCATCAAAACCGGCAGAAGAATATATTTGCAAATCATCCGCATACAAATGGTAGGAAGAACGAAGTGACTGGGAGATACTGTTAATAAATATTGAAAAAAGAAGAGGAGAAAGCACCCCGCCCTGAGGAACACCAGCGGAGAGTTCGCACCACTCAGAATACTTGTCATCAACTCTGACACGCTGGTGCCTCCCAGATAGGTAGGACCGAAACCATGAAAGAGAAGAAGGAGAAAAGTTAAGAGTATTAAGAATTCCAAGAAGAATATCGAGGTCAACGGTGTTAAAAGCGCTGCTGAAATCCAGTAGGACAAGAACTGTGAGCTTTTTATTTTCGATATTAAGGCGAATGTCATCAGTGACCTTAACCAAGGCAGTGACAGTGCTATGCCCGGGACGGAAGCCTGACTGGAAGGGGTTAAGGAGGTTATACCTATTGAGATGGGATAGGAGACGGCGATTCACGAAATGCTCGATAACTTTGGAAAGAACTGGAAGAATGGAGATAGGGCGGTACTGAGCATACGAGGATGGGTTAGAGGATTTAGGAAGTGGAATCACGTGGGCATATTTCCACGTTGAGGGAAAGGTACCGGATGAGAGAGATAAGTTGATGATGCTGGAAAGGATGGGAGCAATACAGTCTGCCGCGAGCATGAGCATGTCCACGCCAAGGCCATCTTCACCGACAGCTTTCGTTTTAATAGACCTGAGAATGGCAAGTGTTTCTTGCGGTGAAATATTACCAAGCTCAAAAGTAGAGGAGTCGGGGTGTGTGACAGAAGAAAGATAAGATAGAGTGAGTTGTTTGACAGAAGGGTTAAAAATTACGGGGGGAGTGGAAAAATGGCTATTAATAGCATTTAAATCCAGGGATTGCAAAACCGGTTTTATTCAATACCTGTATTTAAATTGTCAAATAATTACCGCTAAAAAAATAATACCTGTATTCGAATTAGAGGTATTGTTGTCATTCCGCTTTTGTTTTTATCGCTATGTATACACTATTTACAATATTAAATACCGGTATTCAATACCGCTATTCAATGCACCTATACATAAAAAAGACGTCAATTTGACATTATTACTAAAGCATACCAAGTGTAACAGGGTACGTCACGCGATGACATTATTGTGCGTGGCTGGTTAACTAGTGTCTACTAGAACCTGGATAAGTAAATTGATTGTGAGTATTTTGATTTACATAATAAATTTAAAAACTTTTACGAAAACAAATAAACAAGTATATTGACACTGACAGGTATTACCGGTAATGCTTTTTATGGGTAAAGTATCAAATAGAGGTATTGTTGTCAGTTGGCTAAACCGATCATGTACTCGAATACCGGTATTGATTATACCGCTAATCAGAGCTTTAGCGGTAAAAATAGTGAAATGCAATTATAACCGGTTATACCTCATTTTAAACCGGTACTCAGAATACCGGTAACGATCCCTGTTTAAATCTAGAGAGTGAGAAGGAGATTGTTGTGATTTGCCTACCCCAAGCGACTTTAGAAATTTCCACAGTTTGGAGGAGGGACAATCTTCGATAGACTCATGGATATATCTACGTCTGGCATCCCTACACACCTTATTGCAGCGGTTACGCAACAATAAGTAGGTTCGATGACTTCCCTCCGATGGATCATGCCGTAGTCTGACACGTGCCCGATCCCTTTTGGCCATGAGACTTTTAATATCTGGCGTAAGCCATGGAGCTGGAAAATGTTTAACCCTCATCGGCCTCAAGGGAGCGTGCACGTTAAAAATAGATAAAAATGTGGAGCTGAAAGCCGAAAGTACAAGGTCTATGTCTCCGAGCGCCTCAATGTTAGGCCAGTCCGCATTGCACAAATCTTCCTGAAACGCCTGCATATTTATGCCCTGGAGATTCCGACGCATGATAACTTTATGTCTCCGTTTAGGAGGCCGAATTTTGAAAGTAGCGTAGACGAGATCGTGATCGTGATCGTGAAATATGAATGAATATATGTGCTTTATCTCCACAACAGGTGCTTGGTAACAGAGGATGACTCCTCTGCTGTCATTCAGCTTAAATATGATTTTGTAATCAGCCATGATCTTGTCGAAAGCTAGTCAAAATAAAGATGCAGTTAAATGCATAGAATCGAATGCAACTAGACGAAATTAGTCTGGTTAATTAAATACCTACTAATTAGCTAAGTAATTAATAAATCATCATAACGAAATCACTATTGACTCGAATATGTTTGTTAAATATTTGTGTGTACGATTACTAGTATAATAAATCTTGTATTTCTTTTATTGATTTAATAAATGTAATTTTCTATTTCTTCAATTTATTGAATAATTCCAGATATTTAATATCACTCTACTCCCAAAGGTAATTTTCCTAACGCGGCAACACCAACCTACAAAACTATGGAGTTGACGTTTGACAGTTAAAAGTAATGAACGGTAATGCCAATATCACCCTAAATATCTCCCCAGTCTTTAGGTTCCGATTCCCGCAAGAAATACTACGTGACAATTAGTGGCCTACGAATAAAATTGGTTGTCTGTACGGTCAAGGGCATAAATATATACATATGTATACGTTCCCTAACGTCCAAAATATCTATACACCTTTATGCCAGTGGCATTTTAATTATGATGATTGGCAAAATACCAGGGTCCTTAAATTCTTTATTGCTATTCCCTCAGAAAAAGTTCGGCTTTTGGATAAGAAGAGAAATTTGTCCGTCCCTACCCTGTAAACAATCTGTGTACCAAATTTTACGTCGATTTAGGTGGAACAAACACACTTTTCTTTTTACTGCACATAAGTATAACGAATGATCTAGGTAACCTGAATCACAAGTATTACCTTATATGAATACTTTATAACATTATTAGTAATATCTTTTATTACTATGATTAAGTACTTCAATTTAATCGTATTGATTAAATACTATTTTATACGGTTACTCAGTCTGATGTCATTTATTGATTTAGCTGTACAGTCGACTACCAAGAGATGTATCCTCTTTTTTACCTTATTGCATTGTAATAAGGTCCAAAAGTGGATACACCTCTCTGTAATCGACTGTAATCGTTTAGTAATCGATAATAATAGCAACACATGTTATTTCTTAAATGCCTATACTCGTTATAACTAAAGATAATCTTAAGTACATACATACATAACGTCACGCCTTCATTCCCAGAGTGGGGTAGGCAGAGCTACAGAAATACCAACAGCTCTGAAGAGACTTGTTGATAATTCTGTAACCACATCTTGTACAACTAGGCTAAGATGCTTACCAGTGTATTAGTGGCAAGTTGCAAGCCCATCGCATCTCTTAAGTTAGGGTCGATAATAATAAGCATCTAGGTCTGTCAAACGATTTTTGGTTTCAGGGTGACCCTGCCTTCCTTCGTCCCGGTTTCAAATCCCGGTAAGAACCGATATCTGTGTGATGAGCATTTGTTCCAGAGTCTTGGATGTTTTCTATGTATTTAGGTATTCATTTCTCTAGATATAAGAAAATATATAAGTATGTATAACGTTGTCTAGTACCCATAGCACAAGCCTGCTTAGTTTGGGACTAGGTCAATTTGTGTGAGATTGTCCCGCGATATTTATTATTTAAATTCGGTAAAACAACACATTGATGTAATATCGGTGACTCAGTATGCGAGTCCGACTCGCACTTGGCGGGTTTTTCGACCTCCATCGCCCCGTGACGTTATCTCCACGCCTAATCAATACTGATACTGCATATTGCGGGCTATAACGGGAAGAGACAGACCGGGTTACGTCTGCCGGATGTTGAAAGTCACGGTGAAAGGTCACGACGGCACATCGGCCGTTCAAGACGAAACGCTGGGGCAAGTGGCAACACACGAAAAGTAATTACTCTTGACTTTTGACAAATTACTCAAGCAATAATTATCGGCATATCCCTACGAGATAAGGTCAGGAACGAGATCATACGAGCACGCAAGTCATTGACATGGGGCATGGACATGGGCAGGTCACCTATTTCGTAGGGATGACAACGGATGGAGTAAATGCGTTGCAGTCTGGAGGCCCTGGGTACGAAGGAGAAGTGTTGGCAGACCACCAGCTCGATAGTCCGGTGATATTAGAGCTGGCCCTCTATGGACCAGACTACAGGCATTCCATCAATCCATCTTAGTCATCAAAGTTGACAACGCATTTGAGGTCTTAGGATTATAGTCTTGAGAATTCAAATGTCTGTGGGTCTCAGATTCCTATACTACTACTTCTATAAAAAAAGACTAACTCAAAATAGAGTAAAATGAAAAATAATGGGAGAGGCATATACCCAATAGTGGGCAAGTAAATAAAATGCTGCAGGAGAAGAAGAAAAGAGATTATTCAAGTGATTACTTTTCTTGTCTATAAATACGGGTGTAAACCATGGTTTCTTCTAACAACATGCTGTTATTGATAAAGGTATATTAACCTTTGACGGATATTTCAGTCTTGGTTGACAGCGCAAAATAGACCTGAGTATCAATGAGGCAAAGTCGACAATCGCTCTGGTTTTGTATTTGACACACCTAGCGTTGAAAAGGTTAAAGCAAGATGGGAAAAACATTTATTGACAACAATAACACATTGATATATAAAATATCATAGAAACCGCGCAAAAGCATGTCGGATTATGCTCAGTGTAGTGTTCCGACGCTCTGTTACTACACACACAAAAAATATCTCGAGAAACAACAAGTATGAACGAATTTTCTATTTAAAGTTATTTGGTGCTGTTTTAGATAATTTCTAACCGACTTCAAAATAAGAAGGAGGTTCTCAATTCATCAGAGTCTTTTTTTGTGTATGTTCCCCGATAATTTATCACCGCTGGACCGATTTGAGCATTTTACCTATGCACTTGTTTTTTTTAAATAACCAGACAGAAGTTTTTGTGGCACGAATAAAATTGCCCTAGGCACTTCCGAACGATATTAGTTTATCGATAAATTGTAATTTCTTATGACAGTTTTGACTATGAGATAACGTGTAATATGAACATGCAACTTTCTATTATGCTACACAATGTCATTTAATTTAGCTAAATAGGCTTTTGTTGCAAGTCACTCTTGGTTTCAGTTTACTTTGTATCGAACTCGGTTGAATAGCATTAAAAGAAGCTTTTGTGTAAAAAAATACGTTACTAATATTATTATTTTTATTCAAATTGATGTTTATTTGAATTTAATATTACTTACCTCTATCATTATATTTATAACATCGATGGGTAGTCAACATTTAGGTAATTTCTATTTTATCCGGTGAACTTAATACTAAGAAATATCACTTTGAAATTTTAAACAGCTATCGATAAATTTAATATCGGAACGAAATCCCTAGTTAATGTACGTTTTTGCCACAAAAACTTCTATGTCTGTAAATAACCTATATCAAAATAATATAGGGATTTTTTTGATCCTTAGACATTGGCGATATGTGGATTTAATGCTGCTCCCACATTATATAAAACAAAGACATTCTTAGATTTATTAGAATGTTGTTGTGTTATAAAATGTTTCATAACGTTATATAACATTTTATAACCGCAGTGTGGGAGCACCATAATAGTAAATCACTCTTGAGCTATTTCTGACCTAAGCTAAGCCGATTCCGCGTCTATATAATTTGCGACAGGGGTGTTACGGTGCTCCCACACTGACGTCGCGTTAGCCTAGTTGGTAGTGACCCTGCCATCAAAAGCTAGAGATCCCAAGTTCAAATCCCGGTAAGGGCAGGTATTTGTGTGATGAGTATTTGTTCCTGAGTCTTAGATGTTTTCTATGTATTTAAGCATGTATTTCTATACATAAGCATGTTAATATTTGTCTAGTAGGTACCCATAGTACAAGCCTTAGTTTCGGTCTAGGTCAATTTGTGTGACACGGTCCCGTGATATTTATTTTGTTTTTATTCTATAACAAGACAACATACATTATATTAGAATGTTGTTGTGTTATAAAATGTTTCATAACGTTATATAACACTTTATAAACGCTGTTACGATACTCGCTAGAGATTCTAATGATCTGTCCCTTTCAATCTACAACAATACTGTAAGGGACAGAGCATTCGACTCGCTAGCGAATACGGTAATTGCAACTCATGGTAAGGGTACTGGTTTATATCGGAAGTTCCAACTCATCGGATTCGAAGCTCCGTAACATCCTTAATATGTATTATGGATAGATCCTTAGCGAATACCAACACTACCTTCTGCGAATCGCCTCCCAAAGGTCGTTGTTTTATTATCCCGGGTTCAGACCATACCCTCGAAACCAAAAGGCAGTATAAGCATTTTGTATATCGCACTCTTACACGGTTTATCTTTTCGGCGGCACCGTGCTCTTGCGTAATCAAAACATCAAATATTACTAAACCTAATACCTTTGCGATTTGCATAAAACAAAACCGCAGGAGTTGCCTCGCAAACGTTTCGTTGCGGTACATTTAGATTCAACAATAAGTATTATAAACCTCGAAACAAAGGCCTGGGGTCTATACTTTAGTGTTTTTGATTAACTACATAATTTATAGTACACCCGCTGTAGAAACGACGACAATATTGCAGTTTTTAATGTTGTTTACAAATGCAATAGAGACTGTTAAAAATAAGTTACTATTTGAATGAATTGTTGTTTTATTTAAGTCGTAGTCAAAATGAAACATCTATTTTTTAACAATATAAATAAAATGACAGGAGAAAGGAGAATGTCACGCAAATTGACCTAGTCCCAAACTAAGCTCTAGGCTTGTACTATGGGTACTATACAACGATAAACTTATTTATATAGGGAAATACAACATCCAAGACTCAGGAATAAATATTCGTGCTCATGACAGAAATATTTGCCCTTACCGGGATTTGAACCAAGGACCGGTACCTTCGAAGGCAGGGTCACTACCAACTAGGCCAGTGTGTCTTCAGAATTTGCCTGCAATGTTTGTATGTCAGTTTCGGTTATGTCTTGCAAGTCAATTTTGAACTAGTTACGTAACTGGAACGGGCCGAATTTTGGACCACATAATATGTAAACCCGAAGACAATGCAATATTACATATGGTATTTAGCTTATGATCTGATGAAGTAGTCCCCGCGTTGGACTCATTAGCTTGGTATTGATAAGCGATGGTTTTGCAAAAAAAAGTACCTACAGACGCCATCGAAAGCTTATCGCAATAATGATTTTTATGACATTAACTTAGGTACATATTACTCACGTTATTAAAAACAGACTTTCAGTAGAGAAAAGAGCAAAGTGACCATTACTCCAAAGACAAGAGCTTAGCTTTTGAATTAAATTCATGACGATGAAACAAATATCAGAGACAATCTGACAAGAATTGACATAGTCCCAAGCAAAGCTCTAGGCTTGTACTATGCGTAGTCATACCATAGCTAAAGTGACGGATAGATAATATATTCCATCGCATTGGTTGGCTCAATGTTAATGACCATATTGGATGTTGCTATACAGTGTGGAAATTAAACTCAGGCCCTGGAGGGAAACTACTTTAAATCCTTAAGCTAGCTCATTTTATTTAAAGGAGATATTCCTTTATTTTTGAAAAGAAACAAATCTGCATTAAAAGATTTCTTTAAACTCGCTTGCTTCGCCCGGGACTCGAACCAACTAAAATTTAAAAAAAAAACCTCTTTATTTTATTTTACTAATCGGTAGTATTAATATTCAGGATAATCTATCTGACTGTACTAGACAACGATTAACATACTTAGGTATATTAGATATAAAACCAGGTCAAGTAAGCGCGAAAGTTTATAAACAACCATACTTATGTAGAGAATCATACGGAAATCTCTAGAACAAATACTCAGCCTGACCAGATCCCTTTGGTACCGTTTCGTAGCTAAAAGTTCGTATCCAGCTTCGAAACGGAAAAGTTAAGCGTTTAGTTGCCAGTTAAAAAACGGGATTTTCGTTTTGTAACTGGAAACTAAACGGGGCTTTTCCGTTATGCGGTTGGTAACCAGCTTTGAAATACGGCACTACGCGGGCTCATTACGTAGCCAGCTACAAACAGGGAATATTAGATTCCCATTTTGTCACCAGCTATGAAA
The DNA here is from genome assembly GCA_949316455.1 of Acleris holmiana. Classification (NCBI taxonomy): domain Eukaryota; kingdom Metazoa; phylum Arthropoda; class Insecta; order Lepidoptera; family Tortricidae; genus Acleris; species Acleris holmiana. The sequence goes on along the minus strand of OX438786.1, from coordinate 10,877,934 downwards.
ATTGGCTACGAAACCGTACCACAGGATCAGATCACACAAATAATTTTCTCCCACGGGAAATCGACCGCGAACCGCTGTCTACCAAGTCTACCAACTGGCCTATATGACCGCATCGTCACATTATAAATCTATACTAATACTATAAATGTGAAAGTAACTCTGTCTGTTTGTTACACATTCACGGATAAGCCGCTGAACCGACTTTGACGTAATTTGTTATGGAGATACTTTGAGTCACGGGCAAGGACATAGGGTACTTTTCATCCCGGAAAATGGTACAGTTCCCGAGGAAGCAGCGATACACGACTTCTACAAAAGCTACTTCGTTTTTTATATTAGTTTTTTTTTTTCAGTTTTATTCACGTCATTTAAGGAAATGTGTGCGAATTTGACCGTTATTATTCTAATGCTAAAAAATCGAAGTACCTATATTGGTTATGTAAGTCTGTTAAACCTACGCTCAATACCTTCCCTTGGCTTAGCGCAGACGGTAAAAAATGGCGTCGGCAGGCCCAAGACGTCACGCCTAGCGAACATAAAAGACTGGACCAATGTCGCCACGGTTCAGGAGCTGTTCCGTTTGGCGGGAGACAGCAGATACGGAGGTGACTGCCAACCTTCGGTAGTGAAGTGGAACTTGTAGAACTAACGATATTTTTACGGTTCATCGCCTCAAGTAACGCAACGTAACGAATAAATAAATATTATACTCGTACTAAAGTATTTGTATTAGATTGTTACGTAATTAATATATGTACCTAATTATCGTCTATCATTTTTATATCTCGACATTATGAATGCATAAAAAGTATTATAATTAATTAAAAACATCGCAAGAAAAAGTTCGTTGTGTAATAAAACTAATAAATTTAGTACCAATTTCACCAAACGATGTTAAATTTAACCAATGTTAATCGAACGTAGTTCATACATTTTGACAACTGTTAACGCTCTAATCGTCTGTTAAGTGGTTAACATCGTATTGGTACTTAGGACGACACCTAGCGACTATAGAAATCTGTCAAAATGAAAAGGGAGGCATTGACTATCAGTTCGCCAATCAGCATTGGCCTGTCAGTTCATTGTATAACACCGACTACATTTCTTTACAGCTTTTGGACTAGCCTGGCCCCTATTTCACCACCCTGACAACATGCCGCAGTTTGTTTGAAACCCAGTGATGTATCTGCGAGTTAACTTTGCAATGTATCCTCCTAAGGCCCAAGATCCTCTCCATAGTACTTATTAACTTTGTCATTCAGACCCAGCTCCTTCGACAGTTGTGTAGTCATAGCGTACCACGGTCCTACCAGTAGGACCGTGGCAGTGATACGCTATGACTACACAAGTACAACAACATAAAAAAAGTCTTCTAAGTACTTGGGTCTGAATGAGTATGAAACAATAGTACTTCCTACTGGTAGGACTACGGGCCGTAGTGAGGGTACAATACCTAATCGTCACGTGCCATTGTGAAGATGAAACGTGCGGCTGATAGACTTGGCATTGTAGGGTCTTTGGTGCCCCTAAAGCATCACAGTACGTTTGACAAACGTATCCTTTTAAAATGAAAATGAAAATTTGCAATATCACATAATTTGCCAAATGATGATTTGTTAAAACATTAGGGAACCCGAAATGCCACTTATCGAGCTAGACCAGCACGGCTAGGACAAGGCGGCGCGCGAGCTGCATCACGCGCGAGATAGACTACCCGTCATTGTCTAATTAGAACTGTCGGAAAAGGACAGGCAGTGTATCTCGCGGGCGACATAACTCGCGCGCCGTTATGTGCTAGCCGTGCTGAGGTTTTTATTTGCGAAATGTCGCTATAAATTCAAGCGCCACATTCATATAATACCAGGCAGATATACATTCGCCCCCGCAGAGAGCATACTGTCTAGAGCGCGACAGATTCTGAATGTATGATACACAATAGAAACACAACACCAAAACCCGCGAACCGTACGCCCACAGTATTTGGCCTTTCTGGTGAGAATAGAGGACACAGCTTAATAATATTGAGAAAGTTTATAAAACATCGCACCCGCTATTGTAAAATAGAGAATAGAAATTGCCACAGGAATGTATTTGAAAAGAAAAAACATAAAAGTAATTACAAATAACTGTACGCTTAGCACAAGTTGTATTTTCTCGGTTGTAGCTCAGTGCGTCTCTATCGTTACAGAACTAGAGAGAAAGCGAGATCCGAGCGCCAAAAGGGTCGCGGAACACTTGTGCACTCCATCTTAACCCTCAGGGTTGGCAATACATTAATTTTAAATAAATAAATGTTAAGAGTTCTGTGTAGAAAGAAGCTATATTTAAACAATATCATTAAGCATTTATTAATAAAGTTATATACGTGTACCATATGTTATGTCTGTACAAGTGTTGTGTTTCGATATGACAGGAAAATAAACTTTGCGGGATTCACCATCAACGATATGATAGGACAAAAAAGTACGCCGATGGAGTCGCGGGCAACAGATATACTTCGTTTTTTTTAAGATGAGAATAAGCGACACTTATTTCCACCCGTTTTTGCCTTTAACGAAGTCAAAATTACAAATTAAAATTAATTGTCCACATTGTAGTAATTAATAAAAAGAATTAGAATATTTGCAAGAACATTTGTCAGTATGGCTACGTTATTAAAGGAAACATATGCCCCGTGTGGTTGCCGGGTTAGAATAGTGCCACTCCATGCCTTCCCGTGGATGTTGTAAGAGCCGACTAAAGGAATAAGGGCTTATAAGTACTGTTAGGCGATGGGCTAGCAACGTGTCACTAATACACTATTAAACTTCTTAGCTTGCTTGTGCAAAATGTGCTTACAGAATTATAAACAAGTATTTTTAGAGATGTTGGTATTTCTGTAGCTCTGCCTACCCCACTCTGGGAATGTAGGCGTGATTTCATGGATGTATATGCGAAGTACATTGTCCTATATTTTTTCTCTCTTAACTACATTTATTTACAGCGCAGCGTTCCGCCAGCAAACTGCCAGCGCTGTTCTAAGCTGCGCCACAGCTTCATCTGAGTCATCCCCGTCGTGACTAGCCGCTCATTGTGCCTAGTTTCTACATCCATGATTCAGCCCAAAACATCGTATATCTCTCTCGTTGCTATATTAAACTATACTATATCTATAGAGAGAGAAAACTTTAATTTGAACAGCAAAAAAACAACATGCAATGTCAGTGTTCGATCTAATAACGCAATAAGAACTCAGACACGGTGTTTTTGTGCGAATCACGAAAAAACGCTAAAACTCTGCACAGTGAAATAACATTTTGGCAAGAACGACTAAAGTCCAACCGGGTTTAAGTACAAAATCAAACCTTGCTTTCTATATGCTTAAGGTATAATTGTTTGAAATAAACATGAACTTATAAATCTTTATTGACTTTTATACTCCACATTAGGGTCTAAAATTGTGTTACAATCCGACTTAGCGTGAAGAAACTCTTTATAAATATTATTCGGAGCTTTTGTACGTTTTTTCCTTAGAACAGAGATAACAATACACTGGATATTGAGTGTCGGGGAACAAAGGGAAGTTGTCACGTTTCTGAGATATTCTTATTAAGTCTTAAGCCACAAAACGCACTTAAAGCGGAGGCGGTGTGGGGTGGCGCGTTCTCAATGTTCCCATGGATACTAAAATGCGTGCCGAAAGCGTGGTGGAGGCGTTTTATTGAACGCGCCGCACCTCGCCGCCTCTTTCTTGCATTCATACATACATACAGTAAATCACACCTGTTTCCCAGAGGGGTAGGCAGAGACCACTTCTTTCCACCTGCTACGATCCTAACAAATCTCTTTCGCTTCTTCCACATTCATACATCGAGTCATGCATGCACGTCGGCTGTGGGGACTTAAGATTCGGCCCTTTTACAGAATTTCTCCAATTATATTCGAAAAAGTACGCCTTCCGACCCTTCCTCTCACTTTCGCAATGTATATCTCTTTAGTCCATCTTCTTTCATCCAGTCTTTACACATGAGCAAACCGTCGAAGCATGCCCTTTTCAATCTTAGTCACTACATCTTCTTTCAATCCACATTTCTCTCTGATCTTTTCATTCCTTACTCTATCAATCAGAGTCACATTACACACACCTACTACGCATTCATAAGAGTACAATCTCAGACTGCAATCACAAAGGCCCAGTTTTATTGGGCAAAAGCCCGCATGCTTGTAGCAATCCATTGACAAGTTGTTTCAACATTATTAAGCCAGGAGATATTGCAGCGATGCAATGTATCACGAAGCATGCGGGCTATCAACCAATGAAACAGCCTTACGATTTCAAATGGGTTTGATTTAATAAAATGGAAGTCATTAATTTGTTAAAACACATTATAACCTAGTTGATAGTACATACGTAATTATTCCAATGTGTACAGCAACTAGTTACACGCAGGCATGGATTTTATTTAAAAACTAGCTGTTTCCCGCGACTCCGTCCGCGTAGAAGTCGTTAATTACTATTCCCTCGGGAACCGTCCAATTTTTCAGGATACACTATGTCCTTCCCCATGACTCAAACTAACTCCATACCAAATTTCATACAAATCGGTTCAGCGGTTTATCCATGAAAGCGTAACAAACAGACAGAGTTACTTTCACATTTATAATAGTAAATATAGATTATTATTTCTAAAATAGATAAACAGAAATTTAAATTAATCCCGTGGTGGTTTCTGGGTTAGAATGGTGCCAGTCCATGTCTTCCCGTGGATATCGTGAGAGGCGACTAAGGGAATAAGAGCTTGTAGTACTGTTAGGCGATAAGCTTGCAACCTGTCACTAATAGACTGGTAAACATCTCTTAGCCCGTGTGCAAAATGTGGTTACACAATTATTTAGAGTTGTTGGTGTTTCTGTAGCTCTGTCTATCCGCACTCTGGGAATAAAGGCGTGATGTTATGTATGTATGTGTAACTGTGGTACACACAACAATCCACACTTGATTTATATTAGAAGCACACATTAACTGCATAGATAAGGGTAACAATCATTCGTAATGATAAGAGGGCATTGATTGGACAATGTTATGGTTCAAGCTAAGAAATAACGTACCATCTCCCACATGTTAGGCCCACCATATTACGGTGTCCTATTTTATAGAAAATTATTTCATATAAATGTTTTCAGATTATCTTAATTACAAGTTATGATTAAGCATGAGTTACGTAGGTTAGGTTAGGTTAGTAACCACCGAAAATAAAACCGAAAGCAATACGGTTTCAGCAGAAATTAGCTTTCTATAAAACAATCGTGATACGTTCTATGAAACAATCCTTAATATTATAAATGTGAAAGCTTGGATGTTTGTTACGCTTTCACGCAAAACCTACTTGACGAATCATCATGAAACTTTGTACACATATTCTGGGAGGTACTAGAAGTAACATAGGATACTTTTTATAAAAATAAAATTGCAGCGGGCGAAGCCGCTGGCGGGTCGCTAGTCCTCTAACAAATACTGTACAACCCCATTTTACTCGTTCTAGTTGAAATAAAAAAAAAAAAACAAAAAGCAACATCGTCAAAACAAACAATAACCTTTAAGAAAAACCTAAGCTTGACTCACGCGGAACGGAACCCTCGGTGCGCGGGTCCGACTCGCACTTCGCCTGTTGTTTGCTTCAAATCAATTCGACCCACCCTGTTTAATAACAGTAACATAACAATAGATATCTCGGGTTGTTGTGTAGGTACGTTATGTATTTAATTGCGGTCATTCGTCACTTATCTCACTTTCATTATGGCTCCTTTGTATCAGGTTATTAAAACATGCACAAACACGCAACAACACTAATAACTCAATTATTGAGGATATCGGTGTATTGGTAAAGGTGATATTAAATATTAATAAATAACCTAAACTTCAACTTAAAACGCCCGTGTGGTTGCCGGGTTAGAAATGTTAGAATAGTGCCGTGTAGTAGTGTTAGGATGTCGTAAGAGGCGACTAAGAGATTTAGGGCTTGTAGTACTGTTAGGCGATGGGCTTGCAACCTGTCACTAATTAATACACTGGTAAACATCTTAGCCTGGTTGTGTAAAATGTGGTTACAGGATTACCAACAAGTCCTTTTAGTGTTGTTGGTATTTCTGAAGCTCTGCCTACCCTATTCTGGGAATGAAGGCGTGATGGTATTTATGTATGTATGTAAACTAAACTTCAATTAATAGCGCATCAATTACAAAATCGTATAACATTGCGACTGCAGAAATTAATCAAAACTTTAAAACTTCTAATTTTTCTTTGTCTTTATTATGTGAAGCTCAAGCCACCTGATGGTAAGTGGAATCTGAGACCAATAGACGTTTGATACCGTAAGACTATAATCTCGAGACTGCAATCCTAAGACCTCAAATGCGTTACCAACCCCGAGGACTAAGAGGGAATGCCTCTATGCTAGTAATTTCACCGGTTGTCGTATCCTCACACCGGAACCAATCAATGCGAACACTACTGCTTGGCGGTTGGTTAATGGATAAGATGGCGGTAACGAACCGGACGGATCTTGCACAGGGTCCTACCACCACCAAAAAAACACTTGATACTTAAAAAGAAACTTGATAGTTTACTTTAATTATTGCGTAAAACAATTACATTACAAATCGCATTAAATTTTACATGCATTGATCTATGTTCGTCAAAATAGGTACAATAAATTAAACAAATTAAAAGATAGGTCCCAATAAGTAATAATTGAGATGAAAATGAAGGAATTTTCGCTGCCTAAAATTAACCCCCTCCTGACCTGACTCCCCCCTAACTCACTTACCTGCTGACCGATCCTGCCTAAGTTATCGCGGAACAAACATACTCGTACTAATACCGCTTAAATGACTTTCGGCCGATAAATAACATGGAAATGTAACGTTAAAGTGATTTAAAAGCAATCTTACTACATTAAGGTCACCGCAATAGTAAACAACACATTATTCTCAACTCAGTTGCATAACAAACATAATAGTACGTACACAATGCATGTTTATGAACGACAAACGTAACGTCTAGATAACTACACGGATCGTATATACATTAGAGGGAAGTTACACGCTCAGTATTTAATCAGTTCAGACCATCAGTTTGATCAGAATGAGCGGAGAATGATCATCTAACCCGAATGCACTGACAGAATGGTTGTAATAACGTCCTTCAATCCATTGTGAATGATGAAATACTGATGAAAAACTAATTGTGTAACCCATTCGTATCATTCTCGCGACAGTCACCATCCGCGGCGAAATGGACCCAATCGTGTCACGCGACACAAAATATATAATTTTCATCCGAGGGTCATTCATTCTCCGGGCACTCTGACAAAACTGATGAAATACTGAGTTCCTTTTTCTTCCTCTAAATTTTACACAAATTCTTTTACCATCAAGGCGATAAGGTTATGGAATGCTTTACATGTATAATTATATATACATACATAAAGTCACGCCTTTATTCCCAGAGTGGGGTAGGCAGAGCTACAGAATTACCAAAAACTCTTAAAAAACTTGTTGATAATTCTGTAACCACATTTTGCACAGTCAGGCTAAGATGTTTACCAGTGTAGTGACAGGTTGCAAGCCCATCGCCTAACAGTACTACAAGCCCTTATTCCCTTAGTCGCCTCTTACGACATCCACGTGAAGACATGGAGTGGCACTATTCTAACCCGGCAACCACACGGAAAATATAATATTAATAAAATATAATTATATATATTTAGTATGTATTTATTAAATTATTTACTTTATGTATTTATATTTAGTCTATATATAGATAGGTATGTAAATAGATTTAATTTCAAAATTGAAATAATTTAATTGTTTCTTGTAGTTATTTAGTTTTGAGTTCTAAACGAATTAGTTTACACCGCCTGCCATGAATTTGTGTCCTCAGTTATTTCTCTTACAAGGTTTTCTGGAAGAGATCGCTATTTAGCGGTAAGACCGCCTGTTGTATACCTATGATTTAAATATACTGTTCCGTGTTTTGTTTTTATTTTTTGGTGTTCAATAAAGAGTAGGTATTTGTATTGTATTGTATTCTACTGAGCGTGTAACCACCCTCGGCGTTCGTTTAATCAGTCTGATGTCAATCTTCGATTGAGCGTGTCAATTTAAATCATCCTACATTCTGGCGTCAAAGTTTGACCAGACTGACGGACTGATCTAATGAAATACTGAACGTGTCACCTCCCTCTTAATAGATTAGACGGTATGAAAATATAGATAAGGTTTGATCAAAACCATATCAAAATGAATCAATACTTACAAACAAGTAGCTTAGTCTTTGATTTTATTCATGTTAGTTTCTATCGTTTCTGAAAAGGCGAACAAATTAATATGTCATTATGATTTTATCTTTTTAGATCGGAGTCGAGATGAAAGTCTTACAAGGCTGAGGTACTACACAGCAAAACGTTATTACTATTGACGTTTTTCCGTGGCGGTCGAGTTTAAAACAATATGATAACACGTCAATAGCAATATGGTTCTACCGAGCAACATGCGTCCGTTTGTGCATCGTTTTGCACGCGAGTTTTGAAAATAGATAGCTAGTTTATTAACTACGTTACTTCTTAGCTAGGCTTGACTAGAATTGGTTGAGTTATACTGCTTTCTTTAAAAAAAGAGCGTATATCACATGGAACCGTGGATGTAATTAGTGACCTTATTTCTTAAATTTGGGGTGCTTTTTTTTTAAGGGGATAGTGAAGAAAGACACATAACGCTAAGTTAGTGATTTTCGAAAATTAACAAAATGTTTACCTTTGACGTAAGCGGATGACGGATCACGTCGACCGCTGTATCAACTCTATACATATTCGACGCGATAGAAAACATAAACGTGAGTAGCGTTTGCAACTTCGCTAGGCCTACAGCTCGGAAAGCAAGGGTCGCATGAATCATCAAATAACAATACAAATTTACAATTATGAAAATTATTACACTTGACCTTCATTGCATTTCCATATTTATTAGCTACGGGATTAGTCACTGTTTAGCGTGTTAAACACGATTCCATGCTTGAGATTCGAAGCGGATGGTACCCTTCACCCAAATCGTTATATTGACCATACGTATCGCTCGGATCGATTCGATACGCCTTTAACTGACGCTAGACCAAAAGTGTTGGAGTAATCCTCAGGGCCCCTATTCTTTTGTTTTACTGCATCTTTACCTAACCTAACCTAACCTAAACCCATTGAAAAAAGGCGCAAGCTAGGTTGGCTTAGGTTTGATTTATAAAAATCCTGAGACCAATTCTAAAAAAATACGTTACGACTTGCGATAATTATGACTTAAATCACATTATGACAAAAAAATATTATAGGTAATTAAGTTTATCGTTGCATAGTACAGGGTGGGCCATAAGTGTGTTGGCGGTTTGAAAATTAAATTAAAAAAAAACTACTAATTGTACAATATTTTTATTACTATTTAAAAAAAATAGATTTTTTGGAAATTTTATGACTTAAAAATAATGTTGTCTAAATGACGTCCATCCGTGGCTTGGCACTCCTGAAGGCGGAGTTGCAAATTCTGGTAAATTCTGCCAAAGGTTACTCTCGGGATATTGTTGATTTCCCGGATAATGTTCCTTTGAAGTTGTTCTAAATGGCTTGGATTATTCTCGTAGACTACTGATTTCAGGTAACCCCAGGTAACGGCTAATGTGTCAATAGGGCTACTGAAAACTGTTTTTCCCGGAAAACTCATTTCCAAAAGGGGTGATATTGAATGGCCGGCACGCAGCCCTGATCTCTCCCCATGTGATTATTTTTTGTGGGGTTACCTGAAATCAGTAGTCTACGAGAATAATCCAAGCCATTTAGAGCAACTCAAAAGGAACATTATCCGGGAAATCAACAATATCCCGAGAGTAACCTTTGGCAGAATTTACCAGAATTTGCAACTCCGCCTTCAGGAGTGCCAAGCCACGGATGGACGTCATTTGGACAACATTATTTTTAAGTCATAAAATTTCCAAAAAATCCATTTTTTTTAAATAGTAATAAAAATATTGTACAATTAGTAGTTTTTTTTTAATTTAATTTTCAAAACGCCAACACCCTTATGGCCCACCCTGTACAAGACTAGAGCTCGTTTAGGACTAACTAGGTCAATTTGTGTGCGATTGTCCCCCGATATTTTTTGTTTATTTACTTACATACATATCAGGCTTTCAATCCCAGAGTACGGTAGGCAGAGCTACAGAAATACATAGCAACTCTATAAAGACTTGATTGTCTGTAACAGCATTTTGCATAATCAGGCCAAGGAGTTTACTAGTGTATTATCGACAGGTTGCAAGCCCATCGTCTAACATACTAAATACCAGCCCTTATTCCCTTAGTCGCCTCTTACGACATCCACGGGAAGACATGGAGTGGCACTGTGGCACTATAACCCCGGCAACCACGCCAATCATTCGTTTATTTGTCATAAATAATCCAGACCTAGGACAACACTGGTCGGAAAGTACAACATACCTACAGTGATTACCGCATCTAACCGCCAATTACCTCTAATGCACATGTAAATAATCCTAGGTTACAAACCTACCGGTTATGCAACTCGTCATGCCACATAATACGGGCTTATTGTCGTGTGAAGGACGAACAGGCACACAATGCGACAGTCTACTGATTTTATGTTAACCTAGTAATTATGCAATTAATAGGGAGGAATGACAAGTCTTTGCTCTCATATAATGTCGAACCCTTATCCTTACAGATGGGCTCTTTCGGATACACTTCGACCCCTTTAGGATCTGTTAGGTAAGGAGCATCCTCACTGAGAGCATTCGCGTTTAATATTCAAGTGGCCTGGAACTCAGGACATTGAGCCGAGCGTTACTGTGGTCCACACCACTTGAATATTCGACGCCGAATGCACATTACACGCGAATGCTCTGTGTGAGGCGCTCCTTGCCTCACGCTTGTTCGAATGCGCATGTTTCCTCACGATATTTTTCCTTCACCGAAAGAGCATTGAGCATGTAGTCAGCATCAAAAGTAGCTAAGCAGAATAATCCTCGAAATGATCTAGACACGACGTATTCTCTTGATAATAGAGTCGAGTGCAGATTACTTTAGGCTCGAACAGACTGCCAGCGGGACGGCAGCGGGACGTGTTGAGTGCCTGATGCGGACGGGAGGCCTGGTCACACAGAGCACGCGCGCATCGTGCGTAGTTTGGGACTAGGTCAATTTGTCGTGATATTAATTTATTTTTTATTTTATTTATTTATACATAGCAAGGTAATCTTAACAATCAAATGTATTTAAAGTAAACACGCATAAACAACAATACAATATATCAAACTCTACCTCATTCTTATTCCGCGATTAATGAAGCCTTACATTGGATTATCGGTCTTAGCCTTGGACCGCCTCCCGGACAAGGTCGGGGATCTAACCCTGACAGTGGCACCGTAGCGGAGTCAGTAACATCCAGTAAACATAAACAAGTGGAATTTCACTAACGGTAACGGTTGAAATCATTATAATATATAAAATTGACGCTAAGCTGTCGTTTGTTCGCGTATCATTCCATTCATTATGACAGATTTCTACAGGTCGCTAGATTTCGTAGAATGTAACTAAGGTAGACCCTCAGGTTTAACATAGCCAAAATCACTGTGGGTGTCTTGTTTTTATGATCAGAATTATCCTCTGCTGTTCTTTTAAGTCAAGGAGATGACACACGAGCACTCAGGCCACGGGTAAGTCGAATCAGAGACTCATAGACATTTGAATTCTCAAGACTATGCGTTGCCAACGCTAAGGGCTGAACTAAGATGGAATGCCTCTATGCTAGTAATTTCACCGGTTGTCTTATCCCCAACATATGCGAACACTATTATTTTCAGTTGCATGTTGTTTAGGTATTATCTTAAGAATATGAACTTACCACTAAAGAGAGCCTGTGGTGCGGAGGCGGCGGCGGCAGTCGCGAGGGCCGGCGGGACACCGTGCATGACTCTTTCTGCAGACACACAGAAAGATCTCTCACAATCAGAGCCAATTAGTTTAAAAGTTATTTTAAACTAAACATCCCCGGTTCCTAGACGGAGATGACTAGCTATTTGTTTCAAGAACATTTTGTATTAAATAATAAACATCGCTATGTATCGCTATATAGCTTACACACGTAGTTCTATGGAACAAATGGAATTATCTGACTTTGAACCACATAGTGTAGAAAGCTGAATACGACAGAATTAGGTAGTTTTAAGTGCCTATTCAAGCTTTGTTCAAAAAGCTACAGTTTGCGTTCAAATAAAATGCTTCATGGGAAGAAAGAGGAAAGTTACGTTAAGCGTAAACTAATTTCTAAAGCATATTATAGTATTAAAGACTATATTAATGATAACAATGCTTGGGACTGAATTGCTTGTAATAAAATGTTTAGTCCTTATGACAAAAGGTTGCGAACGTCGAAAAAAAAAAAGACATCCGACAGAGTTTCTTACAGGTTCTTCTCTGATCGGTCGCGATTTGACCCTGTAGTCAATTTAGGCTAAGTCGCTACTATGACGTTTCAAAAGAGTTTATTATTTGTAAACCTACTTGAATAAAGATTATTTTGATTCTGATTCTGATTCTGAAAAAAACAAAGGTACGGCGAAAAGTTGGTTAGCTATAGTTCCCTAAGGATTGCCGACGGGAGTACTGCTAGTTTAATGCATAACCTCGACAAACCTGCCCCTTTTTCACCATCTTGACATTGACACATGACAGGTGACAATTCAGTATACATTGCAAAGTTAATACGCTGATACTTCATTGGGTTTTATATAAACAGCGCCATGTAGTTACACTGAAATGTCACCTGTCATCTGTCATTGTCGGTATGGTGAAATAGGGAGCTGGTGTTCCACAGGAGTTACATAATCAAGGCAATTTTGTTTTAACCTTATTTTAAGTACTATAAAGTTCATTTTAATTTATTTTAAAATTGAAAATGGTATTTAAGAGCAAAGGTAATTGAACTTTATTTCCTTGCTGGTAGATTCAAATTCCCTATTTGTGCAGGTAAGGTGGGCCTCGTGAGGATACATAATAAAAAACCCTTCGACTTTACAAGTCCATTATAACATAATTATGGCATAATCATACCTTTCAATATAGGCACGCTTTGTAACACAACTATCACACCACATAAATCAACTAACACTGACCTACAGATAAAAAAGTCTTTCCACATTCCCAATATGCTATTGATTCGCTTTAGTCGTTTAAAATAACATAATGGCGTTTGGCAGCTGTCAAATTACCATTCTCGAGATACATAACAAAGCAAATGTTAAAACTGGGGTTACCAAGCCGTTTCAATTTAGCCGGACAAGTCCCATTTTCGAATATTGATAAGTTTCCGCGACTCCGTCCGCGTAGAAGTAATTTATCGCTATTCCCTAAGGAACCGTTAATTTTTTTGGGACATATAGCACCCTATGTCCTTCATCGGGACTCAACCTATTTATAAATTATACATTAATACGCATATAATCAATTAAAAAGTACTACATATTACTGATTAGCGATTTCTATTAATATTATTAAAATGACAAGTCTCCCTCTCTCTAAATACTTTTGCTGTGCCCAACAGGGTTCATAATGAAACATTTGTGATATAGTTCCATTTTTGTAAAACAAATTATGATTGCAATAAAATACTGAGTATTGAGTATTTCCGTACCAAAATCTAGTTCGCCTTTTGTATACTAATATTTTTTTGTGCAATAAAGATTGAAAAAAAAAATAGATAAATCGGTTCAGCGGTTTATCCGTAAAAGCGTAACCAACAGCCAGTTACTTTCATATTAATAATTTTATATAGTATATGTATAGTATAGATAGACGAAATTTCGATATCACTGTTTGTAAATTAAATTTATTTATGCAAACTTATACCTGTAGTTTAATTTAATTAAAAACTCATGATTTTTATGGCATTGCGTTTTGCAAAACGACTCTCGTCAATCTAGCAAAAGGATGTTGTTGTTTACTTACAAAAAATTATATTTATGAAGACCCATTATTTCCAGATATACTGATCTATAGTACAAAGTAGTAGGATTTTTCTAACATAGATCTATACAGACTATCGTTACATAATTACGGCAATGATAACATTTAAAAAGCTTTACCTATTAGTGTAGGCACGCCACATTATCAAACCACATAAACCGACCAACACTGACCGACATACTACCTACCTACCTACGATGAAAAATAGTCTTTCCACATTCTAAGCTACCGATTCGCTTTGGTCGTTTAATTAAAATAAAATAATAGCCTCATTTAGAAGCTGTCAAATTACCATTCTCAATTTATCCCAACAGAACAAAACAAATGTTAAAACTAGGGTAACCAAGTAGTTAGGTTTCCTTCGAAGTCCCAATTTCGATAATGAAGCTATCATTGTTGGTAAATTAACTTAATTATGCAAAACCGGTGCAGTTAAATTTAATTGGGCGGACAGAAATATCGTTTAAGACATGATGTAGTTACACTCACTCACTAAAATATTCTAGTTCAGCGAGATTTATTACTTTTATGGCATGGCGTTTTACAAAAGAGCTCTCGTAAATCTCGTTAAAGGTGTATTGCTGTTTCTAAAGTATCATAAATAAGATTTTATTTGAGATGCTGCCATAGTAAGCAGTATATCGTCCCTTTTCTATCTCAAACTCATATCGTATCTAATTCATTAGTAGCAAAAGCACTAATGTACCGAGAAGAATAAAGACTACTTTCTATAAAACTATTCGATCAGATAAGAGATTGAGAAAGTAAAGGGCCGATATGTAATTTCAGCCGTCAAACTTATCTCCTATACTCAAATCTTTACTTACCACGTGAACGGAAAGAGTTGGCGCGGACTTGCCAAGCGCGGAGCGACGCATGCGCACCAAGTTGGTGCGCGCTGTTTTGCTCGCATCTGGTCGGACAAAAGAAAGCAAATTAAATATAATACATAAGAGCTTCTGCCCGCGACTTCGTCCGCGTGGATTTCGACTACAGTTATCCCCCCGGGAACTTTAAAATTTTTAAACTTTCGAAGAATGCCTGTGTTAATCGAAGGTATACCATTCCAAATGTCATTCAAATCCGTTCAGCCGTTTTAGCGTCAAAGAGTAACAAACTAACACGCAGACGCACGCGAACACACACATAAACTCACGCACACACTATTTGTGGCAGATTTATTGATACAGGTAAAGAACATACACAATATAACTTGTATTATAATCAATCCAACCAAACATGTCCACCCACCAACCATGACCAACAACGCGTGTGTATTCACAATCTTTCACGGTTCAGCCGTATGTCTCTGGAACGAGCCGCTATTGTCGGTAATACAATCTCCTGTAGCCTCGAATATACATCCATACATACACGTTTAGTAGAGACCCTTAGACTTTAGTAACTATCCACTAAAGAACGCAGACTCAAGGTGATTTCGGTGATACGTTGGCAATAGTGGGCATGCCTTAAACGATTGATTAAATGATAAAAGGCCTGAGCCGCCTCAGGCCATAATAGGTGAATGGATCGAACATGAGAACTCAATTGTGTCTAAAATAAACGTAGAATTCTAGGCGTTAATGACGAATTGATATTACAATACGGAAGCACTACATTTTTATATTCTATTCAAACAAAGGCAAAGTTGAATACTTGGCACACATATATATTATAACATTTACAATACATGTTTTTATGACAAAGAGTTATTCACAATTAATTAAACGACTATTTATACATCTCACTCGCTCTGGTAGCCTATATATCACTATATGGCATCCCACTCGGTTATACGTCATACAAACAATTTAGTTAATTCAAGAAACCATTCTATTTTGTGTTCAAATGTGGTATTATTGAATTATTTATACTGAGGATTGAGTTATTATAATTTAAACGATAAAACTCGTTTCCACGATATTATTGAACTATAATACATTTTAAAAGACATTATTTACTATTGATATCCTCGGCTCACTACGTACATCAAATTATGATGAATAAATATCACTATAAACTAAATCGTATTTGAAGACGTATCTCGTTCGAAATAGAGTTGAATTTTGTCTGCATGTTTGTGTGAGGCCCCAGAAGTAGAGTTGCCATTTATCTGGATTTTGTCGGACATGTTACTCTGGCAGGGTGCTTAAGTTTCATGTTGTTTTAGAGTAGAATTTATTTATAACGTAAGTTTGCATAACTTGCGTAAAGGATTTACAAACACAATATATACACGTCTTTAATGACAAGTTAATTTGTTAACCTATAGCCATTTTCTATATCTACAAAACTAAAATGTAACCGACATAAAGTGAGGTCGGATTTAACAAGTGTTTTTATGACTAAACCGCTCGGAGCCTTTTGTCATAAAAAAAAAAACAAACGCAATTGAAATCGCTAAAAAGATATTACTGTCGTGTTGAACATAATCTTGACTTGTTATAAAAGCGTTAGGATTAGTCTTAATGCCTCGATAATAATAAATCTGTATTTGAAAAAGCTTGATTTCAAATCTTTATAGTAAATTTAATAAAGATCCTGATTATTCGGTTCGAGTTTGAATACACACAAAGGGACCTGCTTAACATAGCCGAATGACATGTTTACATGTTGGACACACCTTTTCCGCGCCTAGCATACCAATGTTTATAAATAAACACTTAAGAACAATATTTACATCAAAATATTCCGCGCACGTTGCGCGGAATGCGTTGAACGCCGGACAGACCAAGCTTCCACGTTTTTTAAATTCAGACCACTCGTGAACTCTCCGCCATTTTGGTAGTTTTTACTTTGTAACTAAGGAGTTTTTTAGCTTAGCAAATTCAAGATATGTTTTTGCGATACGTCCCGTTATGCTAAAGCGGTACCTAGGTAAAGCGGTACTCTCATGTATGGTAGTCTTTACATATTATAGTTTCGTAGCAATTATCTTTAAAATATTCAATGACAATTACTTATTTATTCTAAGGAACTTGAGAAATGGAAAAGTTATTATAACTAATGTGACATTAAACAAAACATGCCTATCAAAACACGTAAAAACTTTGAAAGATTATTTCAGAACAGACTCTTATAGGACTTTGGTCGAATTAAAAAGTTTTACCCACGGAAGGAAAGTAATTACCCGTTACTTTTACGTACTCGTGGTTAATTTTACCTAAAGAACAAATCACAAAGTAGCACGTGGTTTCTCTCAAAGGAGAAACGTGACAGTGTAGGTACTTGCGGCTAATCCGCTGACGTATTAAGTGAAAAGGACGTAGGTATCTCTAGGTTCGTGGTTAAAGCTAATTTAACCTTCTACGGATAAGGTCATTCATGCAATAGAAGTTATGTAACAAAAGTATGTATGTAAACATTTTACGATACGAAAGAAAAACAAAATCAATAAATAAATAAATCACAGGACAATGTCACACAAATTGACCTAGTCCCAAACTAAGCTCTAGGCTTGTGCTATGGGTACTAGACAACGATAAACTTACTTGTATAGAGAAATATATACTCAAATACATAGAAAACACCCAAGACTCAGGAACAAATACTCGTGCTCATCACATAAATATCTACCCTTACCGGGATTTGAACCAAAGACCCTTAGCTTCGAAGGCAGCGTCTCTACCAACTAGGCTAGCGGCAATACAATAAAGTTGAAAAAGAATACAAAGGCGAACTTATCCCTTCCAGCTAATTATTGAGAGATTGAGAAAAGTGAGAGATTTCCCTCGATTTAAGAAGAGCATAGAGATATAATGTTTGTATAATTGGAATATCCTGTCATGAATTAACACAATCAGTGATAAACTTGCTAAATTCCATAAATAATGTAGACTTGCTATGAATTACTAATATTGAAAGAAATTAGCAACATAATAACCGAATTTAATTAACCTTATCCTTAAGCAAAGCTTATAATAATAAATTAAGATAATGATGATAAGAAAGCCAATCCCAAAGGCAAAAAGGCAAAAATAACTTTCTATGCCAATTATACGTCAATTAGCAGGCACTACGTCAATATTAATTACACAAGTGGGCGTTTCATTCATTAAATAATTAACAGCCTTCGTAATTTACATATGGGCGATGATAACATTTATCCATTTGGATATGATCAGTAATGCTGATGTCAGTTTATGCATGGTTAAACATATTGTATGCCGGCAGCAATCAATACAAGTTTTGATCACGTTTTTACTAAATTAAATTAAGTACATAGACTGATAAATAACTTATAAAAACAAAAGTTTTACGATAATACAGCCATATTGAATGTGTAGCCTTTGACATTAATTAAGAAACATTAGAAAACTTTTAATTTTTTCCATAAATAAGCAGATTCAAAACGAGTCCGCAGTTGATTAACGTGCAGTAAAAAAAAATCATGGCATGGAGAAGGCGAACGAGCACATGCCAAATGATGGTAAGTGGGATCTGTGACGCATAGACATTTGCATTCCCAAGACTGCAAATTGCGTTGCCAGCCCAGAGGACTAAGATGGAATGCCTCTATGCGTCTATGCTGGTAATTTACACGACACACAGTCACAACTTCTTATTTACCCAGTGCATATTGACAAAGATCATCGTGTTACGTTTATCTTTGTTAACAAAAATAGCATTTAATAAGTTTTGCTAGCGTCACAACAGCAATTGTGCAGGCTTGGTACCAAAATTTGAATAATGATTCTTAAACACATGGTAATCAGATTCAGATTTCAATGGAAAAATATTTCGAGTTACAACGGTGTAAGATATACTTAGCGCACGTGGGCATTGGTGGCGAGCTTCCAAATATTTGTTTTTATACGCGTGTCGTAGTAAATGACGGGGATTGCGGCATCGCGGATCTGACGTTTGTGGGAACATTCCCCAGAAAACATGAAATTGTGGTCCCTCCGGTTTTAACGCGCGTGGGCTTGGCACGTTTGAGACTCACGCATATAAATATAATTTTATTACGTTTGTTCATGGTTTGTTATTGTACAATTTGAAACAAATTTTATGAAACGTCAAACGGTTCGCAATAGTAAATAAATCAAGTTAAAAATCGAATAAAATAGCCGTATTTTTCCTTTTTTTTTCATATAGTTAAATACTTGTCATGTAAGCTATTGATGCAAAAACCATTAAACAGATTTATGGGTAAGGTCCAAAAAGTTGGCCATGGTCACTCACGCAATTAAATTTTCTATGCAATACAGTTAATTGTAAGGATACTTTTCGACGCACAACGAAACTTTTGTCGCCGTCGTTGTTTGTATGGTAACTATACACCCTTATATCAACACATATTGTTTGCATGTTGCCTTATATCCAGCATAGTTGTAATGTAAATTTCACGTGATCGAAACAACGATTAAAAACTAGTTAAGAATAAATAAATTCATGTATCGAATGAAAGTTCACAGACGTCACAAAATTACCATAACTTTCTGGTCAATAAAAAGTTATAAGTTCATTCAAAGTTCCTCATTGACCCCCTAACCCTTATTAAATATACATAACACGACAAACAGACGCCGAACTTCCTATATACATTTACATAACTGTAGCCCTCGACTCCGTCCGCTTAGAAGTTGTTTATCGCTATTCCCTCGGATAAAAAGTACTATGTCCAAACCAAATTTCATTAAACTTATCGCCGCCCGTGACGCCTACCAACTATAACTAATGTCAACCTTCCTTAAAGACACTTAGGTCCGTTTTACGCTGTCAGTCAACTATGACGGCTACAGCCGTCACTGGCGACGAAGAGGTTAAAATCGGTTCAGGGTTTAGCTATCAAAGCATAAAAACAAACAAACAGACTTACTCTGGCTTTTATATTACTAGTATGGAATTAGTCTTTTTAGAGTTGTTGGTATTTTTATAGCTCTGCCTACCCCACTCTGGGAATGAAGGCGTGATGTTATGTATGTATGTATGTATGTATGTTTTGTTTTATTGATTATGGTAGGCACCTTTTAGAAGCAAAAACTACTGTGTACAAGCAAGCACGTAAGCAAGCATGCACAAAAATACATGCAAGTGAACGTGCTAGCAAGAACGCATGAAGGCTTGCGCACAAGCAACGGAACATAATTTTCCAGGTTTTCAAAATTATGGCGAACAAATGACATCGACCAGGTATTTTTCCTATAATCAAGAAAGTATGTTTAATGTATTGTCATCGAATTTTTTTTATTGGCGATTGAAAGAAGACCATATTACGTACTAAAATCTCCGGCGTGCCATTATCGGTCGCACGTAAAGGTGTGCCAAAATTTACGCCAAATTTACCATACTAATACACCCTTTTCTAGAAGCGTATTTCCGCCAAATAAAAAAATGTACTAACCGACAAACTATTTAAACAACAGCTGAGAAAGCTTTTACTGGATAACCATTACGTATAGGATAAATACTTATATGGAACTTGGTGATGGTGATGATGTCTTCCTGTTATCCCTCATCAGGGACACAGGGCTCGCAGATGGGTATTCCATTGTTCACGATCATGCGCGGCAACTTCAAGATCTTCCCTGGCAAGACTAGTCGAGGAAGCCTCCTTTTCAACTGATCGCCTCCAGGTGCCACGAGGGCGGCCAGGTCTCCTTTTTCCGAATGTTTGCCACCGAAAACCCTGCTTGGAGATTTGGTTGTCCAACACATGTCCAATCCAGCGCCATTTTCTTAACAGGGTCTCTTTGTCCAAGCATTTTTTTTCTGTTAGCTCCCACAGTCTTGCATTGGAAATCGCGGCCAGCAAATCCCCAATACATTCCGCAAGCATTTGTTTACAAACACTTGGAGCCTACTGGTAACGTCCTGTTTGACCATCTATGTCTCGCGTCCATACAGGAGCACAGACTTTACATTGGAGTTGAAAACGCTGATTTTCGTGCAGCGTGTAAAGATTGAAGATCTCCAAACCGGCTCCAGCTGCGCATAGGCGGGTCTTGCTTTGTGGATAAGGGCTTCTACATCGGCTTATGATTCTCCTATTGGGACTACTACGCTCCCTAGGTACTAGTACGTGAAGCGTTGCACTTGCTCGACAATCTCGCAATCCACATTTAATTGGTGCCACATCGGAGGTGATGAGGCGCATGTCTTAATTGATGCGGAGTCTCTCTTATTATGTGGAACTAAGATTATAAAATTAGTTCATGTGGTTGCCGGGTTAGAATAGTGCCACTCCATGTCTTCCCGTGGATGTCGTAAGAGGCGACTAAGGGATAAAAGGCTTGTAGTACTGTTAGGCGATGGGCTTGCAACCTGTCACTAATACACTGTTAAACATCTTAGCCTGCTTATACAAAATGTGGTTACAGAATTATCAACAAGTCTTTTTAGAGTTGTTATTTCTGTAGCTCTGCCTACCCCACCCTGGGAATTAAGGCGTGATGTTATGTATATGCATGTATGTATGTAGATTATAAAATTGTTATTGTATTATTATTATTTTTACTTTTTTATTGACATCAGATAAGTGACCAATTTCTTAAATGTTTATTAATGTGTTTTTAATTATTTGAGTGTTATTCTCGTATTGTTTGATTATGTTGACGATCTCAATGTAATCTCGTAACTCGTCAAACATCAATTTAGACATGAAAATTAAGCCCAACGATATGGAAATTCTAAGAAAAACGACAATCCTTAATCGTAAAATCGCCTTCTCATGCTGCTACTAAGAAACCTGTTATTTATCGCCTTCACATCGCCTTATACATCACCAACATAGAACCTTAAACGCGCCTTTCGACCATTTTCTAGATGCCAGTACAAACTGACACTTAACGTGGTTTTATCATTTATCTTACTACCTATCATTGATAAACTACTTAAAAACGAGCAAGATTTAGATTGTCAGCGTAAGATTGCAATCTAGAGATTGCAAATGTCAATGGGTTTCAGAATACACTCCAAAGACAAGTGACAGACGATATTTCAATGTACACAGCTAAATCCAGATTTCCCAATAATGTTAATTTTGTTAACTTTGCTTCGGAGCCGGGTTCTTTTCTGTCTTCTATATCTATCATAATATTACATACATACATACATAAAGTCACGCCTTTATACCCAGAGTGGGGTAGGCAGAGCTACAGAATTACCAACAACTCTAAAAAATTTGTTGATAATTCTGTAACCACATTTTGCACAATCAGGCCAAGAATTTTACTCGTGTATTAGTGACAGGTTGCAAACCCATCGCCTAACAGTACTACAAGCCTTTATTCCCTTAGTCGCTCTTACGACTTCCACAGGAAGACATGGAGTGGCACTATTCTAACCCGGCAACCACACGGAAACGGTTATAATATTATAAAGAGGTAAAATTGTATTTAGGCGGCGGTGTAGGGATTTACTTGCGCCGGGGCTTAAACGCCCGCTCCCTATCGCACCCGCCTGCCGCTCTTGTCGAACAAATGTGGCTTCGAACAACAATAAATTGCAAAACCTTAGTTATAGGCACCGCATATCGCCCACCGTGGTTAAATGTTGACACTTTTTTTGACGCTATGACTGACTCGATTACTTCGTTTAAAAATTTTGACCGTCTTATTTTACTTGGTGACTTTAACATAAATTGTACTGACAAAAATGACT
This sequence comes from Acleris holmiana, assembly GCA_949316455.1. NCBI lineage: Eukaryota > Metazoa > Arthropoda > Insecta > Lepidoptera > Tortricidae > Acleris > Acleris holmiana. Next base: position 10,855,270 of record OX438786.1, on the reverse strand, counting down.
ATAAATTTAAGTGTTTGACACAATTTTTGGCCACTGTAAGTTTGACTCAACATGTACGCGACCCGACTCACTTCACGAGCCACAGTGAAACGACTATTGATCTTGTGTGCACCGACGCTCGCGTTGTGACTGTGGACGTCAAGCATATCCCGGACCTCGGGGCGCATGCTTTCGTCACAGCCGAGCTTGACATCAAAAAACGGAAACCGACGCCGACAACGATTACATACCGACCATTAAAAGACATACATTTTTGTGACTTTTACCATGACCTAGACGCGATTGACTGGGACCAAATACTTGGACTGAACGATGTTAACGACATGGTGCGGCGCTTTAATGACCTTTTACTTGGACTTTTTGACCGACATGCACCGGAAAAGACGATAGTGGTGAAGGAGGCTCCCAAACCATGGCTGACCAGCAACGTAAGGCTTATGATGCGTCTTAGGAACGAGGCTCATGGCAAGTACAAGCAAACAAAGTCTGACGCACATAAGCAATACTACCTGGATCTGAAACACCTGGTGATCGCAGCTATACACAGCGAGCGGCGGGCCTTCTTCGATCACCACATTAACAACACAACTGACCCAAAGACTCTTTGGAAAAACTTAAAGCGTTCCGTTATTCCTGACTCACACTCGCATCCCGACCTACCGACACATTTTAACGACCCTGACTTGATTAACCGTCATTTTCTGAATGTACCTGGAAAACCAGAGGTTACAATATCGGACTTAACGTTGTATGAATTTAGTAGACACGGTGACGCGACTTTTACACTCATGCCCACGACTTCGACAGCTGTGACTAAAATCGTCACCTCTATTAAAACGACTGCTAAAGGACTAGACTCAATTTCTATTGACATGCTGCATTTGACTCTTTCAAGGACCGCTGACATCCTGACACACATAATCAACAAGAGCATACTGACTATGACTTTCCCGATGGACTGGAAGACTGCTAAAGTGACTCCGTTAGCTAAGAAGCCGAACCCAGTGGACCTGTCTGACCTCCGTCCTATTAGTATCCTTCCTTGTGCATCAAAGATAATCGAGAGGGTAATTTGCGATCAGCTGTCGGAATACCTAGAGAATAACAGTATCCTACCTGAACTACAGTCGGGTTTTCGCAAGGGTCGATCGACTGCTACTGCGTTGCTCGATGTAGTCGATAACATATTACAGGCTCGGGATACTGGTAAAAGTACTATTTTAGTACTTTTGGATTTCTCTAGGGCTTTCGATTGCATTAGCGTGCCCTTGCTATTGTCGAAGATGTCATTTTACGGGTTTGATGCCGCTGCGGTCAAGTGGTTTGACGGTTACCTGTCGGGCCGAGCGCAGGCGGTCGAGTTGCGCACAGTGTCAGGTCGTGCTATGCTGTCCTCTCCTGGTCGTGTGACTAGGGGAGTGCCGCAGGGTTCGATCCTGGGTCCTCTGCTCTTTATACTCTATAGCAGTGATATTGTTTCAAGTATAAGGAGCAGTAAATACCACCTCTACGCCGATGACTTGCAACTTTACACTTCCAGCGCCCTCTCAGATACAGTCACCGCCGTAGAGAACATCAATGCTGACCTCGATCGGGTTGCGTCTTGGTCTGAGGGGAACTGCCTCGTCCTCAATCCCAAGAAGTCCAAATTTTTGATATTTGGGTCGAAGCATCAAACCCGTAAAACTCTAGATAGCCTGGCGACCGTGGATGTAGCTATCATGGGCGAACCGATAGAGCGGGTGGTCGAAGCAAGTAACCTTGGCCTGCTTATGGACAGTGAGCTGCGCTTTGAGAGCCACGTAGCTAGAGTCGTTAGCAACTGCTTTTACCGCCTCAAAATCCGTTATAATATTCGTGATTACCTTAGTGTTGATATGCGTGTCCACCTGTGTGAATCACTTATATTATCTAGGTTAAACTATTGCGATGTCGTTTATGGTGGTTGCATACTCGGTCGATCCAAGAGGCTGGTACAACGAGTTCAAAACGCATGTGCTCGTTTTTGTTTTAGAGTCCCTCCCCGCTCCCATATCACTCCGTATTTGAACGCCGCTAACCTGCTAAACATGTCTGCGCGGAGGCGCATGCACCTGGCGACCCTTATGTTTGGTGTGGTGCAGCATGAGATCCCGTCGTACCTCTTTAAAAAGGTCCAGTGGACAAGTAGTGTGCGCCGGTATAAATGCAGGGCAATAGTGCCGCTGCACCGGACCGCGGCGTTTCGGGGTAGTTTCAGGTTCGCGGCGTCCAAGTGCTGGAATGATCTCCCCCCTCCCATCCAAGGAGCGCCTAGCAGGTACACCTTTAAGCGTAAACTTAAAGGTTATTTGTTGACGCTCCAAAAATCCTAATTTCCTATCCAGCACTGTTATTTTTATTTTATTTTTTCCTTTTTCTTTTAATAAAATTGTAGTTCTGTCTTAAATTGTCAATGCTGTATACTAGCTAAGTAAGCACCTTCTATTTAAAATTATGTTTATGTAAGGTTTTTATTTTACTATCTCATTATAAGGTCTGATTATAAGTATTTGTTTAATAGTAAGTAATTAATTACAATTTCATTTATTTATTCGTTTGTGCAACGTTCCGTCCGTCTGTCGCATTCGGTGCTGGCTGAAAATCAGCGCTGCAGGCGCCTAGCACCTCAGCATCATGCTGAGCCAGTATCCGATTCACTTCCACGAAGACACACCTAACTACCACTTTGTCTTTTACTTTACTGTTTTAACTTTTTGTGTGTCTTGTTGTGTTTAGTGAATAAATGTATTTTTCTTTCTTTTTTCTTTCTTCTTTCTTACATTAAATACCCGCCAAGCAACAGTGTTCGAATTGTTGTGTTCCGGTGTGGGGATAAGGCAACCGGTGAAATTACTAGCATAGAGGCATTCCATCGTAGTCCTCAGGGTCAGCAAGCAATTGAGGTCTTAGGATTTTAGTCTTGAGAATTCAAATGTCTATGGGTCTCAGATTCCACTTACCATCAGGTGACCTGAGTGCTCGTGTGCCTTCTCCTTGTTTCCCAGAGGGGTAGACAGAAACCACTTCTTTCCATTTACCTTGTAATTAGAACTTAAGTTGCTTATGAAATAAACTTAATTTTTTCATTCACTTCTTCATTGACCTAAGATGCCACTCGTTCAGCAAAAAACGTGACCTCATAATCATAATTCATAACGCCTTTCCTTTTAGGCTTAATTTAGTGTTTATCCATATTCAGAAAGCTAGACGATCTTAAGTAGGTATTCTTATTTTCAAATACTATTGAAATTTAACGAGCATTAAGAGTCCTTAGAATTTCGGATGATGTTGCTGTTAAAAATAACATTTTATTATACTTGAAACGATTGGAGGCAACCAGATTAGAAAACATCATGATACATAGACAACGGTCAAGTAAGAGTCGGGCTCGTGCACCGACAAAGGCTTAATAACAGGGTCCCATTTGGCACACTTTGGATATGGAACCTTAAAAATCCAAATTGACCACATCTCAAAATAACCACTTCGTTTGCATTAGGTTCGTTAGGTTAACCTCAAATGCTTAAAGGGTAAATTGCGCAAAAACAGGAGCACCGCCGTGCGGGGCTCCGTCGACTTTGCTAAGACAGATACAAAATTAAAATAGTAATGTGATCATTTTGCGACAGAGTCATTCAAAAACTAACGTATTTGTATTCATGCTAAATTTATTGTAGTCATTACGGACGCAATTATAAATTAAGTGCCATGCAGTAACGCCTATAAAATTAAATAAATAAATCACAGGAAAATGTCACACAAATTGATCTATTAGTCCCAAACTAAGCTCTAGGCTTCTACTATGGGTACGTACTAGACAACGATGAACATACTTATATAGAGAAATATATACTTAAATACATAGAAAACATCCAAGACTCAGGAACAAATACTCGTGCTCATCACACAAATATCTGCCCTTATCGGGATTTCAACACATGCAGGGCCCCTAACTTCGAAGGCAGGGTCACTACCAACTAGGCTAGCGTGTCGTGTAATTGCCTCTAGTGATAGGAAAAGTTAATAACTTTTCAAATAACATTTTCTCGGGAAACTCGAAGCGGTCGTTGCAACTCTATCGCGCCAAATTAGGCGAGAGAGTGAATTATAGGGCTGTCAGAGTTCTGAACTCGGAACGGCGATAAAGTTAGTTACTCGCTCTTCAGCTCTCTATTATCTAGTTTTTCTGGTTCACAAGCCATATTTAATATAGAGTTACTAGCTGTTGACTCCGTCCGTATAAGTCGTTTAGCGCTTTTCTTTTGGAACATGTAAATTTTTCCGGGATATCGTACACTATGTCCTTCCTCTGTTTGTCTTCAAGCCTAGCTATCTCCATACCAAATAACATCAAAATCGGCCCAGCGGTTCAGAAACCGTAGGAAATGAGACCAGCATTATTGCAACCAATTTTACTATGAGATCTTTCTAGTCTGTGGTAGGTCCCTGTGCTGGGTCCGTCCGGATCGCTACCACTATCTTATCCATTAACCATCCGTCAAACAACAGCCTTTGCATTGTTGTGTTCCGGTGTGGGGATAAGACAACCGGTGAAATTACTAGCATAGAGGCATTCCACCTTAGTCCTCAGGGTTGGCAACGCATTTGAGGTCTTAGGATTATAGTCTTGAGAATTCAAATGTTTATGTGTCTCAGATTCCACTTACCATCAGGTGGCCTGAGCGCTCGTGTGCCTTCTCCTTAACATAAAAAAGTACGTAAAATCTGTACTGTAATGTTATTACAGTATCCATTTTTTAAGGTTAAGCGTTTCAATTTGGAACAGCTGTCAAAGCTCAAGAGGGTCTCTATTCTAGTATCCATAGACATAAAAATAGTTATCAATACGAAACGTCAATTCAGTATGTTTTTTTTTATATAACCGCACGACAAGTTGTTTTTTTGCTGTGATTATGTGTGTAGATAAAGTAGTGTATGCAACTGTACAAAATCAGGCGTTTAAACTTATTATGCATCAGTTGCATAAACAACTATTGCAGTTACTCAAATGCGTGCTGCGGGTAGATTATGGTCATGTTTATCGATGTCGATAAACATGGATAAAACATCTGTCACTTTCAGACCAGTAAGTGCGAGAGTGACGAATGACGAACGCTTTATCTACCGCGATAAAGGCAACCATAACACGGGCCCTGGAACTCTATTGCCACATGACTTTTAATTGCTCTCTATACACACGATGTAAGGACCTACGTAGTTAGCCTCTGATGGCTTTGACTACTTCGCCGGAGAGAGGGCGGACTCCTGATGGGAGTCCACGCTGTAAAGGGTTTTTACACTAGCATGCCTAAGGGCGCCCCTATTGGGCCGACCTCGGACTTAGGACGCTAGGGGAGAATTTAAATCGAATTGGTTTTATGCTACCAACGCTTCTTACTTCTTCTACTTATCCCATTGAAATAAAGTGTATAATTATACCTACATGTTTAAGAATTCGACTGTACTCGTACTCCAATAACTAGCCACAGTATCCAGGCCGATTCGTATAATAGGAGAGGGCCAAAAAGTTGGACCATAAGTCGGAAGTCGAAAATAGTTACGATGAGCGACGAAAAGTTTCCTTACGGAGTTTTACAGAGAGTTTTACAGAGAGCGTGAGTTAGCGTAGCCAACTCTTCGGTCCTTACGCTAACCTAGACTGTATCCTTAGTATAATAACTATTAAGTTTTAGAAGCTTTTATTTAACTTGCACTGGGCCTCTATTCAACTGCGTTATAACGATATCGTGTACGAGTATGACGTGTTTCCGTATTGTCAACGTTTTGATAACTCTTATGTCATTTACAATAATGGCGACTGTGACATAAACGATTCTTAAACGTGTCAAACACGATATCGTTTTAACGCACCTGAATAGAGGCCCTGTTCGTATGTAAGATACATATATTAGTATGTAAGTTGTCCGTCAAAAGTTGCAATGCATTTTTCAGTCACTTGCCGTTATCCGATTGAGCTGAAATTTGGAATACTTATGTAAACCCGATGGCAATACATTAATATGGCACCAACGACCTGGTCTGATGATGGAGGCGGAAGGTGGCCATAGGAACTCCTAAAAGACACATGATAAACCCGTCATGTTATGGCTCGTTACTATCGTCTTGATAAGCAAAAGATGACTATGCCAAAATAAGTATCGTCGGTAACAAAAGAATGTCTCAAAAACATTGAGTGATTGAGTTTGACGACACGGTGGCCTAGTTGGGAGTGACCCTGCCTCCGAAGCCAGCGGTCCTGGGTTCAAATCCCGGTAAGGGCAGATATTTGTGTGATGAGCGCGTTATTTGTTCCTGAGTCGTATCGAGATGTTTTCTATGTATTTAATTATTTATTTTTCTATATATGTAGGTATGTTTATCTTTGTCTAGTACCCATAGTACAAGCCTAGAGCTTAGTTTGGGACTAGGTCAATTTGTGTGAGATTGTCCCCTGATATTTATTTATTTATTTTATTTTATTTAAAATCTTTTGTTTTGTTACGTTAGTTATTAGTTTGCGTTAATCACTAATAAACGAGGATATTTCCATTTGTTACAACTTCGCGCAAAGTTGACACAATGTACATCACTTTTCCTTAAAGTGTGTTTGTTTCGTTCGTTTTTCCGGGCAAACAACATAGATGTCCGTTTAAATTACGACGACACGTTCGCCTAGTTGAAAGTGACCCTGCCTCCGAAGCCAGCGGTCCTTTCTATATGTTTAAGTATTTATTTCTCTATATAAGTATGTTTTTCGTTGTCTAGTACCCATAGTACAAGCCTAAAGCTTAGTTTGGGACTAGGTCAATTTGTATGAGATTGTCCCCTGATATTTATTTATTTATAAATTGTCATGTATGTAAGCTGTTACACGGAGGACATAGTATACCTTTTATCCCGATACCTATCAAGAAGTCGACATCAGATCAGAATATAGCGATTTATACCTATTCATTATATATGCCGATTTTTACACTGTAATCACAAGGCAGTAAGAGGGTAACCCATCATTTTATCGAATTTTATTTCATCGAAAGCTAGATACCCCTGTAAAAGTTGTACAAATGTATGTATAAGATGTATTCAAAGTAATAAACATTATTAGACGCCAACCGGGTCATTGCTTCGTCATTGTTAGCGACCCGCGGGAACTTAAGCGAGTTAGTTGACTCCCTCACTGGTAGCAATTTAGCAATGAAACAACCCATTACACTACTCGATATACCGATTTACAATGCAGAGCAAAGCAACAGTTAGGAGTTATGTAACGAGACCACTTTGAAGACACTTTAGGTATAAGAAGCGTGACGTTAAGATGCCACATATGCTGCCACGCCCACACAAGAATAAAAAGGGATGGCTTTATGTGCTTCAGCGCGAAGAACGTGAGATGGAGACAGTTTACGCGCGCCTTGATGGCAGCGTCAAATTCAAACAATTGCCGTTTACTTAAAAACCACAACATTGATTAAAAAACTGTTTTACCAGGATTAAGAAGATATAAATACTCAACTAATGTAGCAAAACTTATCGTAAAACATCGTAGGGTTTCAAAGATTCAACCAAAAACATGCGGAAAAGGTGTCACATTTGAAAAATACAACTATTGAGCCTTTTGTTTCTAACCGTGTTTTCACGTTTAACAGTCTCAAGGAAATATGACCGAGTTCAATATATCCAAAGAACAAATACATACGCGTTATGGTGATTGAGATCCAGATAGTGGGACACTACCGACTTTATGATATCGTCGTCTTACTTACTCAAACTCGTATCTGCATATTTGTTTTGCTGTTGGTAAACTTAGAGCCTCAAAGTATTACTGAATAAAAATGAAATTACCAACAGCAAAAAAAAATATGCAGATACGAGTTTGAGTAAGTAAGACGACGATATGTGGCCTCTTAAGAGTCAACGACAACATATATATGTAATAATTAACTTGAGTCGGCTTTAACAGCTCATTTATCATTTGCTTACGTCTTGCAAGTGAAGTACTAAACTTGATTTAAAATACAGATAATACCGACATTATACACGTACATAATTATGTACGTTAAATAAACAAGGATGGTAATATAATATCACTACATGGTTTAAAACGAAGTCGCTTGCCGCTGTCTGTTCCTACGTATGCTTCGATCAAGTTAAAGAGGAAGATTACAATAAAAAATAAAAAAGTAAAAATATTAATGAATTACGCAGCAATATTATTCGATTTGTGTGATGAGCTGGAGTGTTTGTCTCAGAGTCTTATATGGATTTTATGTATCACAGTATTTATTTATCTATTTAACTCAAGCTAGAGCTTAGCTGTTCAACTTAGTTTGGGATATGGACAATTTGTGTGAGATTCTCCCCTGATATTAATTATTTTATTATCAGTTAATAAATTGATTTTAACTTGGGAACTCTAATACGCGTGCCAAAAAAATCGGTAATTCAAAATGACCTGCAAATTAAAAAAGCATGGTTACCCTAATCATTATAAAGATTTCAGTTGTACATATATTTCTATAGAAAGTTACAGTACGATAACTGTAAGTTTACCACTGACAGAAAGTTGGCCTTCATTTTATTTTCAACTTTAATTTCATACCTTTAAAGCAATTTTCGGAATACTGTAACCCACGTCTACCGATTTAGAAATAACTAATTTATTTGTATGAGATTAAAGCTGAAAATTCAATGAAGGCAATCCATCTGTCAGAGGTAGACTCAAAATAATTCTACTTTTAGAGCATTTAACAGAGCAATTAAAACCCGTTGTTCGGCGGCGTTCTAATAAAACGCTAATTGTTAAATAAATAATTGCTAATTATTATTTAAACTGTATTATTTGTAGGGACACGAGCACCTAGTTACAATACAATACAATACAAAACACTTTATTGTCCACCAAACAAAAACATTACAGAGAAATAGCACAATTTAAAAGACCCAGGTAAACAACAGGCGGTCTTATCGTTGATTAGCGACCTCTTCCAGACAACCTTCCATTATCCCTTATAAGGTGTCAAGATAAAACATTTTACACAGTAGGTGGAGCAGACTAATTACGAACAATAACAAGGAACTATGCTATAAATATACGCTTACCAAAGTAATAAATATATAATCAAATATATAATAAAACAAATTAATACATTATAATGACTTACATAAATAGATAATAATAAATAAACACACAATTAAATAAAAATAAAAAATATACCAAAGCTACTTTCACATTTATAAAATTAGTTATTATTATTATTATTATGAGCCCAGGATGTCAAACTGCTGGGCAAAGGCCTCTCTCCCCGTCTTCCACTTTACCCGATCTTGAGCGGTTTCCCTCCATTTCTTGTCTCATGATCCCAAATCATCACTCCATCTCTTCCTGGGGCGGCCACGCTTGTTCTTAGCATTTCCCGGGAGCCAGTCTGTGGCTCTCCTGGGCCAACAATTAGGCTGCATTCGAGCAACGTGGACAGCGCAGTCCCACTTTAGCTGGGCAGCCTTCTGAGCTACATCCATTATTTTTGTCTGGGAACGCAGTATTCCGAATCCGGAAGCCGAACACGGAGACTGCCGCGCTTCATCTTTCTCTGGCAAACCACGAGAAAAAAAAATTAGTATGGATAGTAAAAATTCATTAACGGCTCTCAATTTTTAATGCTTAATATCCCATCAAACCAGTGCTATTACCCACTTCAATAAACACTTAAACAGCCGGTAAAACTTTTTTTGCTTTGTCCAAATGGCCACCTTTTACTGCAACCGGCTCGCCCGGTTCCTTCCAATTGTTTTTTTCATAATTGAATGACCTCAAAGCTTTACGTATAAACTCATTAAACTCACTCAGTGCGATGCTTTCTGGTTTACTAATTAATAAGAGAGGGGCAAAAGCGTCAAGAGAATTGTCAACCTCTTATCTGATCGAATAGTTTCATAGAAATGTAGTCTTTTTCTTCTCGGGATATTAGTGGTTTTCCTACTAATCAATCAGATAAAATACTAGGTTGAGATAGTAAAGGGACGATATATCGGCCCAAATTTTAGTAACTTAACATCATATTTTGTTTACATTTCTGGTCGAAATATGTTCTAAAGTACATTGAGGGGTTCGGCACTGATCCCACCAAGGGCGAGGACGCGATTAGATAGAGAAAATCAAAACCATCTACTAAACTCGGTAAAAAAATATTGCTTTTGACGTGTTTTTACCTCTGCCGCCATTACTGTCAAGTAAATAAGAGCTATCAAAACGTTAACAATACGGAAACACGCCCAGTACGCTTAGCACATGTATTTTCTCGCTTGTCGGTCAGTGCGTCTCGGTCGAGCGTCAATTGTATATAGGTACGTTTCCTATGACTTGCAAGCCTCTATCATTTATGCTTATAGCAATTATAAACCACCGTTATCTGACACTGACTCAACTAAAGACTCAAATAAATTCAACCAAAGACTCAACTAAACTCGAATAAAGACTCAACTACAACTAAAGTATTCAATCTTTAAAATTACTTCAAGACGTAATACATTAATTGAGGCAGAAATGGATATTACCTATATCAGCAAGGCGAAGAAGTTTAAAATCTGTTTTTTTTTTTTGGAAAAATGATAATTGTATACTAATTATAATATTTCGGATTGACATAGCGGTGGTACAGTACTCGTACGTCAGCCTTTTTTATCGACATCGATTTATAAATGTGTCCTCGCACTATTGAATAAATAAATAAATACAAATTGAGACGTCTGTACATAATAATTCCATTGATCTGAAGGAGGAGCTCCTTGACAAGCTTGAGCGTCTGCAGAATGTCTGCATTAGGTACGTTTTCGATTTACGCAAATATGATCACGTGTCACAGTTCCGTGCGCAGCTTAACTGGTTGCCCGTTCGTCGTCGCCGTGACGTGCATGTCCTGTCGTTACTTTTCAATATAAGGAAAAGGCCTTCCTTCTTCTCCTCCTTATCTCTCTGAAAGGTTTAGCTATTTGGCTTCTGGTAGCGGTCACCGCCTGCGGTCAAGCTCCAATCTTCCTCTCGCTATCCCTCCCAACAAGACCCACACTTATTCTAAATCTTTCACGGTGCACTCTGTCAAACTATGGAATGGGCTCCTGCTGGACTTCAGGCAGTCTCAGTCAGTGGTTCCGCTTAAAGGGAAGTTGAAAAAGTTGTGGTTGGATGAGTAGTGTTTGCTGGTTAATTTATTCTAGTCAAACTAGTCAGTAATGTTTCACATTTTAAGTTGTAGTCATAATTGGATATCCGTGTATTTATTTAAATTTAAGTATATTTACATATATATGTGTTATGTATGTATATACATATTTATATGTAGCTGTAATGTTGTAAATATTAGTTACTTGTGCACATCTTTGTTGTGTTGCCTATCCTCGTACAGTTTCCTCGTTCATGGTCGGGTTAACTGGAAGAGATGCCTTAAAGGGATAAGTTCGCCATTGTACATGTTAATCTTAAGTTTATGTACGAAATTTCTTGTAATTGTTTTTTTTCCTTTGTGCAATAAAGAGTTTACATACATACATACATACATAATTGCTCCCGTCAAATCGGGCTTTGATCATTTTCGTTTCATCGAAAGGCATTTGTCATTACACGAGTTTTTTTTTTTTTGGTAGTCACAGGTCTAACCTAATGTTTAAGATATCCTGAAAACATCATGCTTACAGCAGTAGATAAATAGCGTCCAATGAAATGAAACTCGATGAAGAGAAATTCGATAAAGTGATGGTTTACGATATTCCCTTCATCTGTGCAGTCGACTACAAAGAGATGCTCTTTTTCACGTTATCCAATTGTAATAAGGTTCAAAATTAGATACATCTCTTTGTACTCCACTGCACACATGTTGAACAAAAAACCGCGTTTTCAATGGCTCGCGGTGACATAACTGTCTTGGCGCCGGACTTACGCAATGCATTTTAGCCACATTTGAAACGCGGGGTTGGCAGTTTCTTAAGATCTTTAGTTGGTAAAGCTTTTAGAACTATTATTTTATGATCTCAGTTATCATTAGGCCCCGTGTGATTGCCGGGTTAGAATAGTGCCACTCCATGTCTTCCCGTGGATGTCGTAAGAGGCGACTAAGGGAATAAAGGCTTGAAGTCCTGTTAGACGATGGGCTTGCAACCTGTCACTAATACACTGGTAAACATCTTAGCCTGTGTGCAAAATGTGGTTACAGAATTATAAACAAGTATTTTTAGAGTTGTTGGTAAGGACCGTATCGAAAAGAAAGTAGACAAGTTAAAAATGACATAATTTTTATTCTGGATGACATTTGGAAATAAAACATAAAATAAACTAAAATATAACACTTTTTCAAGTACTTATTTTAAGAAAACTGTCGTTGACCTCCTATTTAGCCTGCAATCTTACTTTCTTTTTGATGTCCTTCATTAAGTTTTGGACGACAGTATTTGCTATTTTTCCTGACACTCTGTTCCACTTTTCTTTAAAGTCCTCGACTGATGTTGCAGCTTTGACATTCTTTTGGAGCTGCCGCTTCATAATAGCCCAGTACCTTTCGATAGGGCGGACTTCAGGGCAGTTGGGGGGGTTCATGTCTCTTTCGACTATATCAACCTTGTGGGCCTTATGCCATTCCAGTGTAGCTTATGAGTAATGGCTTGATGCCAAGTCTGGCCAAAATAAAATAGGCTTCCTGTGCATTTTAATGAAAGGCAGTAGTCTTTTTTTCAAGCACTCCTCACGATATACTTCAGCGTTTAAGTTACCTATGGTGAAAAAGGATTTCGACCGCATGCCACATTGACAAATTAGTTGCCAAATTAGTATCTTTTTACCGAATTTCTCAACACTGATGGCTTTATCTTTTTGAGAAACCTTTTTACCAGCGGGTACAGTAAAAAACTGAGGTCCGGGCAATGTTTTAATATCTAATTTGCAGTATGTTTCGTCGTCCATAATAATACATTGCGTTTTCTTGGTTAATACACGATCATATATTTTTCTTGTTCGTTTTCTAACGGATGCCACTTGCTTTTAGTCTCTTTTAGGTTGTTTCTGTTTTTTATTTTAAGTTACATCTTTTTTTAATTCGCTGAACCATTGATGGAGAAGTTTTAGCTTTTTTAACAGCTTCTCGGACAGAAACAGTTGGATTTTGTAAAAAAAGTCGTACAACTCTTTTTTGCAATGCAGGGTCCCAAGGTCCTCGTTTTCTGCCGCTCTTAGGCAGGTCTTCCAAAGTTAAGGTGTTGCCGAACTTATTTATCAACTTGTTTATTCCTGCAGGACTGACAACATACTTTTTAGCAAGTTTTCTTATTGTTATACCCTTAATTTTGCACCAGTCGTCCAAAATCTTTTTTCTAGTGTCTAAGTTAATCCGTCCCATTTTGACAATTTGTTAAGAAAAGACGTATTGCTTCTGACATATTATCGTACCCAAGAATAAGGTTTATAACCTACTAAAAACTATTCGTAAATCGGAGTTGCGTATAAGTATTTATACGACCCTAAAGTTGTCTACTTTCTTTTCGATACAGTCCTTATTACTGTAGCTCTGCCTACCCCACTCCAGGAATGAAGCCGTGATGTTATGTATATTATTACCTGTATTATGTATTACCTTCAGGGCCTCTATTCAGGTACGTTAAAACGATATCGTGTTTGACACGTTTAAGAATCGTTTATGTCACAGTCGCATTATTGTAAATGACATAAGAGTTATCAAAACGTTGACAATACGGAAACAGGTCAAAAACTATATCGTTATAACGCAGTTGAATAGAGGCCCAGATATATGGGGCGCTATTGTTTCCGGTAAACCCTTACAATAAGAGTAAAAACAATAAAGAATCAACAACTTTTCAGGTAAGTGGTTATTAATTACAAAATAAATTAAACTCTCTGGTTGTCTGGAAGAAATCGCTAATCGGCGATAAGACCTCCTGTTATCTGTGTAATTTTTAATTGTGCTTGTTTCTCTGTTATGTTTTGTTTGGTTTACAATAAAGTATTTTGTATTAAATATCAATAGAGAAACTCACAAAAAGTAACGTAGGTATTCTTCATACGTCTAAAACGTTTTTTAAGCGGTAACCCTAACAATAATGACGTTTTAGCTACCACTGAACCAGTCAAACCAGTTCCATGCTAATCTCGAACTAGCCCCTCCATCATGTCACTGCAGGCAACACGTGTCAACGTATTACAAGTCACTGTCGACAGATGACAGGGGAATAATTGGTCTATAGTACATTTGACACGCATATAAATAAACGAAACCAATTACAATGAAGCAATAATAATTATAGAATGCGTATATATTACACGTACTGCCTTACATAGCTATTTATCGGACCCGCAGGCTGTGTGTCTTTCGCTTAGCACAAGTTGTATGTATGTAAACTCTTTATTGCACAAAGAAAAAATAACAATTATAAGCAGAGATCGGACAAATGGGCGTCATTACTCGCAATAATGTGGACATGACTCCATAGATTTTAATTAAACAAATTAATTTACATTAATTGATTACTTACCCTACAAATAATATTTGATTGCAAAGGGCAAGACAGTAACAATTTATAAATAAATGATACAAAGATTTGTTATTGTGTATTTATTAAAGCAAATAAACAGGTATTTTAATAATTTTTCCGTCGTTATTTTATTCCTTTTCACGGCTAAAATAAACTTATGAGGTGAAAGCTCCTTTCACAATCCACGGATGTTAATGGAGCAAACTTATGTACTTAAATTAATATAATATCCACTACTACTACTATGGCCACTCCTGTATTATTTATCTATAACTATCCTGCAAAGGATCAAGATTAAAGTACAGGTAAGAAATAAATTAATGTAATTTAATTTGTTTAATTAAAATTGCTCATGTCCACATTATTGCGAGTAATGACACCCATTTGTCCGATCTCTGATTATAAGAAATTTCGTACATAAACTTAAGATTAACATGTACAATGGCGAACTTATCCCTTTAAGGGATCTCTTTCAGCTAACCCGACCATGAACGAGGAAACTGTACGAGGATAGGCAAGACAACAAAGATGTCCACAAGTAACTAATATTTACAACATTACAGCTACATATAAATATGTATATACATACATAACACATATATATGTAAATATACTTAAATTTAAATAAATACATGGATATCCAATTATGACTACAACTTAAAATGTGAAACATTACTGACTAGTTTGACTAGAATAAATTAACCAGCAGACACTACTCATCCAACCATCTCTAATGGTGAAGTTTTATCTGGCAAGTTTAAGAAGTCCCGTCGGAGCGTACAAAACACATTTTAGCGCGTAATTAGGCAGCAGGCAGGTGAGTCGAGTTCAGTGTCGTATAAAGCTGCCTAATTGAGAAGGCACGCGCTAATGTGTTCTGTAAGCTCCGACGGGACTTCTTGAACTTGCCAGACTTGACTTCACCTTTAAGATCGACACAGCGCTGTCTTGAGAGAATCACCCCCTGTTGTATGCAGGTGTGTACAAAATTAATGTAGAACTTAAGTCAAATTTGAAATATAGAATGTCGAACAGTCTGTATAGGTGAAATACTTAAGTAAAGGACCTGTTATATGTAGTAGTAACACATCTGTATAGACCGTTTGACATTCTATATTTGAAATTTGACGTAAGCTCCATATTACTTTTGTACACAGATTTGTTAAAATTACATAGAACAAGTCATTTACTTAAGTTTTTCACCTATACGCGATCGTTACAGCGTCTCAGTCATTAGTCATTACGAATCGACCCGCAAAAACTATATAGGTCACGCACAGCGACCTACGTAATTGAAGGGGCCACATATGATAAAGTAGGCAGTGTTCCGCGTTGTCAATCTCAATATCCATAGGGTGTCTATCATTTCATCGAAACACCTTTAATTGCATGTATCATTTCATCGAATTTCAATGTTTTCAGGGTATCTTAAACATCTAACCTAACCTAACCTACGTAATTAATGTTTAAGAATCAGAATCAGAATCAGAATAATCTTTATTCAAGTAGGTTTACAAATAATAAACTCTTTTGAAACGTCATAGTAGCGACTTAGCCTAAATTGACTGCAGGTTCAAATCGCGACCGATCAGAGAAGAACCTGTAAGAAACTCTGTCGGATGTCTTTTTTTTTTTTCGACGTTCGCAACCTTTTGTCGTAAGGACTAAACATTTTATTACAAGCAATTCAGTCCCAAGCATTGTTATCATTAATATAGTCTTTAATACTATAATATGCTTTAGAAATTAGTTTACGCTTAACGTAACTCTTAAATTTATTTACTGATAGTTCAGTAACATTACTTGGGAGCTTATTATAGAACCTAATACAATTACCCATAAAAGAGTTTTTTATTTTATGGAGCCGCGTGAAGGGCACTGCGAGCTTATATTTATTTCTGGTATTAACATTATGTATGTCACAGTTCTTTCTAAATTTAGCGATGTTTTTATGAACATAAATAATGTTTTCATAAATGTATTGACTGTGCATGGTCAATATATTAATTTCTTTAAACTTATCTCTAAGCGAGTCTCTCTGGCCCATCTTGTAGACAGCACGAATAGCCCTCTTCTGCAGAACAAAGATGCTATTTACATCAGCAGCACTACCCCACAGTAAAATACCATATGACATAATACTATGGAAGTAACTAAAATAAACTAATCGAGCGGTATCTAAGTCTATTAATTGCCGAATCTTATTAACTGCAAAAACTGCTGAACTGAGTCTACCCGCCAATCCAGCAAGATGAGGACCCCATTGGAGCTTGGAGTCTAACGTTATACCAAGAAACACTGTATCATTAACTAGGTCTAGTTTGTCATTTTTAATAGTTACAGTAGTTTGACTATTTTTCACATTAGTAGTCATGAACTTTATACATTTCGTCTTTTTTTCATTCAGTAATAAATTATTAACACTAAACCAATCGACTACTTTTGATATAGCATTGTTTACATCGACATTAAACTGCTGTTGTCGTTTAACTTTGAACACAAGTGACGTATCATCAGCAAACAATACTATATCATGGTTGTCCTTTATAAGGTAAGGTAAGTCATTTATGTAGATGAGGAATAAAAATGGACCCAATATTGAGCCCTGTGGTACGCCCATTGAGACCAATGACCCAGGTGATCGTACTCCATTCACGTCTACCCTTTGTATTCTCCCGTATAAGTACGTTTTTATTAAGTTTAGCGCAGTACCTCTAACTCCATAGTGGTGTAGTTTCCTGATCAATGTGTCATGGTTAACGCAATCGAAGGCCTTGGACAAATCACAAAAAATACCTAAAGCATCCTGTGACCCTTCCCAGGCATTAAAAATGTTTTTAATCAACTCAACACCAGCTTCGGTTGTCGAGCGACCCCGAGTAAAACCAAATTGTTTATTGTGTAATAAATTATTATACCGAAAATGTTCCGCTAACTGTGACAAAATCAATTTCTCAAATATTTTACTGAAAGTGGGTAGTATGGATATTGGTCTAAAATTTGTGGGGTCAAAAGTACTACCCGTTTTGAATAATGGAATTATCTTACTATGTTTCATAAGATCAGGAAACTCACCACAATCAACACAGTGATTAAATACGACCATTAAGTCAGATGCTATGACTTCAATTAAGGATTTGAGTACATGGACCGACACTCCCCAAAGGTCACTGGTTTTCTTTATATTGATTGAGTTGAATGCCTTAATTACATCCAAGGCAGTAACGCGCTTGAATTCAAAGTATATACTGCATTCAGGCACGTTATCTTCTAAAAGTACAATGGCAGACGCAGGCGAAGAGTTCAAGCACTTAGTCGCGGACACTGGTATATCGGTAAAAAACTTTTCAAATTCAATTGCGATATCTGGATTGGAATCTATTATTTTACCATCTACTTTTAAACGATAGTCGTTAATGTTCTTTTTTCGGCGACCTGTTTCTTCATTAACACGTTCGGCGGCGGTACCGGCTATGACCGTAAAACGTGTAGCACGTTATATGACAGTACGGCTAACGCAGTATTTTTTTACGACTTCCTAAAAGTCACTACGGTTCTTCCCGGCGATAGTCCATACCATTGCTATGTAATTTCTTTTTACTGTCATGTGGGGTACAAGAACCATGTGGTTACCGCCAAAACAAAGTATAATTCTCAAACACGAGTTTGACCCTGACTCACACAGATGCAAACGCTTACACACACGCGCAGTACGGCGCTTGCCGCTGTCGTTGTATGCGAGTTTGTTCGGCGCCCGCACCAGTGCTTCGCTTCGCGCGGTTCACGGTTTGAATTCTGCTGTTGCCGCCGAATGCAGTGAGCGTGTATGTTCAAGTTTCGACAGGTCACCACCAGAAATGGTCGAATCAGCGGTGCTTTCGAGTTTCAACGAAAATGTCAACGTGAATGGTGAGTGCGAGCTATCTAATGGCAATGAGCTACAACAGAAAGACTTCGCGTCGTTGGTGGATGTCATATAGAAGAACAAATCAAAATTGAAATCGAATTAGAGTCTGAGCCACAGCCTTTGTCTGTCGATCGTTGCACGGACATTAGCGGATGTATCACTACGGACCAAGATCAAACATTTCGTGTGCCGGCTCCACAAATCAGTTCAGAACCAGGAACCAGTCATGTACATGATCAGGGCCTGCATGTACATTATGAGCCTTCATCTGTAGTTGAATCAGATTCAGGTAATAACGAGTGGACGGATATAACAGCACCGATCCCCGATTTCGGATTTGACGAGTCAACAACAGGATTTAGAGTAAACTTGGGAGAAAGGCCCACCGTTTTAGAAATCTTCAAGGCGGTCATCTCCAAGGATTTACTTGAATTTTTGATTTTAAAAACCAATGAATATGGCAAACATATGTGTGAAATAAATAGACCGCATACCTACCAGACACACCAGGAAACAACATTTTAGACCTCTTACTGAAGAAGAAATGTTAGCTTTCCTTGGTTACGGTGATAACCGTACTGATATAGGCAAAGGTATAACTTTCTTTCTACATGCCGGTACGGGTCTTCCCGTAGCACGGTTATAACCGCTACTGTACTCGGGTAGAGACAAATCAACAATGTATATAATCAGAACTGCTTAAGCCGTACTTTCATTTTGTATGAAGAAATTTACTGTCATTCTAGTACATTCCATAATTTGGGTACCGCCGCCGAACGTGTTAATTATTTTCCAGGTCGTTTTAATAACATCAGAACTATTCAAGATTTTGTTACTTAAAAAATTTCGCTTAGTTATACGGCAGTCTATCTTGAATTGCTTAGAATACTGTTTGACATGTTCCTTAAACTCCTCACTCGCGTTATACCTCCGTTCCTCATATAGTTGATACAGTATTCTTCTACGCTTATGTAAGTCCGCAGTAGCCCAGTCACTGAAAACCTTTGCACCACCAACCACAACCGATTTGGATGTAAATACTGCGTTAAATTGTTTCATGAATGTGTGAAAGAATGAGTTGTACATGTCATTGGGTCCCTTATCAGTTGTTAGAAAGGGCAAATTATGCACTAGGTTATGTCTCATTCTTTCCACACGGTCTGCAGTTACTGGCACAAAAGTAATTTCTTTTTTTGGAATATTATTCGATACGGACTTGAATTTAATTAATTGACCCAAATGATCCGATTCCAGGTTGCTGATCACACTCTTAC
The DNA here is from genome assembly GCA_949316455.1 of Acleris holmiana. Lineage (NCBI taxonomy): Eukaryota > Metazoa > Arthropoda > Insecta > Lepidoptera > Tortricidae > Acleris > Acleris holmiana. The sequence goes on along the minus strand of OX438786.1, from coordinate 10,835,536 downwards.
CAATAGGAATTATATCAGTAAAAATGTTATCAATACACGTGGCGCTAGTGTTAGTAACTCTAGTTGGCTCCATAAAAGTATGTGTCAGGCCGAAAGATTTGAAAAGATTTATTAATCTTTTGGTTAGTGGACTGTTTTCTAAAATATTTACATTAAAATCTCCACATATAATTGTTTTTTTTCTCGAATAAGATAATTTTATTAGAACAGTTTCCATAATCTTCTCAAAAATTTCGAAATTGCCTAATGGTGGCCTATATACACATACAACTATGAATTGCTCTAACTCTATTGCAGCGAGTTCTAATATTCGTTCAACAGATAAGGACACAATGTCCTTACGGTCTTTAAATTTTAATTTATTGTTTAATATGATTAACGACCCGCCATGTATCGAGCTATTTCTTGTAAATAAACTGCCGACCTGGTGGTTGATAAAATTAAACATAGCTTCGTTACTAGTTAGCCAGTGTTCCGTTATACATAAAATATCAATGCTATTACTATTAAGAAATAACTCGACTTGCAGGTCTTTACTCCTTATACATTGAATATTCTGGTGAACCAGAGTGATATAATTAGATACTTTGCTGCTAAATTTGTCCTTATATTTATAACAAATTTGGTTGCCAGGGTTGAGCTCCTCTGTTGTCTTGTGATTTAAGTTACCCTGAATACATTATGGTTTCAGCAGAAAATAGCGTTCGATGAAATGATACATTCGATGAAGTGAAATTCGATGAAGTGATGAGCTACCATGACCATAACACCTGGGCCTCTATTCTACAGTGTTATAACGATATCGCGTTTGACGTGTTTTAGAATCGTTTATGTCACAGTCACCATTATTGTAAATGACATAAGAGTTATCAAAACGTTGACAATACCGAAACACGTCAAAAACGATATCGTTATTACCTTGTAGAATCCCAGCCCTGTGTTTACATACATACATACATAAAGTCACGCCTTTTTTCCCAAAGTGGGGTAGGCAGGCTACAGATTTACCAACAACTCTAAAAAACTTGTTGATAATTCTGTAACCACATTTTGCACAATCAGGCTAAGATGTTTACCAGTGTATTAGTGACAGGTTGCAAGCCCATCGCCTAACAGTACTACAAGCCCTTATTCCCTTAGTCGCCTCTTACGACATCCACGGGAAGACATGGAGTAGCACTATTCTAACCCAGCAACCACACGGAAAACCCTGCCCTGCTGCTGCGGACAGCCCTGTGTTTGTTCTTTGGTTATATGATATTTATGGTAACACGATAAGAAACCAAATCCTGGATAGTTTTATTTTTCAAACATGACACATTTTTAGCATGTTATTGGTTGAATCTTTAACGATGATTTTTGATACAATAGCTGAGTTCAATCCTGGTAAACCATTATTTTTAATATTTTTTTGTTTTAAAGTAAGCAGCCATTATTTAAATTGACGTTACCATCAAAGCGCAAACTATCTCCGTCTCACGTTATTCGCGCCGAAGCACAAAAAGCCATCCCGTTTCGTTCTTGTGTGGGCGTGGCAGCATATGTGGCCTATTGAATCCCTATTTTGTGACACGGAATAGGCAAACGAGCACACAAGCCAACTAGTTGACTGCAATTGGATAAGTTACTATATTTGCACAAATATTTTTCAGTACGTACTTAAAAGGAACGTGTGTGAATTTGACCGATTTTTTTTCTAATATTAAAAAACCGGGTAAGTGCGCGTCGGAATCGCGCACCGGGGGTTCCGTAAACTTCCGCACCGCCGCAAGGTAGGTATTATATTCCAATTTGGATTGCATTTCGAATCGAATCAGCGCGAACCTAACTCACACTGCGCCGGTTTTTAGTGTTTGTTGTTTTTCTTTAGGGTTCGTACCGATTTACCGGTTTTACGATAGAACAAAAACAAAACTAAGTTGAAAAAAACGTTTCTTGTATGGGGACCCTTTTTACTTTTTAATGAATAGGGAAATAGTGCGAGTGGCACCATAAGCTTACGAGCCGGCGTCGCGCACCAAGGCGTCCAACTTGCTGTGTCTCAATAGTGTTTGTTTGTGTACCATTGTTTCTGAAATAAACTTGAATGATTGATTGCTAAAAGCGACAAGCAGCAAAAGTGTATTTTATTACGCCAAGTGCAATGGTAGTAGTCGAAGCATTGTAAACTCTATTGATAACCCCTTCTTTTGATTTAAGAGGCCTGTTCTTTTCGGTGGAGTAATTTCCTCTTCTCTTTTCTCTGCCAGCTCCTTCACCTCTCTATACGACACGACACGCACCTTCTCCTTAATTTGATCCTTGCAGCTTCGCCATGGTCTTCCTCTGCCTCTCTTTCCTTCAATCTTTCCCTCTATAATGTTTTCGATAAGCATGTCGTGCCGCGATAAATGGCCAATCATCTCCCCTCTTCTTTTCTCCACACTCTCCAATATCCTTCTCTTCTCCCTTACCCTAGCCAATACTTCTTGATTTGATACCATTTCCGTCCAACTAATGCCTTCGATCCTTTTGCACCACATTTCAAACGTCTCCAGCCTCTCTCTGTCCCTCTGTATTAGGGTCCACGCCTCGCTACCATATAGTGCAATACTCTATACTAATGTATGATTTTATGAGATATTTTAGACTTAAAAATGTTTTTTTTTGCGAATTCTTGTTGAATTTATAATGCTTATACTATGAATAGGCAGTCAGCCGCCTTCTTTGGTATCTCGATAGTGTACTCATAGTATAAAGAAGCCTAATGGCTAAGCCATTATTCGCATATCTACGCCTATCAGTCACCGCCATTGTACATTTTTGAAACTTACAGTTAACCTAGAATCACATGACTACGTTGTGAAGGGTACAGTCGAAAACATGGTGTAGGAGGTATGTCACGGTCAAGATTTATTCTCTACAGTCCATGACACAAACGGCGTGTCGAAAGTCTATACAAATTAAGAACACGGGCTCTGAACGTTCTGTAACTGCCCAAGTTAGCGTATTGATAGGTGGTTCATACACACCTAAAAACAAAAGTTGTCTTTCCTGTGGTCAATAGTTAAAAGCTTGTGTGCATATAAGTTTTGTTTTTATATGATAGCTCTAAAGCAGCCCTGGCGCCGTTTATGCGGGAATGGGCTTAGCCAGAAAATTAGCCCTTAAAAACGTTAACTTACGGCGTGTCCACAGGAAAGACGCTAACCTAAATCTGTTTATGACCCAGGTATATTTTGATCTTTTTATAATTATATTGAAGTATGAAATTGTATGTCAAGTTATTGTCTTTCGTACCCACAAACGAGCTAAATACACATAAACTCATGTTTTTTTTTCCACTATGGTAACCTATCTAAGGATGTACCTATGTATAAAAAAAAGAAAGAAAAAACACACGGATTTTCCTTAGTCCCAAACTAAGCTCTAGGCTTGTACTATGGATACTAAACAACGATAAAAATACTTAAATAGAGAAATACATACTTAAATAAATAGAAAACATCCAAGACTCAGGAACAAAATATTCGCGATCATCACACAAATATCTGCCCTTACAACCCAGGACCGCTGGCTTTGGAGGCAGGGTCACTCCAAACTAGGCCAACGTGCCGTATGTATGTTAGGTAGTTTAGGTACAAAACATGCAATCGAATTTATATCAAACCTATAAATTATAACTGTAAAACAATGCAATAATATGATACTAATAAATAAGTAAATTACACATTTAAATAAATGTGGTAAATTAAAAATGGATAATTTTCAACCAGTTTCCTAAACAGGTGACTGACTTAAAAAAGGCTGATAGGTGATATATTTACTAACAGACAGATAACAGGTTACCTTTGTCCCGTAAGTACGTTACGAACTTCTTTCGGAAATATAATACTTATATTACCTACTGCTAAAATGATTTTATATACTTGACACCGCTTAGACGACGTACCCTAGTTGGTAGTGATTCTCGCTATGGGCAAATATCTGTGTGATGAGTGCGAGTATTTATTCCAGAAACCTAAATGATTCCCATTTATTTAAGCATTTATTTCTCTATATATAAGTATGTTTATCGTTGTCTAGTACCCATAGTACAAGCCTAGAGCTTAGTTTGGGACTAGGTCAATTTGTGTCAGATTCTCCAAGAAAGATAGGGCCAAGGTTCAAAACGGTATGGATCGTTGGTGAATTTCTCAAGTTATAGACAATAACGGCACAAAGGACCATGAGCTACAAATTATACAAATCGCGCCACGGTCCATCATCTAAAACGGTAACATTCGAATTTATTAGCGGCTGCAATATTACGGCAAAATGGCAACATAGCAACAGACAAGGGCAAATAATATAGGACAAATGTACAAAAGTATGTCAAATTAAATCAAATTAATTTACAGTAAGATTACTGTAAGTTTACCACTGACAGAGTTTGCCTTCACTTAATTTTCAACTTTAATTCTACACAACCTGGTGGTACTAAAATGAATTCTGAAAAATCTATATAATAATATATCATTGGTTTGGCAAATGAAAAATTTGGGAATTGATACATTTGACCAAAAATATTTTGGCCAAGCGCACGCTCCCCTTATAAATATGTACCAGCGGCCTTTTTAGGGTTCCGTACGTCCAAATGAAAAAAGAACCCTTATAGGATTAGTCATGTCTGTCTGTCCGTCTGTCACAGCCAATTTGCTCCGGATGTACTGGACCGATTAAGTTGAAATTTTGTATACCTACTTGTGAATATCAGGGACCCGAACACGGACGAGCAACGTAAATTAATGAATTTTAAATGTTGGGGCCACATTTGGGGGGTAAATGAGACTTTTCAAAAAAAAATTACGAACGTGACGTATTATTGTATAAAGGGTATTTAAACGGATCTCGAATGTAAATTATTTTTTATTTAAATTAAAACAGTTTAAAAGTTATTTAAGAAAATAGATAAAAATTTACCCCTTCCCCTATCTCCGAAATTACTAAGACTAAAATTCTGAAAAAAAATACAGAAAATAGTTCTTTACCTATACATTACAGGAAAATCTATAAGTCTATAGTACTTAAAGTTACATGGTTACATTTCTCAAAACTTAATGAACCGCTAGACGAGTTGAACACGCTTTTAATCAGTTTTTAGGCCTAAAAAAATCCGTTCAAATCGGTCCATCCACACAGATACACAGTTTACACTAATAGGACCCCTACTTATTATCGGGGGTTATAATGTTGTATACATAATAATATGCAGTTGACATTCCTTACCAAATATATAGTTACATCAAAGGTATGTAAATTCTTTATTGAACATAACAAAGAAACTCAAACACAATATTTACAGGATATGAATGACAAAGGCGAACTTATCCCTTTAAGGGATCTCTTCCAGCTAACCTTTCACAATGCTAAAGCAAATATAAACCTCAGTGCAATCTCGAAGGAATCCAATAACGTTTCGATTTCGATCTGTTACGGGACTCAACCTTTACGATAAGATATCCAATCGAATAACTTATTATGTTTACCTTTTCAATAAAAAAAACTCGAACGGTACGACCTTTGTAAATTGATCTACATTTTGTTTGTTATCAAGAAATAGCTTCTTTTATAAAAGGTACAAAAAAGGTGAACTGAATTCAGTTTTTGGTTAAAATATTGTGCACCGACTTCAGTTGGTCTGCCCTTTGTACCATTTAAAAAAAAAGAAGTTATTTCTTGCTTTTTGAAGACGGTTTTTTTAGCACGTAGTTCACACGCTATAAAAGATTCAAGTGGCTAACTAATACGGTTCAAAAGATACAGCCCTGTTACAGACGGACGGACACCGGAACCTTAGTAATAAGGTCCCGTCGGCACCCTTTGGGTACGGAACGAAACATATACCTACATAGTTATGTTGAAATGGTTTTAATGAAATGCACGCAAATGGTTTTTGCATGTCACCGCCCCGTATCGACGATTTCGCTTTAATTAATTAACTTTACACCATTTCGAAAAACATCATGTTGATTGTACCTACCAACGTAATTAATTTGCGAACCTGTTGAATGTCTGGCTGTTTATGGAAAACTATAGACAGTTTAATTATATATATTATTATGAATTAGCTGTTGCCCGCGACTCCGTCCAGGTAAAGGTTATTTATCACTTCACTCGAGAACTGCCAAATTTTCCGGGATATAAAGTATCCTATGTCGTTCCAGGGGATATCTATCTCTATAACAAATTTCATTTATATCAGTTCCGCTGTAAAAGCGTAGGAAACAGAGTTACTTTCGTAAGGAGCCCTCGGTGCGAAGTGGAACTCACAAATGTTTGGTTTTTTTAATGACATAGAAGAAAGCATACTTAGCTACCGCAATCAAGTATATTACAGCTCAGTAGAGTGGCAGAGCGAGGTAATTGGGGCGTGTGCTCTTTCACACTGGCTAATGGCTGCCAGAGCATAGACAACGAGACTTTTTTTTATCCGTCTACGCACTCAATATGTCTCTGGAGTTAATTTAATAATTACTGTGATTAACGTTGTTTTATAATATAAGTAAATTAAGTCGCTTAGCTGTTTTATTGTGGGGACTAGGAGCTTGCAACAGAATTATTTAAGGACGTTTGAAAGCGCCGGTCGAGGCAACTTGTAACCAAAAGTGTTAACCCTTAACCCTTCTCCAGGCCTTGCTAAAGTAAGGATACAAGCGAGAAATGGAATAAAGCCACGAATTCGTAACTTCCTAAAGAATACTGATTCATGAAGACATATTTCAGGAAAGTTCAATTTAATTAGTATCATAAAAGTTAGTTGCTCAATTTTGAGCGACATCAATGTGGTCGATGAAATGTACTATTCCTGGAAAAGGGTTTAAAACGCCTCTGTGTCGAACGGTCGATCGAGTGAGCGAAGTCAGCGTTCCGCATTTTTTTCAACCAAAAGCCGAATCCAGTTGGACTGACCTACTACCATTTTAGAAGAAGTTATTTCTTGCTTTTTCAAGACGTTTTTTTTTCTTTTCTACTCACTAAACATTTAAATTATTACCAACCAACCAACTTCAATCATACTCCAAACTGTTCTCACGGGAAATTAAATAAAAAAAGGAAACTAAATAAACGTATCGTTTTTAATTTAACTAAAACTAGTATCGCTGATGTCAAAGCGAGCCAAGGGAAATCAAGGTGGAATAACTCGTTTTAAATAGAAAATATTTATGTACAGTCAGCGTCAGAGAAAAGGACCCCCCCAAGTCGTTAAAGATTATCACACGACGGCGAACGTCACGCGACGTTCGCCGTGAGCGGCTAGCTTCCCCCGCCCCGCACCCACACCTCTTGCCCGAGCATCCACCGATACCACTCGAATATCATAATTTCTTTATTTTACTATTTGGCATTTGGTCGAACCGAATACCAAGAATAACTTACAAAAAGACATTTTTTTTATACATGCTGTTGAGGATACGAACCCGCTCCACTAGCCGCTAGCCGATTGCTTTTACATGCCTTTACCACTAGGCCATCGACTCAGTTGTCAAACTCGGCGAAAATTTTAATTGCATTACTCCATATATCGAACAATTTTAAAAACGATCTTATGTTATAAACGTTATGGTTCAAATTTCAACTTCCACCATGTTCCACTCCTCAATTAACTATAAGGTTGAATTACGTATAGATTTCTCGTTTGGTTGAATATACTGTGCTTCTTGCCGATTGTTGCACTACCCTAGTTTTACTTCAGAAAAGTAGCTGCTGCATAAACTGCGACTTAAGGTTGAATTTAGAATAATTTACTTCTTCGCCTTGTTTACTAAACTGTGACTGAGGGTAACTTTATAATAACCTTACAGTTTCTTTATATTTCGTTCCGAACTGATTGAGTGTAAAATCCTCGTCGTAATATTATCTGATTTATTAAGTTTTCAAACAGTTGCTTCGATTAACCGATATTATGGTTAGATTAACAACTTTTTTAAAAGCTAAAATTATTGTTCTCTGGGAACAGGAACAAAGCATAAAGAAAATAGCACGAGATATGGGCATAACGGTAAGATTTACGTTATTTACTTATTATCATACATATTTATTGTTGCAATCATGTTGCAGTATTACGTATAGATACTTACAAGTTGGATTTACGTATTCCTATTATATTATCATTTTCATTACAGAAAAAAACTGTTAAAAGATGGATAAAAAGGTATCAAGCCACGGGTGATGTGAAATGTGAACGCCAAGGCCCTCGCCCTAGTGCTTACACTGATGAATCGGAGCTACACCGTAATATTGTGGAAGCTCACTCAGTGGCACCGTTCAAAACTACGCGTTCAAGTGCTGAAACTTTTGGAGTGTCGCTTAGCACTGTTCGACGACATCTACACGCTGCGAATATCCATAATTATATACCGGCCAAAAAAATTCAGCTTAGTGACAATCACCGCACCAACCGAGTAAACTTTGCCACTCGTTATTTAAATTTCGACTGGGAAAACGAAATTGTGATATTTACGGACGAAAAGTGCTTCAAGTCAGATAAGGATGGCCGAAAAATTTTATGGAGAAGATGTGGGCAGAGGTTTAACCCTAAAAATGTATTAGACTTGAGAACAAGCGGGCGGTTAACACTAGGTAAATAATATTTTTATTGAAATTATATTAGGTATATATTGTTGACAATTAATGTGGATTACATCTTTATTACAACATATTTTAAACGGTTGACTGTTTTTAGGTTACTGGGGATGGATGTCTTCAATGGGCCCAGGCGAGCTAGTGGAAATAGGAGGCCGCATGAACAGTGAGCGATACCTTGAAGTGTTGAAGGACGTAATGCTGCCGTCAGTGCGTGTCGCATATCCTGAAGGCCAAATTTATCTGGTTCAGGATAATTCTTCAGTGCATCGGTCCCGAATCGTTCAAGACTGGCTAAAGGTCCAAGAAGACATAACGGTGTTTGAGTGGCCGGCTAAAAGTCCGGACCTAAATCCAATAGAAAATTTGTGGGGACAGATGGTTTTGAACTGGGACTCCAGTGATATAAAAAACAAAAAAAAATTGGATAGTGAGGTAAACAAAACTTGGGAACTAATGCGAAATAGTGATGCATGTTCCAGTATGGTTTCGAGCATGAAAAGTCGACTTCAAGAAGTGATAGATAGTGACGGCATCCTCTCCGTTATTAATAGGTATACTCGGCAGATTGATTGGTGAAATACTTACGAAGCAATATGTTAACAATTTCAAATATTTGTGGGATTATCACGTAGTTAATCAAAAATAAACATCCTTTATTATTATCAATCCAGTTACTCTTGTTTACAAGTAGTCTTGTGTTAACGATAAACCATCTGACCTCACATTTTTTTCTATTGAAGTGTTAAAGGGTAATCATCACTGTTATCAGAAAGAAAATGTGATAAAAGAGAAAGATGTATATTGCTATACTATTATAGTTTAGCATGTTGGTTCTTCCTCTGAGATTCACAGGCACTAATGACAACATTTGATTTTTAACCAGGCTTTTCTTTGTTAAAATCATTCAAAATGTAAAAAAATATGTTCACTGATTTAAATAAAGAAAGACGTGTAGGTAGTTGTTTCTAGAAATATCTATAAACGAACCGTTGTCTAATGTTAAACATTCTAAACCGCTAATTTGTGTTTTCATAATAAATTTAGTTCAGTTAATATCCTAAGTAAATAAACCTAATTTAACACAGAAAACAAATTCGAGAAATAAATTAACATTTTTTTCGCAACATGCCTTTGTTTTCTTACATAATCTCATACCTACTTTAATGTTTGATTTCTTTAATAATAAAATCTAGACAAATGATTAACGAAATAAAAAAAAAAAAAAACCCACCAAGGGCCTGGGTTTGAACCCGTGACCATTGCATTCGTAGGCAGCAGTCTAGACCATTGGACCAACATGCCATTTACATTTCATTACAAAAAACTTAAACAGATTGATGTCATTACCAAGGGGGGTCCTTTTCTCTGACGCTGACTGTACAGTACAAGCTCCAAGCTTCTGGCCTGCAAATTCGTTCGCGTAAATTTTCTTCATCGCTGTTTACCCTAAAAAGGTACAAGTCATTTATCGCTATTCGCTCGGGAACTGTTTACATGTTAAGACCCTATAGCTGTTTTCGGGCTTGTGCCTACGAAATAGATAAACCGAGGCGTTGAAACGTGAAAACGGAACAAATAAATATCGCATTACAATATAAAGTAAAGATTTAAATTAATAATAACACCTGTAATTGAAGTTCGACGGTAATAATGCGAAGTTGTTTGGCGCCAGTGGGCACCTGGATAAGTCGTAACTACACTTGTAATCATCATAGAGGACGAGACAACATCAAGAATAATTAACACGTACTCTTAAGGTGGGTGAGAAATAGAGCAGCCTCGGGTTGAGGCACGCACGGCTCGCCTATTTTGCTCAAATCCACGCTCACGCGCAATGCGCGAGCAGCGGGCGAGCGGCGCGCGGCCAGCCGTCGAGAGTCGGTCTTTTGACCGTGCTCAAAGGCGCATCGGTGTGCGTACCTCGCGTAATTTGGACGTGTATGCGAGCGTGCCGCGGGCAGAACGACAAATTCTAAGTTGTCTGTGGGCGACGCACGTACAAATTTGATAAAGTTGCTGAGCCGTTCCACCACCGAGGCGATTTCTTCTTCTTTTTGTTATTAATTCGGTGAACTATGATAAACGCAGGCACGGCTGTCATCGTGTCCGACGCCATTTTGAAACGTCGGCACCCGCGCATGTTTATGTGCAACAAATTGGCTCGCGAGCAGCTCGCCGCGCGGGGCGAGCATGCCTCAGGCTGAGCCGCTCAGATTCGTACCCAGCTTTATAAGAATTATAAGTAGGCTATAGGTATGCCTTATGGGAGCTGTAGGCCTATAAGTGGCCGGTAAAGGACCCAGAAACGGGATAGGACTGGTGCGATAGACTAATGACTAGGTACCTATTGCAATTATGATTTTAAGATCACAATTAAAAAAACCCGTGGGGTTCCCGTGTTAGAATAGTGCCACTCCATGTCTTCCCGTGTATGTCGTAAGGGAATAAGGACTTGTAATACTGTTAGGCGATGGGCTAGCAACCTGTCACTAATACACTAGTAATCATCTTGGCTTGATAACGCAATGTGGATACAGAATTATAAACAAGTAGGTATACATATTTAAAGTTCTCGGTATTTCTGTAGCTCTGCCTACCCCACTCTGGGAATGAAGGCGTTATTTTACGTATGTATGTAATAAAAACGGCCAAGTGCGAGTCGGACTCGCGCACGAAGGGTTCCGTACCATTATCTATACAACATTAGACACTATATTAGTCTACCCGTTGCCGTTATTAATATCGAGCAACAACGGAAAAAAAACACGTTTCGTCGGTGATATTTCAATACCTCGTAACTAACAAAGAATATCAGGTGTAAATACACCTTAGCAAGTAAGTCAGTAAGGTAAATTTTGCAACTTACGGGATTTATTAGATACGCGGTATTGGAGTATCACCGACGGTTTGTTGTTTGGAAGCGCCCGTTAAATATGTATTGTATTCATTTGATTCTTTATTTTTAAAGTGAATGTACAACTAAATATTGTCAGAATATTCCAAGCGTCTACCTGTCGCCGTTATATCAAGCAAAAAAAAACAAAAAGACACGTTGGGAGCCCCACTTGTATATTTATTTTATTCTGTTTTTAGTATTTATTGTTATAGCGTCAACAGAAATACATCGTATGTAAAAAAAACTACTGTCTAGCTATCATGGTTCATGAGAAACAGCCTGGTGACAGATATACAGTAAGACGGACAACGGAGTCTTTGTAATGGGGCCCGTTCTTACCCTTTGGGTACGAAACCCTAAAAACGAACAATTAAACAATTATGTAGAAAATAATTGAATCTCAAAGAAAAACGTATCTAGTCTTTTAAGATTAAGAACCTCTGCGGGTACCTATATACTGCAGTGATATAAGTATTAGGCTTCGTCGCATTGTAAAAGCAGCTCCAAGAGATGCAATATCCGATTACTAAGGCTTCCCTGCCAGTTCAACAATGTTGTGATTCTACATAGGTACGGTCACGAGCGTAAATTTAAAACCCATTTAAAAAAAAACTGCTTGAAGTTGTCCATTTCCTTAAAGAAGCCAAGTCTTTTAGCTTAGAGGAAACTAAACCTTATTGCTGTAGAAGACTTTCGACCTAGACCGAGATATCTTATCGCCACCCTTGAAATAGGTACCGTTGAGGGGTATCGATGGCCATCTGTGGTCTTCATCATCAGTTCCACTTCCCCAAGTGATATTTTCTGAATGCAAATGCTAGTCTTGTTACTAAAAATACTAAAATCGCTGTTTGAATATAATATTTGAGGAATTCCCTCAATTCCTCACTGATCCCCTCATCGGATTCAGATTTGGTGACAATGGGACCACCTCTATACTCTATCAAACCAAAAAAAAACAAATTCGGTCCACAATTGACGTAGTCGGTGAACAAACAAAAAAACATACAATGGAACGTATAACCTCCTCATTTTTTGAAGTCGGTTAAAACCTTAACAGAAACAGCGTTAATCGGAACGCATCTATTAAAGTATGGCCTAAATACAAGACTCTTACGAGAAAGTAAATGTTCAAGATTTTTTAGATACTTAATCGTAATGTACAGTCGTATCGATTATCGTAATAATAATAAATAACACAGTAATAGTGAAATCGGTGCATCCCTACAAGCTTTTATTTAACTTACACTGTTCCTTTGTAAGTATATACATACTAGCGACCCGCCGCCGTTTTTTCTTTCATGTCACTTAGGGGTATGAGAAATAGATGTTGGCCGATTCTCAGACCTACCCGATATGCACACAAAATTTTATAAGAATCGGTCGAGCCGTTTAGAAGGAGTATGGGAACGAACATTGTGACACAAAAAATTTATATATTAGAAGAAAGATGTATGTAAGTTGTCCGTCAAAATTTGCAATCCCTTTTTCAGTCACTTGCCGTTATCCGATTAAGCTGAAATTTGGCATGCTCATGTAAACCTAATGACAATGCAATAATATGGAACCATCGAGCTGGTCTGACGATGGAGACGGAAGGTGGGCATAGGAACTCCTAAATTTCACATGATAAACCCGTCGTGTTAGGGCTCGTTAGAATAGTCTTGATAAGCAGATGATGACTATGCCATAACAAGTACAGTCGGCAACAAAAGCTTGTCTCAAAAATGTTGTTTTTTGTAGGTTAGTTATTAGTAAGGGGACGCGCCAACATAACATAGTATCTTAAACTCATTACAAGGTAAAGCCTTTATTATCATGGGCCTTTCTCTGTAAGCTTGTAATCGGCTGTCCCGGTCAATTTTTACAAAAAGTAATTTAAATATTCAAATAGACATCACTTCTAATAAAACTTAAACCCCTAAACTCTACAGGCAAATTGTTCTTAAAGTCGTGACTATTATAAGTTTTTTTTTAGACGTGATAGAAGCTCTGAAATTTCAGTCCCCTGGCTGTCCCCATCACTGTATTCCCACATAGAAATGAGATTTACGAAGAAACTAGTGAAGCTAAATACATTTGGCAAGTAATATAATACACTAAAATAATAAAATTGTATAATTGTCGTAAAACAAGGATTCTGATTACCTATATAATATATTAAGTAAACTTGTAAACTTTGTCCCCTGAATTTCTATACAGTCCCCTGTCAAAAAATCAAAGCCATAATAAAAGAAAACTATAAGGTTTACAAACGTTTCTTTGAGTGAAACGAAACGCAACTGTCGTGAAGTTGGCGACCATGAAGAAATCGCCGGCGAGACGCTATTTTGTTTAGTGTCAGAGCGTCACTTGTGACGTGAACACGCGTTTGGACTGCTACCCGAAACAGTCCTCTGGTAAGTAATAATACTCATATTAATTGCTTTAATTATCTCTGTTATATAGTTTATTGGTTTGTTATGTATGCCTAAAAAGATAGGTAGGTTCTTAAAAAACTAATTTACATCCGTTTTGTAAACATTGCGGAATTTATCCGAAATACACAGTCCCCTGGCAACAGTCCCCTGCCTTAAAATGTAGCAGGGGACTGTTCTCCATAACAGGGGACTGTGAAATTTGTGTAATGGTTCTTATTTTTATACATCGCACTGCTAGATCAAAACAGCACCACCCCTAAAATAAAACTGTATTTCTAAATCAACTTTAATACCAATGTGTTAGGACTTGAAACAAATCTAACAGTTTTTTTGAGTTGATACTGTTTTGATCTAGCAGTGCGACATTGTTTGTGTAAATTTATACCGTTAATCGGTTTTATTAACCCCCGACGCAAAAACGACGAGGTGTTATAAGTTTGACGTGTCTGTGTGTGTGTGTGTGTGTGTGTATGTCTGTCTGTGGCATCGTAGGTCCCGAACGGATGAACCGATTTTGATTTTGTTTTTTTTCTTTAAAATGTGTATCAGTCGGGAGTGTTCTTAGCTATGTTTGATGAAAATTAATCTAAGATGGCCGCCCCCATAAAATGTCAGATTAATATATTTTGTCACAACCGCCTCAATATGGGTATCAAATAAAAGGGCTCGAGTAGTATAACACAATACACTATATATATGTCGGGGTTTTTTAAATTTTCAATTTAATTAGTTATTAATGTAGAATCACGACAGTATCATTGTTTTGCATTATTTTGTTCATAAACTAAAATTATTTTGCACAGGCTGATCGAACATAATGGCTCCCAAAAAGAAAAAGTTATCCCGTGAGGAGTTGCTAGAGAAAAAGAGAGAAGCAGAGAAACAAAGATACCTAAAAAGAAAAAATGACCCTCAAAAAAGAGAAGAAATGAGAGAAAAAGAAAAGTTAAAATACCAAAAGAACAAAAGAAAAAGAAAAAGGGTTACGGAAATTAGTGAAGATTTAAATGAAGATCTCAGTTGAACTAAGTATTTGAAAGACTGTTTTCTAATAATTATACTAATAATAGTAATTATTTCAATGTATACTGCATAAAGCATTTACAGATTGATATTATAATAATAAGACTATTGATCTCAGTGAGTACAAAATGTTTCTAGTACTTAAGGCTAATTTTTGATATGGATGTTTGAAGAATGTTATGTTTTTAGTTGATATTTTCTAAAGAAACTTTTGTTGATTGTTAATACGCAAATATGCCATAAAAATAATAATAGATTGATTAATATAAATTGACTTTTTTCTAAGTAAAACAGACCTCTACCTCACTACACAATCCCCTGACACGTTCAAAACAGTCCCCTGATGTCTCAAACAGTCCCCTGTCATGATTTTTTGGAAAATCGCTAATAACTCGGAAAATATGTATAGATTCAGTGGGCTTCCTTGCCTAAGTGAAATAATAGTTGATTTTCTTCTAAATAGAGCTCTGGTTTATGCCAAATAATAATAATAATTGCCAGGACAGCATTTATATGGGTCCTGTGCAAGCTTACAGAGAAAGGCCCTCATATTATTTTTCTTAGCAACATTTAATTGTGTAGCTTGCTTTTAAAATTGTGAATGCCGTGCTAACCTATATAATTTACATGTGTACTGTGGAATTCTGTAAATATTATGCATTATTTAAAATGTAATGTACTAGTTGGTTTGACTAATAAATAAATAAATAAATCAAAAGTGAGCGTTGAGCGGTCTGAAGCGTACCCACGATGCGCAAGTTCCACTAACACCTGTGGCCCATTTCACGAAGCTACAAGTTACGTATTACAAGCGGAACTCTCTTTCTAGCAAAAGGAGTTAGTAGGAGTTATTTGTAACTTGTAGCTTCGTGAAACGGGCCTCTGACCGATATTTTGTTACTATAGCAGAGCTTCGAGGAGTTACAGTAAGGATTAACACCATAGAAGCTCAGGCAAACCCTGTTTTGATTACACAAGGCTACACGCGTAAACTTCCAGAGCTAACCATAACTAGCGATTACGGACCATTGTTAAAAGTTGCCAAACAAAATGGTTTCCGTACACCCAACATCCGTGTTTCGCTTTCAATTGTAGGAAATACTTTACTAGAGTCAGTTCGTAAAATAATCTAATGCCGATAGGCTATAGATTTGTTGGATTTCTTTTTCAGCTTCTTAAAGTAACTTCCCCTGCGTATCCTTTCTCTGCAGCTGACCTACAAACTTTTTTTCCTAAAAAAAAAGAAAATAAATGTTGTTTATTCCGTAAGTGCCTACCTAGTACCAGAGGAGACTACTGCAGAGAAGAAACGCCGCAAGAAAATCAACAGACCCTTATTTTTTTAAATTATTATTGCTTATGTATGAGCTTATGACAATGATAGAACTTAACCTAGCATTATATATAACAAAAATAAAATGTATAAATATAAATAATATAATGCGTATTTAAGCAGGTAAACGTGTCGAAACTTGTAATAAACACAACCCATGATGGTGCAAAACTACATGAAATAATAAAATTAAATTAAGTTATTTAACGGCTTTCACTCCTTGTTTTAACAAGGTGTATTTTGCCAAAGTCGAGTTTTAGACAACCACCATGAACTTCTTAAAGAAATATCCATAAACAGTATTTACCCTGGTGGACTAAACAGAAACACGTGGGTTAGCTCCACGAGCTTCTGACAAGTTCCATACATACTTTACATCCTCCCTTTGTGGACAGTCCAGTCCATCAGTCAGGTCGCAATGACGCTAGACTGGTAAATTATTGAAGATACAAGCTGATAGTGTGTGTGTATGAATTTAGTAGTCTTACATTGTTCCATGATTCACATGGAGTCCACATCGAAAGCCACGCTAGGCATGTACATAATAAAAACCGGCCAAGTGCGAGGCGGACTTGCGCACGAAGGGTTCCGTACCATTATCTTACTCTTTTCACTTTATTAGTCTACCTGTTGCCGTTATTAATATCGCGCAAAAAACGGCAAAAAATCACGTTTGTTGTATGGGAGCCGCCCTTAAATTTGATTTTATTTGAATACTTTTTTTTTAACGTGAATATTCAACTAAATAATCTATGAATTTTTCAGGCTTCTACCTGTTGCCGTTTTTAATATCGAGCAAACAATGGCAAAAAAATCACATCCCTGAATATATTTCTGACGACACGCTAGCCTAGTTGGGAGTGACCCTGCCTTTGAAGCTAGGGGTCCTGGGTTCAAATCCCGGTAAGGGCAGATATTTGTGTGATGAGCATGAGTATTTGTTCCTGAGTCTTGGATGTATTCTATGTATTTAAGTATATATTTCTCTATACAAGTGAGTTTATCATTGTCTAGTACCTATAGTACAAGCCTAGAGCTTAGTTTGGGACTAGGTCAATTTGTGTCACATTGTCCTGTGATTATTTATTTATTTATTTTATTCTGTTTTTATTACCTATTTGATGTTATAGCTGCAACAGAAATAAATCATCTGTGAAAATTTCAGCTGTCTAGCTATTACGGTTCATGAGATACATCCTGGTTTTTACCAATTGGGCATGAAACCCTAAAAATGTGTAAATACAAATGCTGGTAAATATATATGATAAAACTAGAGATAGCTAGCAATTTTTTGCATATCGAAGGACTGTAGTACCTTGGGAAATTGATAACAAAAAACTATTTATTACTATCTGTATCCTGTATCTGATAGGCAACTGATACAAAAAGGGAAATCAGTTATTTTCGGGAGCCCGTTGTTTCCCCATAACTTTTTTGGTGATAATGTTATTCCTGACAGTCAAAACCTTTTTTAGTACTTAAACCAATAACTGTTCAGAAATTCTTAAATATCTAACATGTAGACAAAGTTAGGTTACGTTAGGTTTGGTTTATAAAAATCCAGAAAATGTAACAGCTACTTATAAAAATACATTATAACTAGCGTTAATAATGACTAAAAATAATTATGGCAGAGAATATAGACTCATTATTTTCTCTATCAATCTTGACTGATTATGATCTTATTTATATCAATATTAAATGGGGCATATAGACTAGTTGGTAGTGACCCGGCCTTCAAGTGAGTGGTCCTAGGTAAAATTTCTTATATTGCCAAACATTTGTGTGATGAGCTGATGAGTGATGACTGATGAGCACAAGTATTTGTTTTCTATGTATAAGCCAGGCACTGCATAACAGGAAAATAAAGGTAGAATTTTTAAACGGTATATTTTTTCGGTAGTGCATATAAAATAAATTTAAAAACCCCCGGCTCAAAACAGTCTGTAAAAAACCTCTAAAAAGTAAGAAATAATATGTATTGGGGCTATAAGTTTAATTAAAAGTCGGTATTAATGTCTTGATACAAGCGTCATTGCATAGGAGTAAGGGCTGATTGTTTGATAAGTGGGTTTAAAGGTAATTAGTTAATTATATTAATTGACATAATGTCTCTGTTCTAGGTTTTTTTTTTTTGATTTTCTAAATTATTTGCACACACAAAATACCTGTTCCTATTTTTTATATCATTGTAAGGATGTCTGTCTTTAAATTCCTCATGAACAGCTCAACAGTTTAGAATGAAATTTGGCACACAGGTACAGTCTAAAACAGTATTTTTTTTGGAAAGCAACATTTTAGACTAGCTCTATGCCACTAAAGAACAATTTTTGAAATAGTGGTCAATTGGTAGAAGATACTATGAACAAAATAATTTAGTTTCATGACTGTCTGTTTTATAATTGAATGTCACAACTAACAAGACACCATTAACAATAAATAATGGTAAATAAATCCTACACAAGCAAAGTTACAAGAAGTAACTAGACGTAAGAACTTTAAGTGTAAGAAATAAACTAACTTAAAAAGTCCATATCTCTATAAGGTATCTTTCCTGACTTTATAATGTTAGCCATTCAAAAAGACCATTACTTTCAAAAAGTAAGCCATAATCAAAAGGTCAATCTACATGACCCAATTAGATAATAAATAAGTGATATATTATTAATAATGCAGCTTGCCAACTGGCCAACATGAAACAGTTTATTAATTAGCTCAATTGCAGATCATAGACAATGCTCTTGACCTCCTTCCACCCAAGGTCAATCTATAAGGTATCTATAACTCATATGGAGAAAACTCGTATAGTGTTGTATTAGTCAATTTGTTGTTAAAGTCTACCCACACTCATTCAAAACAATTAACCTGTATTTTAACGAGTTTAGAATACAATGAGACTGTAGCGGATACTAAGCACGCCTCGCCGAATTTCCCAGACGTCTGCATTCATAATTAACCGTGTTAAGCTAATAGTGAATGCAGTGAAAGATTTGATAATAATTGTAAGCAAGCAGGTCGACCAATCGCCCGCCACTATTCATTCACGCCCTCGCAATCAAAATCACATTGACAGCTGAAGAGATAAACCTTGAAACCGTGCATACAACAACACATAGGTACACATACATACGACAGAAAACACTTCAATAATTCAAATTCTCCTACCTTCCGCGCTCTGGTTCAGCGACGATGGCACCCCGGTCGAAGACAACTCTTTTTTCTGACCATGCTTTGGTAAGTCAGAGTCGGAATCGTCAAAAACAAGCGTCCTGACCGATTGCGAACATCGACGATCCATTGGCACTAGATCACAACACAACCGCACACAAATGCACTAATATTTCCCCCATTTATCACAACAATACGGTTACACGGCGTTTTTAAGCGCCATTGGAGTAACGAAAGTAAATTTTGCGAACTAATATCGCTTTAGTGAACACGACAGCAAGCAGAATTCGCATTTTATGCCATTATAAATAACGCGACACGGCTTCCTGTATCACCAATCGAAAAGTGACACTTTTGAAGGGCTACCAAGAGTGTTGCCAGCTTGAGTTGAAATTACCCCAAAAGTGATAAAAGGCTGGGGAGATTTCTTGGCTTATTTTTATAAAAAAGGGCAACAGTTGCGTGTATTATTCAGCCCAACATAGTATTTAGAACACATTTTTTATAACTAAGGTAATGTTTGAGTGGCACGGAGCAGAAAAACGAGCAAACAATTCAACTGATTATGATTTTAAGTGGGTTCGGTGACCCATAGACTAATGCATTTACAACATTTCAAACGCGAATTCTGAAAACTAAGAATACCTCTACACTAGTAATATAGTTTCTATTTGGCCCTATTTCAATACAAGTTTGTATTGAAATAGGGCCAAATAGAATTT
The DNA here is from genome assembly GCA_949316455.1 of Acleris holmiana. Taxonomy (NCBI): domain Eukaryota; kingdom Metazoa; phylum Arthropoda; class Insecta; order Lepidoptera; family Tortricidae; genus Acleris; species Acleris holmiana. The sequence goes on along the minus strand of OX438786.1, from coordinate 10,815,367 downwards.
TGTCAGGCTTTACATAGCAACCTTTCACACCCATCTAACGGAAAACGATCTCAAGACTTGCATTGCCTAGCTAGCGAGAGACCTCTACGTGGCCGCCGACGTTATATTTGTGGCTTCTATGTTCATCTGGTTACAGAAGCTACAGGTCGACCCACGTGAGGCATACAACCCCAGCCTTGTAGTTTGTTTTACTGCTTACAATATTGCAAAACTTGATTCTTTAGATGATCTTTATAGGTGTAGCTCTTCATGTACCCGAGGCATGGATTGAATAAATGACTAGTTTGCTATTTAATTTAATAATATGAGCCCAGCACTGATTGAATCACTTTTTTTGTTTGTGGCATTATCATTTATTTTCCGGAGCACATTCAAAAGTGTACTTATTTTTTTTTACAGATGTAAAAATTTACATTTTTATTTACCATCACTGTTTCTATATTTTTAACATATGGCAAGAACACTCCAGAAAAGCGAGAAAAAACATCTTTTTTCTCATTCTTTCAATCCAAAACACTGCCATCTGTGATCACAGGACGCATAACAATACCTTGGAGTTTGCCATAATGATATTAAAATGATACCAGTGTGGAATTATCGACTTTTTTTTGGATTGAGTTTAATTTTCTTGTCAAATTAATGAGCTAAATGTTAATAAACTTGGGTGTAGATAATTATTCCCTTGGTGTCGGCACTTTTTTGTAATTTATATATGGGGTTCTTACGTGTTATTAAATGATTTATAAGGGATAACGCTACCATCTAGTGGCAAAATACTGCAACCACCAACAATTCCGTCAAAAGAAACGGAAAAACACGAGCGCGCGTCGTCTCGGGTAGATATCAGCTGAATTATTCGGCTAAAATGCCCTGGCACGGGCATACGTAGTCGTCGGTCCGCCATTACGACGCAGCCGAGACACGTTTGTCGTATTTAGTTAAATATTTTCGTTTATAAATGAGTAATAACGCTCATGAACTAAGTAATCGACTTCTGAATGCGTTGGATAACAATTACAATGTAAGTTTGCGACTTTTGAAGATCGTAAGTTGGATAAGCGAATCTTTGATATGAGAATGGTCCCACGAGCCTGTGACACCCGATTCGATGCAACGATTTGGCCTCTTGGGAGGTTGTTTCCAGTACTCCTGACGTTCCTATTTACACGGATGATGATAATAAAGTGTCGGGGTGTGAGATGGTGCGGCAATCAGTGTAGTCTGATAATAATGTAGTGTCGGTCTGAGTGGATACGTGAGCGGTGTGGGAGCGGGATATGGGAGCACTGACGTCGCCAATGCGCCGCCTCTCGACCCTCCGTCCCCAGTGCCAAAAGTTTTGCAATGTGAAAGTATGGAATTGTGCCACGCGCGTCAAATCCTGTCGATTTTCATGGTCTATGCCGAAATGGTGAGGTGTATGAGGCGGACGGAATGTTTTTTTGTCGTATCATTTGACCTTACGTGAGTAGTAGATTTTAAGAGCGGTGTGGCCACCTCATGGTGGCGGGTGGTGACTGCAGCCCGTACACAGCTGAATAAACTGTAAATACAGGTTCCAGATTGATGAATCCGTCAATCTCACTTGGCACTGTGGTTGTGCAATTCGAATTTTGCAATAGTAGAAGTGCAATGATTTTGCAATATTCCGAAAGTGTTTTTTACACGGATTTATAACCCAAGCTGAAAGATATAGTGTTGTATGGTAGTCATAGCTTCTATGTTCTCTAAAGAATATTTTCTATTTATTATTTGGTCTTCTCTGAAGTTTACTGTACCTTTAGATAAATATTGGTCACCATAATTGGCTTAAATTAAGTCTGACTTTTTTTAATCATGTCCACATGGGTTATTTTAATAATTTTAGTCACATGTGCTCTGTCTGTATGCAATTGGAGGTTCTTTACTTGATTATAAAACCGACTTAGGTCACAGTGTAATTGACTATTATAATTACCACTTTAGTAAACTGTTTTAAGTTTACTTTTTCACTATTTTGTACAGTTAAAAAGTTACTGTGTAAGGTTATAACTACAACTAAAAACACTAAGAAGTTACTCGTACGCCCTCGGGGTCATTTGACATTGTTTCCCCACAGTTGTTTATTTCCTTAAAGCTATAATTATTAAATGAATATAATGATTAATGAATGTCTGTTCAGATATTAATATTTTTTCTGAGGGTCTTTCATTTGTGCAAACGTAAAAGTGAAATGTTCTTAAGTAGCCCTGTTACTTAAATCATCACCGCTGTAAGAATTCAGGAAATTGAAAATGATATGAGGGACAATTCAGCATCAAAACTTACTTGTTACATTGGTGGTTTGGTTAAAACTTACTTGCTTGCCTTAAAAAATGCGCCTCTCTCTTCAAAGCAATTTGTTAACCTTTGTACTACTAGTAATGGATATTCAAACATGCTTCATTATATTTACCATTAATTAAAAATCTCAAGTTGATAACATCCATTACTTTTGATATGTAATACACATACATTTTTTAGCCATCATAGAACTGCAACACACACAATTATATTTCTATGCCCAAGAATCTTTTTAAAATGCTAAATACAAATTGTCTTTTGATTGGCGACTTAGGGAATGAGGGCTTTTAGTATTGTTAGGTGATGGGCTTGCAACCTGTCACTAATACACTGGTTAACATCTTCGCCTGTTTGTGCAAAATGTGGTTACAGAATTATCAACAAGTCTTTTTAGAGTTGTTGGTATTTCTGTAGCTCTGCCTACCCCACTCAGGGAATGAAGGCTGATAGTATGGGTGATAGAATGTATGTATGTATGTATTTGATTTCATGTTAATTTTTAAACATGACACTGTGTCAAATATCATTCCTGCAATAAAAACAAACCCCTTTTATTAAACATGACTACATTACTTCAGAGAAATTAGATTATTACTTAGTTAGACAAACAGTCTTTGTTATAAATGCCCACTTCCTACTACTGTTTTAGATTGTTATACAAAATGAAAGGTTTGATCACAACAATCTGTCTTTTAATATTTATTATGAAATAGTCCAGAAATTTATATGCCTGGGATGGGATAGGAGCTAGTTTAGGTCCTTACTATATTGAGCCCATAAATAGAACAAGATAGAATCACAGACAACTAACAAGAATATGATGTAATACTACATCATAATTTTACAAATACATCTGATAGAAATTGCTGAAAAGAACATCTGACAGTGTTGTCTAACAGTGCCTAGTGGTAGCTTAGCTTACATTTGCAAGTTTCTTGCTAGTTACTGTCAGATATTTCTCGCATAAGTGTTCTTGCATGTGGAAATAAGTGTTGAAATGATGGAAATGACTTTGAAACTTGCTTTTATCAATGTTTTAAGCCTTTCTTTCTGACTTGATTGATTAAAATATGAAATAAACCATATTTAAAGGACAGAGGCTGTTGTTCCCAGTCTTGAATAAGTTTTCTAGGACCCCAAAGTCACAAGCATGTTTATAAGTTTTTTCTTCTGTTTAATAATGTTATTAATGTTATTATCAGTCCCACTCACCCGGAATACTGCATCAGAAAGAGGGTTATGTTTTTCGAGTGCATGTATAAGTATATATGTCTTTCTGTGGCATGCTCTGCAGCTTGAATGAAATGAGAGGAAATGGTTTGATGGATTTTAACACTCAGAGATGTTGTTAGATTTTGGTTATGTGAGTGGGGATAATATTTTAATCAATTAATAACTGGGAGAGGGTTAATATGTATATTATATAGACTACAATATCAAAAAATGCAGTCGGATTTTAAAGTTTTCAAAATCAACATATGTGGCCAAGTGTTCCTCTCTAAAGAGCTTGTCATGTTATTATATTGAATTGTTATCAGTACATTATCATAATTCACAACAAATGATAATTAACTGTCTCTTATCAATTCTGGTGATTTTGTAGGAAATTCCATTTGCCAAATATGATGTAGTAAGCTAGCATTTTCTTCAGTTCTTAATTGGGTACTCGGAAAGACATTTTGTTGGTGGTAGGTAGGACTTCCGGGTTATCCACAACCCTGCTGCCAATTGGAATGATAGCTGGTGAAATTATTAGCTTAGAAACATGATTCCTTAGGTTGGCAATGCAAATGTATTTTGGGCCTTAGAGGCACTCACTATCTGCCCCCTATTTCACCATAATGACAATGACAAGTGACAATTCGGTATACAATGCAAAGTTAACACACTGAAACATCACTGGGTTTCATATAAACTGCACTGTGTACACTGAAATGTCACCTGTCACCGGTCATTGTCTGGAAGGTGAAATGGGGGCCAGGTGATGTCTGCTTGACAACAATCAGGTTTGAGAGTAACAGACACACACTTAAACTTCTAGTAAGAGAGATGTAGATATATTTGAGCTTGTTTGCCAAAATATTACTGGCGGTGAGTGAACTTAAATAGAGAAGCCAAAAGGACCATGGGTACTTTTATATGAACACTAGGCCCACTTTTCCAAAATTGTGCAACAGTGATGAAACTTATGTCATATGTAAGCTCTTGTGCAAAATGTGGTTACAGAATTATCAGGAAGTCTTTTTAGAGTTGTTGGTATTTCTGTAGCTCTGCCTACCCCACTCTGGGAATGAAGGCGTGATGTTATGTATGAAAAAAAGGTTGGGTAGCTACTGACTGATAGATTTTAGAAACGCACCAGAACGCTTTTTCGCGCTGGATTTGACCTTAGCTGCTATAGAAAAAAAATTAAATAAAGTACACTTCAAGAGCTTTCATGTGTCATAAATTCATCACTGTTGAAAAAAGTGGGCCCAAAATGACGCATGGGCCTTTAAATTATGGTGGAGCTACCAGGATATTTGGATGAAAGATATGTGTTTGGGTTGTAAGCAGATGTCTTAAGCATTTACTGAACTTTCAATGAGTTTTCCTAATCTAGTTCCCATTGTAGAGTAGCTTTAAGAAATCCCTAAAACTAAGTTTACAATCATAGGAAGTGGCAAATCTCTATTTTTTATTTTTTTTCTCGCCAATTCTGCAGCCTTGCTGATTGCGAAAGTCGTAAAACTTTAGTAACTGTGGAATAGGTCAATGAAATAGTGCCGAGTTTGTTAGTTATACTACGGCGGATCAATTGTTTGATATTGTTGAGTTGGCTTTGAAATCAATATGAATGAGCTCCTGCCTGTTATATGATCACTGTGGAGCCAAATCCTGCCTGCACAGATATAAGGAACTGCTGTAATGCTGTTAAGGGATTTTGCCTAGGTTCAGTATGAAAGTAATAAAAACTTTTTTTTTTTACAGGTTGTCGACATGCATGCCGTTAACGAAATCATATCCGTTCTGGAGAAAATCAATATTACAAAAGAGCTGCTGGAGGTGAGTTGAATAAAAAAACTCAAGTGAAATCCGGGCAAGTGTTATGGTTGCCTTTATCGCGGTGGGTACAGCATGCGTCACCCTCGCACTTGTATATTGGTTAGAAAGTGACAGATGTTTTATCCATGATTATCTCCTCGATAAACTATTTTTGTTATTAAATATACCTACAAGATTCGTGCAGGAAAAAAATTTTTTTTTTTAAATGTTAACGAGAAGGCACATGTGAGCTCAGGCCACCTGATGGTAAGTGGAATCTGAAACCCATAGACATTTGAATTCTCAAGACTATGATCTTAAGAACTCAAATGCGTTGCCAACCCTGAGGACTAAGATGGAATGCCTCTATGCTAGTAATTTCACCGGTTGTCTTATCCCCACACCGGAACACAACAATGCAACAACAACAACTTTGAAAAAACCTCTTATCTCATATTGTCGTGATGTACAATTTTGAACTTAAACGTGAAGAGGAATAAGTTTCGAATCGTACATCACTAAATATGAGATACGAGCTTTTTAAAAAATAGTGACGATATGTCTTTCCACGTTTTGGAATACATCGTATAATTGCAATTATTTATTGTGTGCAAGTGGAAGTTCGGTTTCGCTAGCCATACGAGAACCCAGCACAATAACGACCCGTGATGGACGCATAGGAGTCGTCGTCGCCGGGTACGACTTGGACGACACGATGATGATGATATTGATGATCAGGGCTCGGACTTTTCATCGCACGGTAACATGAAAGAAAATTATGGAGTCGATATTTAAATTAAAACTTGTCATATTCATACTCATAGTCATTCATTTAAATAACACCTAAAGATTACATTATAAGATTGTTGTGAGCTTTAGTTTGGTGGAAACACTATGTACATGCTTTCAGATAAATGTTTTAGTTGTGAAAGGTCTATGGGTCATGAGAGATAAGGTCATGTCACAACGCATTTTTAATCATCGCATTTTAGATCCTTTTAAGTATCAATCCAGTACTAAATGGCACAATATTGCGGATGAGAAATAATAATTCACGCCGTGTGCACCGAATGCTGATATAAATAAATGACACTTCCGAAGTCGTTAATAATAATATGAGGGGAATGACTTGAGTATGAATATGACTAAAGTTTTAATTTTAATATCGACTCCATGATTTTCTTTCATCTTACCGTGCGATGAAAAATCCGAGCCCTGATGATAATAATTTATGGATACGTTTACGGATACGTCCACATAAAAGGATCGACACATTAACGGCCGAACCCTATATTCAAACCGCCGACAGATAGCCTTACTTCAGATTAAAATTTGACACATTTTGTATGGGCAAATGTCAAATTTCAACCCGAAGTAAGCCTTATCTATCCGCGGCTTGAATATAGGGTTACTTGGAAGTGACTCTGCCTCCGAAGCCAGCGGTCCTGGGTTCAAATCCCGGTAAGGGCAGATATTTGTGTGATGAGCGCGAATATTTGTCCCTGAGTCTTGGATGTTTTCTATATATATTTAAGTATGTATTTATATATTTAAGTATGTTTATCGTTGTCTAGTACCCATATTACAAGCCTAGAGCTTAGTTTGGGACTAGATCATTTTGTGTGAGAAGGTCCCCTGATATTTATTTATTTATTTATATATCTGTACCTAAAGTGCTTAATAAATATTTCAAAAACACCTGTTAACCTACTCAAAGCTTTGTGCGAGGATAATACGCTCTAAATTACAATAAATTTACATTAGAAAAGTACACTTCTACCCACAAACGTATACAAAGAGGATAATACTTCATAAATATTATTGGTAGTAAGGTCTATAATATTAATATCTCTAAATTTAACTTCTAGGTCGTTTCAGACACGTGGAATCCAGCAGACCCTGGTATTTTAGGTGGTTATTGTGGATCACATGTTGCCAGTATTTTTTTTAACTATACTTTGTTTAGTACAAACAGCAGCATTTAACTGTACATCGGTGGACCTTATTACAAAAGGCATAAGGTCTACAGACTCTAACAAGAATTAGCGCTATAAAGCTAAAAATTCATAAACGAATCAATTAATCGAAAAATTGTATTTACAAACCCGTAATGTTTTTGAATTACCTATCCAACGACAGCCCACACTATGGGGTAGACGAGAAAAAAAAATACATCCCCAATTGTTGGAGTGACAAAGATGTATATTCATGCCAGATTACAGCTTTCTAGTACTAAGAGTCTCTCACCTAGGCTGCAATGCGGACGGACGGACGGACGGACATTGCGAAACTATAAGGGTTCCTAGTTTGACTACGGAACCCTAAAAAAAACCGCTATCTATTAAGGTTCAAAAGTAACAAGCTCCAGATTCCACTGACCATCAGGTGGCCTGAGTGCTCGTGTGCCTTCTCTTTAACATAAAAAAGTGTATTTTTTAACTAATTACGTAAAAAACAACTTATTTTTCTGTCTCATGTTACTTAAAAGATACGACCGTTGCATAGTCAGATTTTTTGACGCTCAAATAACTCGTGGTGTAATGTTTGTTGTTGTTTGTTAAAAGTATGATTGTCGGTTCCATTAACCTGACACTTTGTCACGCGATGTACAAATCGATTTTTACAACTTGTGATCGTAAACGTATCGTTTAAACTTATTTTTTTGAAGAACTAGTATCGACTGATATTTACTGTATTACCATTTTTAGGGTTCCGTACCCAATGGGACCCTATAATAAGTCCCTGCTGTCCGTCCGTATGACATAGCCTCATAGGGTTGTAATGGCAAGACAAGTGAAATTTTTACAGTGTATTTCTATGGAAGCTATAGCAACAAATAAATATAAAATAAGGGTTCGACTCGCACGTTTTTAATCCTAAGAATTCCCGCCCCGCCACTTAATCCATACTAATATTATAAATGTGAAAGTAACTCTGTCTCTCTGTTTGTTACGCTTTCACGGATAAACCGCTGAACCGATTTCAATGAAATATGGTATGGAGTTACTCTAAGTCCCGGGGAGGGAATAGCAATCAACGACTTCTAAGCGGACGAAGTTGCGGGATACACCTAGTTTTTAATACATTGAAGCAACCGTGCAACTTCATTTCGACTAACGGGGTGCACCGTCGCAGATTGAAAAAACTTAGCCAAGGAAACCAACAAGGATCATTAACATTACCTGTTTTTTTTATAATTGTCATTATATTAGATATTGGGAAGTTATACGTATGAATGTGGAGCGGTAACCAGACAATTGTTTCACTATACGATCACGTATTTTTAAATGCCTGCCATATTGCACTGTACTTTGGGAGCTCATTAAAAAATCGCATAAGAACCTAGTTACCGTTGCCGTGTGGTTGCCGGGTTAGAATAGTACCGCTCCATGTCTTCCCGTGGATGTCGTAAGAGGCGACTAAGGAAAAGACTTGTAGTAGTACTGTTAGGCGATGGGCTGGCAACCTGTCATTAATACACTGGTAAACATCTTAGCCTGTTTGTGCAAAATGTGGTTACAGAATTATCAACAGGTCTTTTTAGAGTTGTTGATATTTCTGTAGCTCTGCCTACTCCACTCTGGGAATGAAGGCTTGATGTTATGTATGTGTGTAACTAGCTACCAAGGAGTATGAGTAAATCACTTGAGGAATGCAGTGCTTGAGTGTAGTGGTAATATCAAAGTAATCGTATTCCATACGTGTTATAATCGCCCCGAGTAAAATAGGAATAATTTCGTCGATGAAACTGCAATACGCGTAACTAACAAATTGAATAAGTTGCAACATGTGCCTTACTGACTTACTTGTTAAGAGGTATTTTGCAACTTATTCAATTTAGTTAGTTACTCGGTATTTCAGTTTCACCGACGATTTCATTTCAAAGGGGAGAGGGCATAGCGATAAATTTGTTCTACGGGCGTAAGCTAGTAAGAAACTTTACACGTTAGCTTAGTTGGTAGACCCTGCCTTCGAAGCTAGCGGTCCCGGGTTCAAATCCCTGTAAGGGCAGATATTTGCTTGATGAGCGCGATTTGTTCCTGAGTCTTGGATGTTTTCTATGTTTATATGTATATGTATATTACTCTATATAATTAAGTTTATCGTGGTCTAGTACCCATAGTACAAGCCTAGTTTAGGACTAGGTCAATTTGTGTGTCCTTGACATGTATATACGAAGCTTTTGCCAGCTACTCTGCTCACGTAGACAAGACACGTGTCTTCTCTAACGTGTCTTGCCGCATCTCAAGAAAAAAATATGATTACGGCCGTATTGACCCTAGGATTGAACCGGTGACCTTTCCATTTCAGACCACCCGACTGGGCAAGCATGTGAACGAGCTCCGGCGGAAGACCTCGGAGCCGACCTTGGCCCGCAGAGCCAAGGTGTTGGTAAAGAGATGGCGCGACCTCGTCATCCCCACGGTAGCTTCGCCGCATCACGGTGAGTGGTTACCTTGGTCTAGTTGGTGCCTCTGACCACAACCCTTGTCCCTAGCGAGGTGGAACAGCTCTGCAGCATTTGTGAGTTCGGTCTACTCGCTTTTTGTATAGCATGGGGAAGCCAAATGAAACGCCACCTGAGGGTATTTGAGTTCTGAGACACATTTGCAATCTCGGGACTGTAAACGCAACGTTCTCGCCACACCACACTGGTGCGACTGCTGATGATGGGTTGACTGGTCATTGGAAGGCTGCCCAATTATATTGGCTACCCACCATACTACAAACAGGAAGATTTTTGTGAGTGGAAATTTGAATCTACCAGCAAAGAAATAAAGTTAAATTACGTTTGCAATTTAGAAACAAATAAAAAATAACTTTATGCTTATCAAAATAAAGATAAAACTAAATTGCCTTGATTATGTACTTCTTTGGGCACACTTGGTCTCACGAGGTTATACTTGCTTGTCCTTTGCGAAACGGAACAGCTGTCTAGCGCTGGTCACTACGGGCCAGTCGCGTTGTTTATTAACGTATAAAGAAAATCTTATGATGTAATAAAAGCATGCCTCAGCACAATATCGGCTTATCCTCGAATCAATGAAAAAAAACCCCACCCAGGCCCATGTTCAATCCAGTATGGGGGCTCCCGACCGAGAGCGGTCGGAATACCCACTAAAACCCAAGCGGTAAAAATATATATCGATGGTCTTGAAGACAAAATGTGCAAAGTGCATCGATGCTCTACAAAAAAAATGCTCAATGGAAGGCTCATGTGCGTGGTTTATGATGCTCTGAGAAGGGTCCGTCAACTGGTGTCCGTGAGAGCAGCATTAATGGCTTACAGCGGTTATGTAGATTCAGCACTTCGTTACGATATTGTAATGTGGGGCAAATCCTCGGATAAGGGTGACTTATTTTTAATTTAAAAACGCTGCATTCGAGCTGTCTTTGGGCCCGAAGACTCGTGCCGACCATATTGTATAAGGCATCACACACTAACTTGACCGTGCCTTTACATCATGGAAGTTTGTATGTTTGTGTTCAAAAACAAACAATGCTTCCAACAAGTGCAGGCATTATCCGCTAGAACTGTACGGTCGCAATATTTGCACAAATTGTACAAGCCTGGTACTAAACTGAAGTTGACAACAAAAAAAACTACATTATGTGTATTATTTTCAGTAATTTGCGGGATAGTTTTAAATCAAATAAATTAAATATGTTCAAGATTCAATTAAAACTGTGGCTCGTTAATAGATGAATTTATTATTATTTTTAATGAATGACGAATTGAAATTGAAATGGACATAATGTAAATTGTATTGGGTTTTCATAATGTTTAATTATTTGAAGTTGTATTGCGATGTATTATGACTAGGTACTAAGAAAGGTTTTGCTTTTTTGCTTATTTGATAAAGAACTGTGTGTACATCTGTGAAGATAGAACTTGGTGATACAAGCTTATTAATTGTAACAACCCAATACCCAAATTTCATACATAATAAAGAATTATGATTTATGATAGAAAATGTGCAAAGAAAATAATATGCACTTAGTACATTTGCCTTCTAGGGCATCCAAGCACTTGGCACGATTGTCTTCTAGACCATGGATATAGTAAGACAGCGAGTGCGGTATCATTGGATAGCTCTTGAAAAATTATTATGTCCATGTTATCCGGGGGACCGTTTAGGAAATATTGGACTTGGAATGTGTAATTTTCGCTAAAAGCAGGTATAGAATATCAGAAAAATATTAATACCACGAACTTGATAAGTATCACCCATAGTAGACTTGAATGGTTCCTGAGATATAGGCGAATTACTCGTCAAAATTTTAAAAATCGTCTCGTTAAAATTTGACATTTCCTACATACAAAATGTTTCAAATTGTAGCGAGACGTCACATTTTAACGAGACGTTTTGAACATAGGAACACAGGGTAAGACAGCACCAAATACCTAACGGTAACTCATTATTTTATCGAATTTCACTTTATCGAATGTAAAGTGAAATTCGATAAAATACGCTATTTTCTGCTGATTTTCAGGGTACCTTAAACGTCTAACCTAACCTTACCTACGTAATTCATGTTTAAGATACCCTGAAAACACTATGGTTTCAGTAGAAAATAGCGTTCGATGAAATTATACATTCGATAAAATTATAGACACCCGATACTAGCTGTTTCCTGCGACTCGGTCCGCATAGACTCGTTTATCGCTATTAACTCGGGAAGCGTAGAATTGTTTGTGATAAAAAGTAACCTATGTCCTTCCTCGGGACTCAAACTATATCCATACCAAATTTCATTTTAATCGGTTCAGCCGTTTATCTGTGAAAGCGTACAAACAGACAGTTACTTTTCCATTTATAATCTAACTATGGATTTTTTGTGTTCGTAGTAACGGCTTCGGAAATCTACACTGAGCATGTTCCAACATGCTCTTGTCCGGTTTTATTAGTAACTAGCTTCGTACGCGGGGGAATAGCGATATGAAAGGGGCCTATGTGTTAATCCAAGGTATAAGCTGTTTGCATTTTAAATTACACCAAAATCCATTCAGTAGTTTTTACGTGACAGAGTAACAAACATCCATCCATACTTACAAACTTTCGCGTTTATAATATTAGTAGGATTATTAGTCAAGTAATAAGCATCACAAAAGTGCATCCTGTACATGAAAGTGACATCGACCAACGGGTTTAATAGATTCATATCCAGTGAAGCATGGCGTCCTTCGTGGGGAACGGAACTAGGGAAGCTGTCCCCACTTCCTCTGACCAATCCCTTTAATAGCCGCAATGTTGACACGTGGTGTCAATTTAAACGGGCCCGTTTGAGTTATAGTGATGCGTATTGCTGCATTAAGTACAGTTGGGCAGAAAATAGGTGCATTCGAATTACCAATATTTATTACTGACGTGTATAATGTGTTTTGACTATGTAGTGCAAAAAATGGATATCGTGTTAATTTTCTATGGAATTCAGGGGTTTAATTAAGAACTAAAATATTAATAAATTAATACACACACACTTACATCACGCCTTCATTCCCAGAGTTGGGTAGGCAGAGCTTACAGAAATACCATCAACTGTAATAAGACTTCTTGATAATTCTGTAACCGCATTTTGCACTTACAATCTAAGTTGTTTACCACAGTATGCAAGTCCATCGCCTAATAGTACTACAAGCCTATATTCCTTTAGTCACCTCTCATGACATCCACGGGAAGACATGGAGTGGCACTATTCTAACCCGTCAACCACACGTCGAAATATTAAGTATTATCTTTGTATTAAATAATAGTAACTCCATACGATGTTAAAGGTCTACTTATTGCCAAAATCATACCATTTTTTAAACCTATCTATTTCATTAAAAACTTGAGCTCAACGGTTTGAGAAAAATGTGTTGCAAAGTTATTTATAACGTCGCTGATTTTAGTGGCGGTAAAAAAACAAATACATACGTATACTCCCTTTGTATCTAGAAACAGTTTTAACTCTTTAGCAACAAATTAACGGGCTATAAGAAATATTACCTTATGATTTCGATTTGCCATTCCCAACGGTCACGGAGGTCGTCGACCTGCCAGGTACGTCGACTTGCCACTCGCACGCCGTATAAATTACTTTAAATGCCTATTAATAAACTTAGCTAGACTTGCGTTCTGTTAACCCTAAAAGTATTTAACTTGTCTGTCTTGGTTCAAACAGAGATGTAAACAAAACCAAACAAACAAATTTATTTATTATTACTCTAGAATCACGTCCTTTTGACGATCCAGTGAGCTCTTTATAATTATTTATACGCTTAATTACTTTTATATTAAGTTCCATATAAAATTTAAATGAATTCTAAGTTTATTTCAATAAAAAAAAACGAGTAAAGTTATGTGTCAAAGAGTATACAAATTTGATGACATATTTGCATATTTAAATTGACGCCGACTTTAGGTACCTTATCAATGTTTAATCTGATTTAGTTGTGTTACGACCTTGTGCAGGGTCCACCCGAACGCGTCTTAGGATTGCAGTCTTGAGATTGCAGATGTCTTTGGGTCTCAGATTCCAGTTCTTTGATTACATTTCCATGCCTTAAAAATAAAAAAGACAAGGTAGATGATTAATAATAATAATTAATAATGTGCCATAATTATTTTTAGTCATACCTACATAGTGTGGTTAAGGTCATTATTACCTTAGTCATAATGTTTTTTTTTAAATCTGTTACACTATACGCTATGTTGACGACACGCTAGCCTTGTTGGGAGTGACCCTACCTTCGAAGCTAGGGGTCCTGGGTTCAAATCCCGGTAAGGGCAGATATTTGTGTGATGAGCACGAGTATTTGTTCCTGAGTCTTGGATGTTTTCTATGTATTTAAGTATTTATTTCTCTGTATAAGTATGTTTATCGTTGTCTAGTACCCACAGTACAAGCCTAGAGCTTAGTTTGGGACTAGGTCAATTTGTGTGATATTGTCCTGTGATTATTATTATTATTATTATTATTACTTTCAAGATTTTTATAAATTAAATCTAGCCTTATGTACACGCTAGGCATTCAAGAAATGCTGAAATGTGTACGGTTCCGGCAAAAAATATGGCTCTTAATATTTATGTAAAAAAATACATTTATGTTTATGATTAATAAAAAATATGGAAAACAAAGGCCTCACGTTTAGTTTCGGAATGTAACAACGGCTTAGAATAAAAAAAATGTTTATTCTCTTAGTAGGATGGTGCTCTTAAAAACTTTTCAAAGGAATCAGACTCTTATGAAAGACATGTAAAAGTCCGTGTTATTTAAACAGAAAGAATAATGCAAGAAGGAATTTGGAAAATTACGTACGCATTTTTGTAACGGTCTTAAAATGTTTAGCCAATGTAATAAAAATAGAGCACTGTCAAAATGACGTAACATAACTCGCCTGAATGGAACTACGTCGACATTCATTAAATGATCTGTTTGCGATATAGTTTTATGTTAAGTCCGTGAAGGTACCCAATTATGTCTCACTGAAATGAGACGAGTGTGACAGGTGATGTCACGGAAGAAAGTGAAAATTGACGCCGTAACACTTTTGGGGACGTTGGAGGCCAGTAGGTCGAATTTATCACGTGTTATATCTACAAAAATGTATAGTAGTTGCATTTTTGTATTTTCATTTGTTGTTTTCTTGTGTCTGTTGCATTTTTTTAAATGATTAAAAATAAATGAATTCTGCAATAGGGTCGAATCCTAAGTACCGGAAACCGACGTGCATGCATGACTCGATGTATGAATGTTGAAGAAGCGAAAGAGATTTGTCAGGATCATAGCAGGTGGAAAGAAGTGGTGGTTTAATGTCATTAGCCTTAAATTTGTAATGATTTTATTTGTTCTAGCTTTAATAATCATTATTTATGACTTTATTAAAGTACTTGTAATGTAACTTACTTTTAAGTATTATTGTACTTTATGATTGAAAAAATTACCTTGAGTCTAAAAAAAATTAGCGCTTTAAAGCTTAATGTTTCTTAAACGGATTACTTAATCAAAAAACGTTTTTCAAAGACCTATCCAATGACACCCCACACTATAGGGTAGTCGAGGAAAAAAAAATACATCCCAACGTTACACGTTACGTGTAGGGGAGATACACTAAAAACATTTTTTTTTAACATTTTATTGCACCACTTTGTAGGTGTGACTAATATGCATATTCATGCCAAATTACAGCTTTCTAGTACTAAGATTGCGCTAGGCTGCGGACGGACGGACGGACGGACGGACATGGCGAAACTATAAAGGTTCCTAGTTTGACTATGGAACCCTAGTAACTATTTATGCATGCTTATATGCTTTGCGTGCAGTAAATGCTTTCTTCTTCTTCCATTGCCTCCTCATGCGTGGAAGTTAAGACCGTCAAATTAGTCAAGCCACACATAACTGCGGGATGTTGACAAGGAAAGGAAACGCAGATTGACTCTTAAGAATAGTTTATTAGTTTATTGTAGTTAATGAGCACACCGCACAGATCGTCGTTAACCGCGATGCTACCACTTTCCCACTCTTCTTTCTCCCTATCTTTCTAACTCGAACGCGTTCCGTTCTACATATCTATATTTTCTCAGCATGAACATTTTCGGTCTGGTTTGAGGTCAGAAATGGTAGATTACTGCACAGGTCGGGAAATAGGCCGTTGCGGGACGAGTATAAGTTAGCGCGGCCGAGATGCTGACGAAATATACACTCAGAAAAAATATACATACATACATAACGTCACGCCTTTATTCCCAGAGTGGGGTAGGCAGAGCAACAGAATACCAACAACTCTAAACTTGTCGATAATTCTGTAACCACATTTTGCATAGTCAGGTTAAGATGTTTACCAGTGAAAAATATTCAGAGAAAATACTCTTAGCCTATTTCATACTAATCAGGTTTTTTTTTATTGTTTTCCTCCCAGTGTTGAGAAAAGCACTAAGTTCTGTCTCGGCAGAAAGTGCAATTTATAGACTCGTTCATGACTAATAAATACATAAATAAATAAATAAATAAATAAATAAATGACTCATTCATAAATCGCTTACTTTCTAACATCGGCCACAATATATTATTTCGATGTAACGTGACTTGCGACGGCCAAGATCAGTTTATTAATACTGCCCTGAGAAGTCGTTGAGTTGAGATTATTAAACGTTGATTTATGAAAAAAAAATACATTCTTTTAATAAATTATGTTTGCGGAAAACTTGCAAAAGCGGTTTACATCCTTAAACAACTTAGACCATTAATCTCCGAAGAACAGCTTAAGAAAAATACTATGCATACGTGCATTCGGTGTTGTCCTATGGTATTGTGTTGTGGGGAAACTCAACTGATTTTGAACGAGGTCTCAAAATGCAAAAACGTGCTATTCGGATCCTGGTTAACGCAAAGTATAGGGACAGTTGCAGAGAATATTTTAAAGATATATATATATATATATATTAACATCTGTGTCAACATATATTTTGTAAATAGTTGTTTACGTACAATACAATCCTAGCCTATTTAAAAGAATGAAGGATAACTGTAACCGACCCACTAGAAATCCAGATAACAAAAGACACATCGGACGTGAAAAAGAGTCCGAAATGTATATAGGTCAGCAATTATTTAACAAGTTGCCTAGAACAATCAAAGCCCAAAACATATATAACCATAAACATAACATTTTTGTCAAAAAAGTCAAAGAACTGCTCCTTGCACAAACAGTATACAGTATAAAGGAATACATCAATAATGATTATTAAAAAAAGATAATGATATTGAGTATGCGGTATAGTTAACTAAGAGTAAAATCTGACGATCTCAGTTTTTATATACATAATATTTGACTTTGTTAAACTTATGTAATATTATTGAGAAATAAATAATTTATCCTTGGGTCATTCTTCTTTTTTACCGACAATTGCCTGTCCTCATTTTACCATACGTTATCAGTTAGAGTATTGATTATTAATGTGTTAGTGTTTGAATATACGTCCAAACATTTATTCATCTATTAGTACTAAATAATCTTTAACTTTCTCTATCCAGTGTTTTTTTTATAAGTTTGTTTTTCATAGAATCTCGTGACAGAGTGGTATGGTAATACAAAATTTTAGTCTCCTCTGAAAACGGCCACTCTGTCACAGTATATTCTGAAAAGCCACCATAAAGAAAAAAACATTATCGCCACCGAAATAATCATTAATTGGTCCAAATAAAAATTCACGCAACGTATTTTAAAATCAAAAATTAAAACCATAATTATCAAAAGTTGAAAAACGCAAAATATAGAAAAATGACGATGTATTGTTGGTAAAAAAGTAGAACGATCCCTATATTTTTATCTTAAAAATATCATGTTATTTTCTAAAGTGGTCTTTACGAGTCTGCCAATGCCTAGTTTGAAATTACTTTATGTGAAATTACAAAATTAAGATTATTATTATGACTTAATAATGGTACCTACTTTCCTATGCAGGTTCCCAAGCAAATTGAGACTTTCAACAGGATGGTTAAAAAACATGAAATTCGAATCTCCTTATTCTGCATCCCAGTCGCTCGTCGTTGGATACTCAATCGCTAGAAAGAGATGGTGATAACGTTCCTTACAACCTCGATTTTCAAAGTAGCCTAGGAGCTCTATTCCACACAGAACAACAATATTGCTTTTGAGATGCTATCGTATTGTTATTGGCCGCCATTACTGTCAAGTAAATAAGAGCTATAACGTTGACAATACGATAACATATCAAAAGCGATATGATTTTGCCGAGTAAAATAGAGGCCCGTAGCCTTGTCCTTGACATATTGTGCTTTGTAAGAACAATACCATGCTCATATTTCTACGTCGGAAGGGTCATCCGACACCTTAATACTAATTGTAGCGACCTTCCATAACGATATCTGAAACTACAATTATGTGCATTAACCTTCAGTGTCATACTAAAATACATGTGAAAGTTTGTATGGATGTTTATGTCTCAATTATGCCAAAATGGCTAAAAGAAATATAACACTTTTACATGTATCACAATATCGTTTGTCTATCAAGTGACGCTACATCGTGTGTAGACCTTTTAAGCGATTTGATAAAGCCTACGGCCTACTTTCCAAACTGCGAAAAAAACAGAGATCCAATAGACCGTTGGATTCCGTAACAAAAACGAAAAAGAGGCTAACACAAAGCTGAATAAGGTCAGCCGTTTTCTGTTGGTTTTATAACAATTAACTGCCTGTTTCGACCTAAGACTAACTTCCGAATCAACACCCTGGGATTTAGTCAATAGAAAAGTAGTACACAACCTTATGACCTTATTACCAGAGCCCGGAATTTTCGTAGCAATTTTTATGTGTCATAGCTACTTCTCGTGTATCGACTTCCGATATACATAATTTTATCGATACATAATAGAACACTACACAACATATCAATGAAGGTTAAAAGTAAAGGTAAACAACAGGTGGTCTTATCGCCAAAGAGCGATCTCTTTTATGTAACTTTTGAGTGGCTGAAAATGTTAAATAGAGAATTGCAATGAAAAGTTAATAGTTAACAATTCTACCATTGAATCAGTTCAGTTCAGTGTTTTAACATTTATCAATTTCATGTTCAAAGTCAGTTTTAGTGCTAACAAGTGTTTCATCTTAGTTTATCTATAAAAGAAATAGATAGTCATAATTTAATCTTGTCTTGCATGTTGTTTACTTCTACTCGTAATCATATTAAAAAAAATGTATTTTGTATTTATCGATATACACATGTATGTATATATCGGAAGTCGATAAACGAGAAGTCCCTATGACAGCTCAAAAGTGCTACGAAAATTCCGGGCTCTGCTTATTACAAAAGACATAAGGTCTACCGATGGACAGTTAAGAGTGTTGCTGTTTGTAGTACTGATGTTTGCTAAGACAGTTGACTTGCATCTCTTATGGTTTCGGATTTACATATACTGTCCCAGTAAAAAAACACTTCGTATAAAATATGCAAGTGGCCGGCTGGGGGCGTCCTGTTGAGTTTACTTGTGGTGGCTCGCGGCGCGTATAGACGAGCCACGCACACATGCAAGCCACGCGATATACATTTGTTTGAAGATACTGATACTGCGGTATAAGTTTTGTTCTCCTAGACTCATTAGTTTCAGTTTAATGTTATTAGCCTTACATTTGTAATGATTTTATTTGTTTTAGCTTTAATAATTATTATTTACTAGCAATCCGCCAGCGGCTTCGCCCGCTGCAATTTTTTTATTTGTTTTTTTTTTATTATAAAAAGTATCCTATTTTACTTCTTGTACCTCCTATAATATGTGTACAAAGTTTCATGATGATTCGTCAAGTAGTTTTTGAGTGAAAGCGTAACAAACTTCCACGCTTTTACATTTATAATATTAGTAAGGATTACTTTATCAAGTACTTGTAATGTAACTTACTTTTAAGTATTACTGTAAATTTTGATTGAAAAAGTGACCTTCTGCTGGAGTTTCTTGGCGCTTCTTCTCCGCAATGATGGTCTTATCCGAAGCGCTAGTAAATTCACTTCATATTATCAACGTGTAAAAGAGCCCTATGGTGGCCTATTTACTTACTGAATAAACATTTTGATTTTGTTTACTATAAGTTTTCGACCTGAATAAATGCTAATATTATTATCATATCTACATTGCGATCTTTTGTTCTGCGTCAACAATAACCTGACAAAGGGCACGCGTACATTACCTTTTGTTGAAAGCATCACAAATAGCTTCTTAGCCATAATACCGTACGAGGAAAAGATCGCAAAGAGGATAACAGATGGCCGATTTACTCTTCCTGTTCTGTATTATGTATGGAAGTGGATAACAGAATTATTTTAATGATAAATTTTCAATTTTATTATATGGTTATTCAATTTTAAGTGTGTAGATATAATAATATCCTTTTGGCGACTAAGGTCCATAAGAAAAAATGACTAGGTATAAAAATGACTAGAAAGAAAATTGGAGAGAAGTATTTATTGACTAAGCATAAAAATGCCGACATTTAAATACGTGGGTAGGTTTAGGTTATGTCAGTTTTGCAGCAGGCCCGGAGGGCCAAACCACCAGAAATAGGAGCTACCCGATTTCAAATAATTACGTATTTGAATGTCGGAATTTTTATACTAAGTCAATAAATCCTTCTCTCCAATTTTTTTTCTAGTCATTTTTACCTATAGACCTTAGTCGCCAAAAGGTCTTCAATTTTAAATGTAATTTGTAATTGTTATTTATTTTAGTGTTTTTAAATGTAATACCGTTATTTTGTCTTAATCAATTTCTTCACTGATATGAGTGTTTGAGTGTTGTAATGAATAATTACATTTAGATAGTATTAATCTTACTAATATTATAAATGCGAAAGTTTGCGTGTTAGTTTGTTAATCCTCTGTGCTCCAGGCAGGAAGTATTTGGATGAACTTTGTAATGGAGATAGCTTATACCCTGGATTACCACACAAGTACTTTTCACCCCGGAAAATTAATAAGTTCCCGAGGGCACAATGATAATCGACATATAAACGGATGAAGTATAAGATTTGTACTTAAATTAACTCCGTGCAATAATACCGGGTCGACGTAAAACTAGTGTTTTAATCATGTTTGTCCAATACGATTACCTAATGAGTAACACACAATTGCCGCGAAGCTCTTGACCAGCAGTGGACATCTTTCAGCTGGTATGATGATCAAGTATTAATGTAGTGTTACTCTGTCAGCAGGTTCCAACCGATCCTCGGCGGAGCGCACGATGCGGCGGCTCGGTACTACACCCATCACGTCGCCTGCCTTCGCACGGGTACGTAACCTAACCTAACCTAACCTAACCTAACCTACCTTATATTTTCTATCAACAATTACCGGTCATAGAACTAAAAACGGCAGAGCTAATAAGACCTTAGTTTAAAACGGGGTCTTATTTTAACTAGGTAAAATTAAACCTTGCGTTTCTAAGATACGGTTTAAATTAAAATGTTTCTAACAATGACTCTGACAAGTATCTAGGTTTGGCTGGCCTCCCCAGTCCCCAGGTTTGTCGCTTGGGGACATAATACGAAATATAAAAGGTACTCTATAGTTAACGCGACAAGGTTGCAATTGCAATGTTACTAAAATAGGTAAGAGGATAGATTGCCCTAGGACAATTTTGTATTGAACCCGGTGTCTGTTGGTACGCACCACGATGCATTTATAACATAACTTTCCATCGCGTAGCAAACCTATTCTTTTCTTATAAAAGGTCATCTCTTGGTAGTTAATGCTTTCCACGTCACAACTTACGATATAATATAACGCATTGACGTCTACATAGTCGTCTACATATTATGTAATTACTCGTATAACAAATTCACAGTGTTTGCTTTCAAGAAAACACATTTAATATTAAAGGTAGCTTGAAAATTATTAGGTCCTAGCGGTTCCTAAAATATATTCGTGATTCTTAAGATTTTTTCTAAAAGTAAGTAAAAAAACCAGTAAAAAAAATGAAAAAACCAAGGGACAATTTCACACCAATTGATCTAGTCCCAAACTAAGCTCTAATCTTGTACTATGGGTACTAGACAACGATAAACATTATATTTTTATATATAAAAATTAATTCCATTTCCCTTGGTCACGGCATAACGCGCGTGAATGGCTGAACCGATTCCACTAATTCTTTGTTTTGTTTGTTTTTGTCAAAAGGTTCTAATGAACGAAGAAAATAAAAAAACTTAACGACCATATTATACTTTTTCTAATGTAACCTTTCCTACGCGGCAGAAAATAAAACTAAGAAAGTTGTGTATAATAACATAAAGCATTAGAATAATAAATACTATGTTTTTGTTTTTAAAATAATTATACCAATTCGAATGCAATATTCATAGTTAAGACTGGACAACGTAGGGGTCAGCTAGTAGAGAAATCAATACTTAAATTCATAGAAAACATCCAATACTCAGCAATAAATACTTGCAAACATCACACAAATATTTGTCTATACTGGGAATCAAACCCGGGACCGCTAGCTTCGTAGGCAGGGCCCCCTATCAAAATCAAATCGATTTAATTCAACGAAATTTATTTAGTAATTTACCAAATAAATGCAAATTTCTTTATAAGGTCTTTATATTTTAAACATGGAACAACAACTGTGACATCATTTCTGTCGTCGATTTTGTATAGTGTTTTTGCAGGGGGTCTGAGCTGTGACTTACAGCTTCATGTCTTATGAAAAAATTACACGACAATTATTTCGCGTCTACAGTTATTCCTTTCTTTCATATCACTTTCCACAGAGCGTAAAAAAAAATATGCATGTTCCCTATTGTCACAACGAATGCATATTTGAAGTATACTCTTGCTAATGTGCAATTAGGGTTAGTAAAGCTCTTGAACGCTGGCTGAGCTGTGTGTGTGTTACAGCAAGTGGTGAGCCCGGCGGTGCCCAGTCCGCGGCCGCCCTCCCGACCAGGTAAACTATAGTTTAGCCAGACATAAAAAAAAACATACACTGATAAATAAATAATCAAGAACGAGGCTCAATCATTAAGAATCTATCATTTATATATTACGCCGTCACGCCGTCATTCCCAGAGTGGGGTAGGCAGAGCTACAGAAATACCAACAACTCTAAAAAGACTTGTTGATAATTCTGTAACCATATTTTGCACAATTAGGCGAAGATGCTTACCAGTGTATTAGTGACAAGCCTTTATTCCCTTAGTCGCCTCTTACGACATCCACGGGAAGACATGGAGTGGCACTATTCTAACACGGCAACCACACGGACGAAGATGAACAATGATGCTTATGATCGAAGTATTAACGACTTGCAATGATTTCGTCTTCACAACTCCTTTATTCACAGAGGGGACATTTAAAAAAAAATGTACATTGTTAAGGGTTTTAATTAAAACATGTGATATACCTAGTTAGCAAATCGTTGTTTTCATACTATACTTGGGAGCAAAGAAATCGAGCCACTTTCTATGGAAATTAAAATAATGATAAATACATAAATTACTATCAGGGGACAAGCTCACACAAATTGACCTAGTCCCAAACTAAGCTATTAGCTTGTACTATGGGTACTAGACAACGATAAACATACTTATATAGAGAAATACTTAAATAAATACATAGAAAGCATCCATGACTCGGGAACAAATATTCGCCCTCATCACACAAGGACCACTGGCTTCGGAGGCAGGGTCACTCCAAACTAGGCCAGCGTGTCGTCAAAGTTCATTCAGTACGAAGTGGCTCGATTTCTTTTCTTGCGAGTGTATTTATATATAAATATCGATATCTTCGAAAAGGTGTTCCAGGCGGGAGACACAATGACTTGCAAAACTAATTGATAGTGTGTGTGTGTGTGTGTGTTGCAGCCTGGGGCGGGTATGAGTCGGACTCGCAGGACGTGATCCTCGTGGACGACGACCCGCCCGCGCCGCCGCCCGCCGCGCCCGCGTCCGCGCCGACCACGCCGCGTGAGTACATCCTCTCCTATCTTTCTATGACTTGTATTCAAAATTAGATTGATTGGCATTCCGTAAGTGACAAAATATACGCATGTTCAGAACAATAGTTCGAAATTTAACATTTCTGAATTAGCAGAAATGTTAAATTTCGAATTAGGTATTGTAATATCACTACATAGTATAAAACAAAGTCGCTTTTTCTGTCCCTATATCCCTATGTATGCTTAAATCTTTAAAACTACGCAACGGATTTTGATGCGGTTTTTTTAATAGATAGAGTGATTGAAGAGGAAGGTTTATATGTATAATACTTTAATCCGGAGCGAAGCGAGGGCGGGTCGCTAGTTTGTAATAAATTTATTACTTGTAGTTTGAAAGCTGAAATTTTGAATTGGGTCACTATTGTTCTGAACATGCGTATGGTGCTAGCGGAACTGAACGCAGCCTTTTGTTTAAATTCTAAAAAGGAGGAGGATCACAGTTCGCCGGAATCTTTATTATTTATGTATGTGTGTTAGAATCAGAGACGGGAATTTTCGTAGCATTTTTGAGCTGTCGTAAGGACTTCTCGTTTATCGACTGTCGATATCCATTATGTATATCGATACATTAAACAACGCAACATATTAAAGAATATTAAAAGTAAAGGTAAACAACAGGCCGTCTTATCGCTTAAGACCGATCTCTCACAGATAACTTTTGAGTAGTTGAAAATTTGAAATAGTGATTTTCAATGAAAACAATGAAAAGTTAATAGCAATTCTTGTTGCAATTTCTTTCGAAAAATGTTTGAAAGGCATAAAAAATCCACAAATTATTTATAAGAGACAATAAAATATTATAATTTAAATTTCCAAAAAGTTAGCGCTTATTTGCGATACGACTGCATGTTGTTCACTTCTACTCGTAGTCATAGTTTAAATATTCTATGCTTTATTTATCGATAAAAATAATATGTATATCGGGAGTCGATAAACGAGAAATCCCTATGACAGCTCAAAAGAGCTACGAGAATTCCGGCCTCTGGTTAGAATAGAAGACTTGAAGACGGCTAGACCGATTTTGAAAATATTTTTTTGTTTATACTACACATATGGTCCCATTGTCATCAGCCTCCTATTTCACCATCCTGACAACGACAGGTGACAGGTGACAATTTGGTATACATTACAAAGTTGAAATGTTTTCGCTTCACTGGGATTTTCACCGTGTACACTGAAATGTCATATGTCATCTGTCACTGTCAGGATGGTGAAATAGGGTCAGGTCAGGATCTGATGATGGGACTCCAGAGAAATGAAAGGCACCTTCCAAATATAAGCACACCAGCGTATTGGTTGTTTGGAGTCGGTTTATCGGTTGTTAAATATTTTGTCTCAAGTTAATTAAGTTGTCGGGATTAAGTTGTCCAGTCATAAATGCAGTTGTAAATTCGTCTCAAATTAAAAAATCTCCAGTTTTATAAGAATAGGAATCCGGGTGTCTCTACACCAGGGATTGTAAAACCGGTTTTATTCAATACCTGTATTTACATTGTCAAATTATTACCGCTAAAAAATAATACCTATATTCAAATTAGAGGTATTGTTGTCATTCCGCTTTTGTTTTTATCGCTATGTATACACTATTTACAGTATTAAATACCTGTATTCAATACCGCTATTTATTGCACCTGATAAGTGTGATGTGAATTAGACTGTAATCAACTGCAATTTCAGACTTGTCTAAGGCGAGTCTAAGTTTTTTGCAAGAGCACCGAAAACATTTACATATACGAATAAACGAGAATATTGACACTGACAGGTATTACTGGTAATGGTTTTTAGAGGTAAAGTATCAAAAAGAGGTATCGTTCTCAATTGGCTAAACCGATAATATACTTGAATACCGGTATTCATTATACCGGTAATCAGAGCTTTAACGGTATAAGTAGCGAAATGCAATTATAACCGGTAATACCTCATTTAAAACCGGTAGTCAGAATACCGGTAACGATCCCTGCTCTACCCATCATCATTATTATAAGAATAGGGGACTTGATCTTATTTGAAACCACACTTAAGTATCCCATCTACTACTTGCCTACTTTCCGGCCACTACAATAATGTGCTATTCAAATCCTTGTTGAAATAGTTTCTTGGTGGTGTTTTTAGGGTGGATCAACTTTTCGTTGTTGTTATTCTGTCCCGTAAGCCAGGAGACAACAGTGATAGAGTTCCTTAGAAAAATGGTTATAATATACACTACTAATACGCTTGGAAGAAAACCCATGAAAGAATGGGCTTGTAATTGCCACAAAAGCCGATGTTTGCTGGATTTATATACTTTAAAATCGTGGTTTTAAAGAGTGACCCAGGAGACGTCACCATGGCAACGAGCTACAAAGAAAAGTTGATTGACCCTTTAAAGTGATTCGTTTGTGCTTACAGCAAAGAGGCCGCCGTCCCCTGAAACGCACGATGAGAAAAAGGCGAAGCGAGACAAAAAACCTAAGAAACGAAGGTGAATATGCTTTTTTTTAAATCATGTGGTTATTTTTTGATTGGAAGAATAAGTTGACTGTATATCATAGTTTCGACTACGTACTCTCGGAATATCATACTATCGAATGGTTGAATGCTCGACTGTTACTGGATCGAATATTCGCTATATCGAAATACTTGTGGCCGAAATAGTTACAATCGACAAAACGTAATCTAGAATTGTATGGTTTCGATTAGTGGTGTATCGAAAGTTTATTGGCTCGAATTATGTTGTAACGAATATTCGCTATATCGAAATACTTGTGGCCGAAATAGTTACAATCGACAAAACGTAATCTAGAATTGTATGGTTTCGATCAGTGGTGTATCGAATTTTCAGTGGTCACATCAAGACTGAGTCGATCACCTGCAGGATCCACATTCGTCGATTCTTTTTTCAAGGTGTATTAAGTCTGCTAACGTCTGAATTTTCAATAGAAAATTCAGACGTTTTATTACTAATAAGGTGAATAATGCTTCTTGCTATCCTTCTTGCAAT
The DNA here is from genome assembly GCA_949316455.1 of Acleris holmiana. Classification (NCBI taxonomy): domain Eukaryota; kingdom Metazoa; phylum Arthropoda; class Insecta; order Lepidoptera; family Tortricidae; genus Acleris; species Acleris holmiana. Next base: position 10,788,547 of record OX438786.1, on the reverse strand, counting down.
ATGATACCCTCGTAAGGCCCACCAAACTAAAAACAGGTAGATTTTTGTGAATGGGAATTTGTGTCTAAAGGCAAGGAAATAAAGCTCAAATACGTTTGCTCTGTAATACCAATTTGAATTTTTAAACAAAGCTAAATCGACTTTATTCCTATTGTAATGTAGTTTAAATTAAATTGCCTCGATTATGTACATCCTAATGCACGTCGGGCCTTACGAGGATAATGATAACTCTTTATTTCAAGTACCCATCGAATATTCGATCCAGTAACAGTCGAGCCAATGAACATTCGGGTCTGAGATTTTCTGTGCGATGACGATCGAAACATCAATTTCGATTGGACGATTTATTGTTCCTAAGTTTTTCGACCCATCGAATATTCGATCCAGTAACAGTCGAGCATTCGAACATTCGATAGTATGATATTCCGAGAGTACGTAGTCGAAACTATGATATACAGTCGAATAAGTTGCATTTAAGTCTACCCAAAAAAGGGTTCTATTTTAAAATACGCCACTACTACTATTTTTTGACGACACGTTGGCTTAGTTGGGAGTGACTCTGTCTCCTCCTGACTTCAAATCCTGGTAAGGGCAGATATTTGTGTGATGAGCGCGAATATTTGTTCCCGAGTCTTGGATGTTTCCTATATACATATATTTAAGTATGTTTATCGTTGTCTCGTACCCATATTACAAGTCTAGAGCTTAGTTTGGGACTAGATCAATTTGTGTGAGATTGTCCCCTGAGATTTATTTATTTATTTGATTATAAAAGTTGGTTTTGGGGTTCCGTAGTCAACAAGAAACCCTTATAATGTCCTGCTAAGAAAAATGGCAGTCTTAGGTAAAACTCCTAAAGCACTAGCGACCTCATTACTAACGGAAAAGGATTAAATAAAATAAATAAATAAAATATCAGGGGACAATCTCACACAAATTGACCTAGTCCTAAACTAAGCTCTAGGCTTGACAACTATGGGTAAAATAAAATAACAACGATAAACATACTTATATATAGATAAATAAATACTTAAATACATAGAAAACATCCAAGACTTAGGAACAAATATTCGCGCTAATCACGTAAATTACTAAGAATTAAACGAAAAGTTTTTTTTTTTATGGTAAGGAGAAGGCACATGAGCACTCAGACCACCTGATGGTAAGTGGAATCTGAGACCCATAGACATTTGAATTCTCAAGACCATAATCCTGAGACCTCAAATGCGTTGCCAACCCTGAGGACTAAAATGGAATGCCTCTATGCTAGTAATTTCACCGGTTGTCTTATCCCCACACCGGAACACAACAATGCGAACACTGTTGTTTGGCGGGTGGTTAATGGATAAGATGGTGGTAGCGATCCGGACGGACCCTGCACAGGGTCCTACCACCACTAAATATAAAAAAAACACTAAATACCTATATAAATATATTATATTTTGTTCGTGATTTGAATGAATTGATTAAAGTAATGTGAACCGTGTGCTTGTGTGTACAGGGGCCACAGTCGCGCGGGCTCGGGCTCGGAGTCGCCGGGCGCGGGCGCGGGCGCGGCGTGGGCGGGCCGCAACGGCGCGCCGCCCGAGCGCAAGAAGAACGGCGTGCGCGCCGCGCTCGACCCCTACGCCGCGCTCGTCAACAGGATGCCGCCCGCCGGCGCCAAGAAGGTGCTCGCACGCGCGATACATGCCCCGACGCGACTACAGTACTCTACTATAGTCGCAGAGCTCCAAGATAACGGATTTGACACCTGCCAACGCTGGACAAAATATAACCATTAACATATTTTGCACCGTTGACAGCTGTCAAGTCGGGTCATAAAAGGCAATCCCTTTTTCACTTGAACCTTAGAAGACGTTTCGCTTGAACCTTATAAGACGTTCAACTTGAACCTTAGAAGACGTTTCGCTTGAACCTTAGAAGACTTTTAAGCCTTTTCACTTGAACTTGATAAGACTTTTACCATTTTACACTTGAACCTCAGAAGACGTTTCACTTGAACCTGAGAAGATTTACCATTTTTCGCTTGACCCTCAGAATTATGCCCTTTTCACTTGAACCTCATTTATACTCGTAGGTTCAAATGAAAACGGATATGTCTCAAATTTCATACACGTTTAACACTGATGAAAATGGTAATAAATGAAAATGTATCAATATATCCTTCAGGTGAAGACGACTCAAGAGCTCCTGGCGCAGATCCAATCGCGCGGTGGCCGTCGCTCGCCGCCCTCGCCCCGCCCTGACTCCGCGGACCCCGACGTGATGCTCATAGAGCCTGACGAACGTAGGGGGATAATTATAATTTATATACATTTTCAATCCAAGGAATGCTTTGTTTTTTAAGTCCACCTGCAAGGTTGCGTTAGTGTGTAGTCGAAGATATGTTTGCACCTTGTTTCAATGATAAGGTGCAGAAGTGTGTACATTTTTGTACTCGACTGTACGTAAAATTATTTAGTAGGATTGTAGATTGAAATCATTTTAAGTTTCTACTTTTAACCCCTGACTAAAAAGGAGTGGTGTTATAAGTTTTATGTGTGTATTTGTGTGTGTGTGTGTATCGGTGTTTGTCTGTAGGACTGTAGTTCTTAAACGGAAGGATCGAATGTGGTTTGTTTTAAAGGGTTCTTTATCGTGTGACCGAAATTCATATGCAATAATTTCATGTGCCTGAATTTCATATGACGTAATTGTATATGCCATAATGTT
>OX438786.1:10688357-10785632 GCA_949316455.1 Acleris holmiana | reverse complement strand
AGCCCGGCGAGCGGCTCAAGGCGCCGCTGCTCGCGACCGAGGACGAGACTATATTCCGCGTGAAAAAATGTGAAAGTGTCAAAGTGGACGTCGCCGACGAATTCGCGAGTGAACAGCAGGAGCACCGGACCGTCGAGAGGACGAAACCGACGCTCGACGGGCGGGCGCTGTACGAGCTGTGCTCGGCCACGCGCGCGGCGATCCCGTTCGTGTACGAGCAGGCCGGCGCGGCGCCCATCCTGCCGTGGCCCGCGGAGCCGGCGCGCTGGAGGCGGCGCTGGCGGCGGGCGCGGAGCGCGACGCGCGCGGGCGGCCGCGGCGGCCGGCGGGCTTCGCCGAGTGGCACGAGTGCGCGCGGCTCGGCGACCTGCTCGCGCTGCCCTACGTCGTCATCGACTGACGCCGGCCCGGCAGCGCCGCAGCTAAAGTGCCAAATCGCTCCCGGGCCCGCCCCCGAGCCCCCGTTGTCTACTACGTTGTTCCAAGTGTCCTTACGCTAGTTTTAAGAGTAACCGATGTACATAGCAGTGTTGGTTATGTTATGTGTAAGCGCTCGAATATGTACATACAAGTTAAGATAGCTAATGTAGTTAGGACGAAATTAATGAGACTGCGCCGCGACGGCCGCGCGAGTCGGGTCGAGAGAGTTTATTTGTCGTGTCGACGGTCACGTCCGCTGATGTGTTTAGTCATGTATTTATTTTATATCGTTTTAGGTGGATACTTTTGCGAGGTGGCCCGCTCCCTCTTGTGATACGACGGGGTACGGGCGCCGGCTGTGGGTCTGGCCGGCTACGGGGCCAATTAGTCGTTAGACCTTTGCCAATCATAGATTGACTCATATCAAAACTATTATTTTTTATGACTTCGTGAGTACTGCAACGAAACAGTGATAATTTTGGCCATTGAAATTCTTGTAGACCCACAGTGTGGCGCCGCGCTCGTCTCTCTTATGTGATAAGACAGGGACGGCGCGTGTGGGTCCGTATCCATGTCACTGCACTGAATTCCAAACTGAACTGGCTTCCTTTAAAGTGTAGGTATTATTTAGATTCGGTAGATTCACAGTGCGGGTTGTGTGCTCGGCTAATATGTTTATTCTCGGTGCAATACCTGGTAGTAAATGTATTAACCGTCTTTAAATTTATCAGTTGTTGTTTTTTTGCTTTAAAATAACGCAGTGTTCGCGTTCATCGTCCAATACAGCCATATCTTAATTAGCGTTCCGTTTAAATCATACAATCCGCCTAGTTCTCACTACCCAATGCTAACTGGCAACGTCGTATTTATTAGTTTTTATTTTCAGTGTGTAAAGTCATCACGTATGCTTTTCGATAATACATATAGTTGTTTTATATATGCTGCTTAGCTAGCCTGGAGTAAAACGACCTGCTTACAAACGCGAGATCCACCAAATATTTGTATAGGTAACAAATTTCCAAGTAAGACAACAAATTAATCTCCTGACTGTTTCGTATTGGGTTATCTTGTTACCGAATGTGATTTATAAAAAGAAAAATTAGGTAATTAATAATAATAGGAGTTCCAATTGTATATTATACATATATATTGCTATATCAACCATTCTAAATGTCAACACGACTATTACTATATAAATGGAAGTAATGTTGTTCAAATTGATTTACCGCCAAAAATCACTGAACTTTTACCAATTAATAATACTTTTTTTATGGATATTTGGAGTTTGTGATTTTTGGATGTAAATATTACATGGTTGTTTAATTAAAGTCGACTGTCAGGTCTTAATTGTTTCGTGTAAACAATTCGTGACTCCAGCAGTCATGGTTTCCATCTATATTCAGGGCATTACTGACGCGTTTGGCAGAATATCTTATATATATTTAGGTAAATAATTTTGCTACCAATTCCATATATGTATATGTTACTTCTAAATACTTGAGCTTATATTTACCAAAAATTGTTACTCCACACATTCCTTTGGTTTGTCAAGGTGTATTACATCACGATATGGAATTAGTTAAAATATCTACTCTGAAATATTTAATAAATCTAACATTTTTGTATCCACATAGAAGGGTAAGGACCAAATAGTTAGACTACAGTTAAGCGTAGTTAACCATACAAACAACAAAAGTGAAAAAAGTTCCATTGTGACACGATAATTATTCCTACAAGTGTATGGCTAAATTTCGTGTCACAACGGTAAAGTTTCATAGAAAATTTAATTGAGTGAGTTAGCGTTAGCCAACTTTTTGGTCTTTACTCAGAAGCGATCTCCAAATTTCACGTAGCCCGATTGCGACATGTACTGTCGAGGAATTTCAATGTATAGCTGGTTGAAACCATTCGTAAATTGGTCGGGTTATACATTTTCCACGAGTCGTTAGTCGTTTCACGTCGGATAATGTTATTACCCGGCTAATTTACGTATTATGTCTAGACCCCGTTATCGGAGGTGCAATTGAGCTGGACTTTCTTAGGCATGGGTATAAATATTTTTAAAATATAGGTACGTCAATACTTTTTCTCTACCAAAATGATTGTCTTAGACAAAAAATAAACGTGTTTATTTTGTTTATTTCACGCACTGCCCTGCACCTCGAAACATTTAAAATAGTTAAATTGTAACTTTGAACAATTGTGAAATAGCAACCAGTGTTTTTGGGCTACTGATAGCAGATTCTGCTTCTGATGACATTGATTATCATGGAATAAAAAATAGAAGTTATACATTTTTGTCTAAAAAATTATATAAAACTAATTGTAAGGAAAAGCTAAGAGTATCATACATACATACATACATAAGTCACGCCTGTTTCCCAGAGGGGTAGGCAGAGACCACTTCTTTCCACCTGCTACGATCCTGACAAAGCTCTTTCGCTTCTTCCACATTCATACATCGAGTAATCTAAGAGTATCAATATCGACATAATAAATAGGGTCTCTAGGGTACATATGCAATAATTTCACTTACACGAATTTCTTAAGACATAATTTTATATGCCATAACCATAATGTGCCATAATATTCAATTGCCATAAAGGCATTTTATCTGAAACCGTGAACTATTTAGAATTGTAATAAAACAAACCTAACCTAACTGACAGGTTTACGAATTCAGAAAAAACGCCTTTATGGCAAATGAAATTATGGTATGTGATATTAGGGAAAATGAAGGTTATTGCAAGTGACCACTATGGCAAACGAAATTAGTGCAAATGAAATTATGAAAAATTAACGGATACCTAATAAATATTTTTACCCACCTCTGATAACGGGGTCTAATTATGTCAAATGCTGCACATTCAAGTTTAGTGATATGTAGAACTCATTATTTTTTAAATGGTTTTAAACGAGAGATAAGTTTTGAGACAAGGTGTGATTAACGCATGCGTAATATTTGTACAGTTAGCCAACTTTATAAAACAGATAAATAAGTTATAATTCATTTGTTTACCTAATTAACTTAATTTAAACAACAAAAAAAAGTAATTCCTCGGGCAATAGAAGCAGAACATAGATACGTCAAAGCTCGGCGTACATTATTGCCGAGGGTAGAAAGTACGCGATTTGTGGACGAGTCGTATAGAGGAGCGAAACGTAGTTGAGGCCCTCTAGTGGTCGAGTCTATAAATTGCACTTTCTGCGGAGGCAGACACGGTACTTTTCTTAAATAGAGAAAATATTTTTTGACTAATAATTTACGTAATTAATATTATATTTTAATGGCCTGTCATAAGTAATATGTTTTCTGACTAAACAAGACCAAAAATTGACATATTTTCGAGTAGTGTTGTGAAAAAGAGCTTTGATTTATCTACTTTTCGTTAAGTACCTAAACAAATGAAGTATTGTAGATTATTTTTGAAAACTTAACCTTTTCAACGCTATGTCAAATAAAAAACCAGAGTGACTGTCAACTTTACCCCATAGATACTCAGGTCTGTTTTGCGCCTTCAACCATGACGGAAACTTTAACTTTTCCATTTTTTCACGAAAATTAACGTATCCAAATGTACGACTAATTTTCGTGATTAAATGAAAAAGTTGGTTTCTTAATTTTTGTCCTTGTACACCTTTTTTGTAAATTGCCCATTTCCGTCAATGGCGTTGGAAAGGTCGACACACAAAATCGCCGTCTACAAACAATTTGTAAGTCAGTTATGTAGTTCCTCTTTTATCATTATTAGATAGAAACGTGCCCATTTGTTCTTCCGTGTTAAAAAGTGTTTCACAACTCCAACAGAGTCAACTCAAACGCGTCAGTAATGCCTTATTGAGAATCGACGACGTTTATAATATCTCTGGATAAAAACAGATGTTTGCGGATTATAAAACACCAAAGAGTACAAATACGATTTATTTAACACCATACTAAATAAAATTGTACGGTATACAACAGGAGCTCGCTATAAGCGATCTCTTCCAGAGAACTTTAGAAGTGAAGCAGAAACGTATAGAAATATAGTAGAACATCCCGATCGAAATATATTTTTTACACATTAAAACGTATTAAGAAACAAGACCCAAGGGGGAGGTTGTCACCAAAACATTGCTTCAGGCTACTTTAATTTAAAAAAAAGTATTGTTTTCCCTTTTCTTGGCGATGTGTCTAATATGATACATCGCCAATTAATTGATTATATTAATATTTTGTGTTAACATTTTTTATAGTTTAAAATTCTGAAGAGATTTGAATTCACGACTTTTTTATTTTGCCAAGGTAAGGGTTAAAGTGCAGTAGTAGTGGGTCGTGTATTTTAATATGTTTAATTGCTTAGAAATGTATTTGACCTGGAAACAAGTTGAAGGTCCACCACAATAGATAGGGTTCTTTGACGGTTAAAACAAGGTAGGTGGTGCAAATAAGGATATTTAAATTGGCTTGTATGAATGACTAAACTGTTGACTGCCATCATACTTAGTCAAGTATTCTGTTTTTATAACGAAATGACAACTTAAGTATCACGAGTACTCAATTTATAAGCGTAAGCGTGAATTTCACGTAACAATAAAGTCTATTTTCGACTCCAGATATATTATAAACGTCGGAAATAAAGAACAGGGCCCCCGCTAGGCGAAGTCGATTTTTTTCTGTTTGTTTGTCGCCTGCGGGGGTCGCCCGGCCCAGTGAATCTGTCGCGATACTTCCTGCGAGGGTTTAGGTGCTTCGAGAACACTTCGAGTTAGAATGTTCTCACAACTCTGGCGTGCTTGCCGCTGAAATCTAGGTGACTATGAGGCTCGAAGACTGGTTTTTGTTAATGTTTTTTCTAGTGGGTTTGCTGCTTATTTAGGACAGGTTATACTTAGAATTGTTTAAGCCGGTCTTGCTTTGTATCGTGATTATATTGGTGACGTTATAGGTCTCACTGTCTGGCTATAAGAGTTACTATAACGTCTACAATCCCAATCTTACTATCTTATCTTACTGAAAATTATTATTCGTTACACAATCACTCCAGAACGGCTGAACAGATCTGGATGTAATTTATCACAGAGATAGATTACAGTCTGAATAGCATATAGCAAACGTGCAAAAGCTAGTAAGATGTAAAAGCAAGATGGGATAGTACAAAGTGGAATAGGGGCCAAGGTTTCGGTTGTCCGTTTTGTTTAGTTGTTACCGCCGGTTCTGTAGATTTTTCAAGTGAAGTTAAATTACGTGGTAAATGCGATTCGTGATCGGTGGAGCTCTGGGAGACTTACTTATGATCTGATTAAAATATCCAGAATTTAAAACCCCTTTTGGATTACGCAAAATCGGGCCAATTATACAAGTATGTACTATGTATGTATTGCATAATTGTTTTCCATCGTATTTTCACGGCAACGTACGAACGTGTCTTGCTATTTCAGTCGGTCACGAAAAGTATTGAGGTTGACTGAAGTAGCATGACAAATACGAACGTTTCCGAGAAAACAATTATGCAATACATCTGGGCCTCTATTCTACTGCGTTATAACGATATCGCGTTCGGCGTATTTTAGAATCGTTTATGTCACAGTCGCCATGATTGTAAATGACATAAGAGTTATCAAAACGTTGACAATATGGAAACACTTCAAAGACGATATCGTTATTACCGTGTAGAATCCCAGCCCTGTACTTTCTATTTGCCAGATCCTTTTGCCGCCACCGTGAAAATACGTGTGTTTTGCTAACTTAGAGACTGTATTAAATTTGTACAATATTCCAGTACTTGTTCTATCCTCTTATTGTCAAGTATTATTCTCAGCTGACTGTACATTTATACAGAAATCGTTCTCGGTGAAAATGTTGTCTACCGGCAACATGAGCTAAAATATTGTATATGTTTGTCTATGCCTTATTCTTGTAGTATGTGTTGCGTATGTTTGTTTACTTTTATTTTTATTTGTAAATCGTTTTGTTTCGTCGTTTGTCTATCGTTCTAAATGTTATTTGTTTTGATTTTTTAATCTTCCATTCCACACAAGAGTTTCGCATCTAAGTTTCAACTTTTAATGGTTTAGGTTTGATTTTTGATTAGGTTATCTAATGAATAACATTAATTGTTTTTTAAATTGTATTTGGCGCCGTTATCCCGTTGGATATTTGCTTTTATATGATTGAAATACTAAATTGGATATTTCCTTGTGCGAGAAATGGTCCAAAACCCTCGCCCTCCACATTGCGGCAGGTGTCAGATATATATTTTGTTATATTTAGCTCTCTTTATGTTTCGTTATGTATCCTATTATAAAGGTACGCTTCAAGAAGAGAAATTAGATTATCAGATTTATATTTTTTATTAACTGTTAGCGCTTGAAGGCATTTTTCAAAAGACGTGCGTTTTGCATAAATCCTTACTTATGCGTAAGAAATTGACACTATATAGGCGACGGGTAGGAATGATCAAGTGTCTTGTATACAGGGTGTGAATATTGATTGAAAATGCCTTTGTTTGCTCAGGTTAAGGAATGATCTAGTTTCTCTATCTGAAGTGTATCCGTAGCAGATTCACTGAGCCGAGTTGTGGGCCTTAGGACGTCAGCATGACGGAGCTTTTAGAGTAGGCGAAACCCGCAGACTGCCTTGTTGGACTTGTTCCAGGATTTTGGTAAACGAAAGCAAAATATATGTGTTTTTATTACGATATATTGTTTTATTTGGCTGCTAGGGTGGTCCAGTTTGAACTCGTGAAGTGAAAACTGGTTTTTGACGATTTTATGTGGTTTTGTGAGGAGTTTGAAAGGCGATATTATAAGTTAAAAAAAAAACCGCATTCAAATTGGTTCATCTATTTAAGAGCTGCGGTGCCACAGACAGGCACACACGCACACACTCACACATCAAACTTATAACACCCCTCTTTTTGCGTCGGGGGTTAAAAATGAAAATGAATAAGCTATTCGAGAAGCTCTCAATTTTAAACTTCGAGTGCCCAATTTTTTTATTATTCCCCTCTAGATTGGGCTCATATTTCTAGCCGGTTTGCCCCTCGGGCATCTAAAGATACCTAACGAACCTAACTTATCTACTTTTGCGAAATCAAAAAAAAACCTGATAAAAGCAGAATGTGGTCTGAAGAAAATAACGCCCCGTGTCTGGTTTCTGATAGTTTCCTTTGGGATATGTAAACGTTACATCTAGAGATACGAGGTTAAATTTACAGCCGCAAGTCGAAACCAAAATGTCTTGAGTAGTTTTTTTTTAATGATTATACTGAAGGTCAAAATTAAAGTGGCCCGGTATGTATACCGGGTGTGGCCTATAATAGGAGCAATAAATTAAGGGATCTTTTCTACTCTATAAACGTAGCAGCATTTGTTCTACAACTTTTAAAACATATGTAATTTATTATTTGGGATTTTTTCGAACCAACTAAACAGCATTTTCAATGTACTCCATCCAATAGTCTAGTTGACATCTGTCAGCCTATAAACTTCGTAGTTTTCGCAATACATTGCTTGCTTGAAAAATCTAAATTCATTATATTTGGTTAACAATAAGTTATTTTCAAAAGTTGTAGAATAAATGTTGTTACGTTTGTGGTGTGGAAACGATCCCTCAATTTTTTGCTCCTATTACAGGCCACACCCGGTATAACAATTAGAAATAGCGACTCCATGGATTCTTGAACCATGATTTGCCACCACAAAATCCCAACCCCAGACATAATATTATTACAAAAGTCTAGGTGTTAAGTGTTAAGTAAATCAAAAAGCAAATCGTTAATAAAATTTATTAAAAATAAAATTACAATTCATTTATACAGTTTGTAATTGACACGTCTTAAAGTTATAATATCAGTAATGGCACTTTGTTAGTTGCATCGAGTTTACATAATTTAATAACATTATAATATTCGTTTTGAGATTCGGTGTTAAAGTTACTTGCAAGTTAAAATAAGTTATATGTATACCAATTCGGGAAAACTTGCAAGCTCTCAGATACTGTCTCTTGCAGAAGTATAGAGACTTAAGTTCTTAAATTAACATGTATACAATTTTATAAATTTAATAACTAGTTTAGCTTTTTTATAATTATACCGAAACATGTGTCATGATTGTTAATTTTGAAAAAAATCGGCAAGTCAATGGGTTCACTTACAACATCCAGACAACAAATTTGGCTTATTTTCTAAATTTATTTAGCATCCAAGATGCAGACATGATGTTAAATACCATCTAGTACTCTTGATAGCAATACCAAAACCACTAGATGTTTCTTAACATCAATATAGTCTCCTAAACTCCAAACGGCATCCTTAACTTAAATAAGACCCCAAGTGACATCCGAGATGCCACTACACATCCAAGATGCCACAATACATCCGAGATGCCACTACACATCCAAGATGCCAAATAGCATCGTTACATTATGACGCAGGGCATGGCGCAGCACAGCGGCAAGCAGATTGGAACAGCTGTTTTCTTCTCCGAGTGCTTTTCCTTGCTTCGGGAGCCGGATTCGTACTCGTACATCCCTCGGCCGGATGCGTACGCGCCGCCGCCTTGCATTGCCGCCTGAAACAGGAAGATATTAATCGAGAAGATCATGACAGCTAGTAGTAGTATAGTTAGTATTAGTTTAGTTGCATCTTTACTGAGAAAAAGTTAGTCCGTATTTCAAATAATAAAGTCAAGTCTACATGTTAACTTCACTCCTGGGATGCCCAAGATACAGGCTCAGCCTAGTTTGGGATCCACCGCAAATTAGACTTGAGGAATATGTAATCTTTTGGAAAATAAATTATTCTTATTCTTAATATGCTAAAAGTATGAAAGAATATTGTGTCCGTGTGTTACGTGTGTTAACACAACAGACTTGAAATGTGTTAGGGCCTGTTGTTTGATTAGTAATTAACTCAACTAATTGCTAAAACTCGAATAAATAATCGATCGAAAGCGACATGACAGCGGGCTGGGATTCTACACGGTAAAACGATATCGTCTGACGTGTTCCCGTATTGTCGTCATTTCGATAATGATAAACTATTCTAAAACACGTCAAAAGCGATATCTTTATAAGTGTTATAACGCTGCAAAATAGCGGCCCTGGAAACAAACTAATCAGAGAAAAGGGAGGGCAACATGCATGAGAAACTTACACTTTTATTACGATATTGATTGATATGTAGCACAAATCTTCTGGGACTTTATTCTACATTGTCTATAGATATTGGCTACATTTACAGATTGTTATTGTATTGTTTTAAACTCGATCGCCATTAGGGTGAGTATACATCAGAGCCGTGCGTGGAAAAAAAACACCAAAGGGGGATTGCTGCGCTGAGTGAGAGTAAGGTTTTTTTCTTCACACACTGGTGAATACTAGAGGTGAGAGTTGAGACGTATTTACTGGAATAGGTTTTTGAAACAGGTCTTATCATGTACTCGTATGTTCGCGTTCCCACGCGGCCGCATTTTGGCGTACAAGTATTTAGGAGTACGGCGACTTTCAACGTCCAATCAGGCGCGCAACTCGCTTTAGGCGCCGCGCCGACCGCGACCGCGGTCCGTCCGTATACTCCGTCGTCGCGTTCGGATTATTTCGGAAGGGCTCGGGTCACTTCGCGCCAACTTAGCGACCGGCACCAAGACAGGCGCATACTAAAATGGCCCGTTTTACTCATTGTATCGCGTACTCGTAAGTACTCGTCTTTGGCACTAGTATTTTCGTAGACGCGTACCTACTTGGAAGACTCAGTACGCATTTTGCCTAATACGTCTCACCTCTAGTGGATACCCACCCTTCTGCTTACTGTCAGTCAACTTAATAAGAGCTATATCATAACGGTGATAATACTATTACAATAGCTGTAAATATAGTGTGGAATAAGGCCCTTGTCTATTTAAACCGGTAATTCACTTAGCTGTTTGTCAATTATTCTGTCCTGGGAAAAAACGGCATGTCTCATATAACCGCGTTAGTTATTAGTGACATCTTAAAACGCCGGGTTAAATTTGCATTGACTATCAAATTGCTCATGCGTCCTTTTTATTTAGAAGGGCAGATTTATAGTTGCGTCTTTTTCATTCGGTATATGTAGATGAGTTCTATAAGGATGGGTACTTGGAAAAATAAAAATGAAATTTTATTTTATAATAATTGTCACACGTTTGGTTACAAACTACGGTTATTATATAAATTCCAATAGGAAATTGAAGCTTGGTATGAAGGCAATATCAATTGGTGATATGTTATGTTAGTCGACATCGGTAGATGGTAAGTAATAACTTCAAAACGGTCGAGGTCCACTTACACTGCTGGCCTGATAGGCTACAGGCGTATCCTTCTTCGCGAATGGTGTGTGTCCAGGCGGGTAGTACACCGCCGGGCCGGCCACGTTCTTGCTGCCCACTGCTGGGGCCTTGGCGGTGGCGGTGGGCGTGGGCGCGCTGCCCTGCATCGAGCTCTCGTGGGTCACTTCTACCTTGCGGCGGACCACTCCGTCTGGTTGTGTTGGGAATCTCTGTAAAACAAATAATAAAAAAATAAAAAAATAGCCCGGATGTTAGTTAGTATTGTTCATTGCATTGCTGCAAAATTCTTGATTCACTAACATACCATCCAACTTGTCAATGTGTTATGAATGGATAAAGAAATACAGGGTGGTACTCGATAAACTGTACATATTAAAAAGGGATGAAATAATAGGTAAATTCGTAGGTTTTTTTTTATTATTTTGAGTTAATGTTTTTTTACACATTTTTAAACTTTTAAATTAATTTTGGGTATTACAACTAGTTGTGGCAGTGTAACTTATGTTATGATCTAATAGCCGAAAACAGGTAAATCAAAATGTAGTGTTGAGGTGACATCCGGTAGGTTAAATTTTATACTTAGCCTATGTTTTTTTAAACATTTTTAACCTTTTTCCCGTGGCTATGTAACTTTTGATCTAATAGCCCAAAAAATGCAGTGTTGACATCTGGTAGAATGGCTATTATGTAGATGATAAGGTACAGCCACAAGTAAAAATACCGATGAATTTGCCTAAAATTTCATCTCTTTCAATATCGACGGTGGAAATTTCAAATGTCGTAGGGACATTTTGTCGTAAGTACACTAAATATACCATTGAAGTCAGTATTTTTTTTCTGTCTATTTGTTGTATTGAAATTTCGATATGACTTCTAATAAAAAAGTTATGAGTTGGTCAAAGTTTGTCGTAACTTCCTAATATTTAAAACACTATGTTGAATAGTGCCACTTCCATGTCTTGCCGTGGATGTCGTAAGAGGCGACTAAGGGAATAAGGGCTTTTAGTAGATGCTGTTAGGCGATGGGCTTGCAACCTGTCACTAATTCACTGGTAAACATCTTAGCCTGACTATGCAAAATGTGGTTATAGAATTATCGACAAGTTTAGAGTTGTTGGTATTCTGTTGCTCTGCCTACCCCACTCTGGGAATAAAGGCGTGACGTTATGTATGTATGTATGTTGTATCGGTCAAATATTTTTGTATAACGTCTTGTTTCATTAAGCGCAATATCGTATATCTCAATATTTTTAAAATTCCTATGTTGTAAGGCACTAAAAAGAATACATTGTGTCAGATAAATACTGTATTTTTGGAGGTGTAACACACATTTTCTTCTTATTTTTTTGTTGTAAGGGACACTATTTCCTAAACCACTGTATTTATGGATGTCCAATTAAAAAATTAGGGTAGGCGAAGTTATTTAAAAAGTATGCTTCCAAGAATCATCTTAATGGGATGGGTAGTTTCCAAGTTATGAATTTAAAAAAAGTGTAATTTTGTTTTCTGGCTTCCCTGAAAAGTAAGCGTTTGTCCCTTACGACATTTGAAATTTCCACCGTCGATATGTACCTATAGTTTATCGAGTAGGTACCACCGTGTGCAAGTGCTGGTATTGGCACTGACCGCCTCTGGGAAGTCGTTGAGCAGGTCGTCGAGCCGGGTGGGCGGCTGGTCGCGCGGCGCGGGG
The DNA here is from genome assembly GCA_949316455.1 of Acleris holmiana. Classification (NCBI taxonomy): domain Eukaryota; kingdom Metazoa; phylum Arthropoda; class Insecta; order Lepidoptera; family Tortricidae; genus Acleris; species Acleris holmiana. Next base: position 10,773,229 of record OX438786.1, on the reverse strand, counting down.
GTGACGGCGCGCGGGAAGGGCGCGGGGGAGGGGGGCGCGCGCTCCGTCGTGTTGTGCGACGAGTACGTCGTCTCGCTATACTTGTACGTAGATGGACCCTGCGGATAACACGTTATGTATCGGTTATGGTTTTTTTTTTTATAACACGGTAGCTGTTCATTCCAAAGAAGGTCCGTCCGGATCGCTACCACCATCTTATCCGTTAACCACACGCCAAGCAACAATGTTCGCATTGTTGTGTTCCGGTGTGGGGATAAGACAACCGGTGAAATTACTAGCATAGAGGCATTCCATTTTAGTCCTCAGGGTTGGCAACGCATTTGAGGTCTTAGGATTACAGTCTTGAGAATTCAAATGTGGGTCTCAGATTCCACTTAACTTAAGGTGGTCTGAGTGTTCGTTTGCCTTCGCCTTATCATAAAAAAGAGGACAAATTTAATGTCTACCTCGTAAGGCCCAAGGTGCAATAGGATGTACATAATCAAGGCAATAAACTTCCCTCATAAACCAATAGGCAGTATCTCATATTCTATAGTTAAAGCAGATTCAATCTTTTCTCGTTAGTTACATTAGCCAATTCGATTGAAATTCTCCCCTAGCGTCCTAAGTCCGAGGTCGGCCCAATAGGGGCGCCCTTAGGCATGCTAGTGTATAAATCCTTTACCGCGTAGACTCCCATCAGGAGTCCGCCCTCTCTCCGGCGAAGTAGTCAAAGCCATCAGAGGCTAATTAGGTCCCTCAAAAAAAAAATGTTTTAGCAGGGCAGAATACATGTCCAAATTTGCATCCAGAACCTCACATGGATCAAGATTGACATCCAAGATGCCGCGAACATCTAAAGTCCCAAATTGTATCCACGTCTCATTACGTGATAGTGATCGATAAAGTTATACCACAGATTAAATAAGAGTTAATATACATTAAACTTTTTTCTACTTGCATACTATAAACAGCTCATTTTGATATTGTTATCAGCAGCAGAATGCCACCCATTGTGTTAACAAAGCGTTGTCATGGTGATACCAGTAAAATAATAAACATTACAGCATTGTTTATTACTATGGTATGGTGCTACTTATTGCATAATACAATTATGACGTGTGGTGACTTGTATTAACTTGTATAAATACATTATTGAAAGGACAAACATTATACTTACTGCCTTACCTGCACACTTTAGTACTTTGTCACATGTTTAAACTGCTGCACTAATCTAAGAAAGGCGTTAAACCATTATTATCTACTTGACGCAAAATCTTTTCATTTCGGTTCCGTTCGCATAAACCGGTTTGTTCAACCGGTTTTTGGGGGAACCTTTATCACTTTCGAATTAACCGGTTGCGAGCTAAAAAAAAACGGTTTATCCAGACGCACGTCACGCCGGATAAATAAGCGCCGCTTAGTTTTTAATTCAGTACAACACTTTTAGGGCCGTGTTCACCAACAATTAATCGGACGGTTAAGTCTTAATCAGCTGTTAATCAATACATCTGACACCCGTTAAACTGCTAATCGTCCGTTTAATTGTTGGTAAACACGGCACTTAGTTGCTCGAGTCGTGGTGGATCAAACCGGTTAATTAAGGTTAAAATAAAGTTATCAAAACGTCCGCGTTCCCTAGAAAAGTTCGGAGCAAAACCGAAATTAACCGCTATTTTTTAAACCGGTTCCGAGCCCTGTGGTGTGTCTCTTAACACAGCGCTGCGTCGAACGAGTTTATCCGGCAAGTTTACGTACTCCCGTTGGAGCGTACAAAACACATTTTAGCGCGTGCCTTCTGAATTAGGCAGCTGGTACTCACATAAGGGCCGTGTCCATTCCGCTCGGGCGCGAGGTGCGTGACGAGCGGCGCGGGCGGCGAGGCGGGGAGCAGCTTCACGTCGTTAGCGGGGGCGGGGTACACCACGCGCTCCGATGAGTGCTCCGACACTGGGGTAACATTGTTATTACCGTAAAAAGCTCTGCCTTCTTGATACAAGTTTACCTAAATTACATAAGGTCATATCTCTTAACGTATTCCATATTGCACTCTATTGAATGTCTAGGAAAAGTAGATTGTTTACTGAGGGCTGAAAGGCAGCTAGTAAAGCGGAGCGCCGTAAAACAAAATGGTGACTTTCACTCCATTTTTGGGTGTCTATCATTTCATCGAACTAGTGTTTTCAGAGTATCTTAAACATCTAACCTAACGTAACCAACGTAATTAATGATTAAGATACCCTGAAAACATTATGGTTTCAACAGAAAATAGCGTTCGATGAAATGAAACTCGATGAATGAGTTACCCTTTTTTGAATGTCAACTATGTATGAGGAAACTTCATAAAAAAACTTATAAAATAAAGACTTTATTATAGTTTTACCAAATAGTGGCTGTATAAACTTACTACAGAGAGGCTGTGTTTTTACAGCCTAATGGCCTACTTTCAAAGAATGAGATAAAATATGAAAACCAATTTCATTGTGGCAACTATTTTAAGTTTTTTTTGCTAGCAACGCCAACCGTTTGTCGACAGTTGTCAAAGTTATTCAACGACGGTTGAAATTTGAAATTGTTCTTTTACAAACGAAGAAAAGAGGATTATTTTTTTTAGTACGCAACACATTTAATAAATGAAACAATAGTTTTATCTAAGAACTTATATTTTGCCAGGTAATGTTGCAAAAAGTTTTAAGAAACTCTGTGATCAAACTTTGCCTAGGACTAGGGTTGTCACCAGAATTTAAACAGGTTTCCCATGATTTCAAAAGGAGTTTCAATTTCTACTTTTTTTTTGCTGACCTTTACAAAACGTTTTTCTATCCCGGCCGGCTTTTTGTAAAGTTAATTCATCCTTTTTAATTTACGTACTAAACAGATTTTTTTGAAATTTGTTTTATTTATTTATTTATAATCAGACTCTAAACAATTACCCATACCTACCTACCTATGCCTAGGTACCTATGCGTTAGGTACCTATAGTTGTAGTTAGGTTCATACGAAACTATAAATATATCAGGGGACAAATATTTTTTTACGTTTTCCCGACCAAATAATATAAATGAAGTGAGGACTGACCGTCAGTGGCGGAGTAGAGGTCGCGGCGCACGCGCGTGCCGGTGGCGCAGTGCTGGCAGTGCGCGCAGCCCGGGCCCGCCGGCGCCGGCGACGGCGAGCGCGCCGTGGACCGGCTCAGCCTGCGCAACACACACACCAGTAACTACACTACCAAGTATCAGGGAACCATCACACACTAATTAATTTAGTGTAACGATCAAGAATTCCTCCATCGTAGCTAAACTCGGGAGCTATTTCATTTTTGGAAATAAAATAATTGAAATACATCACTCCATCCCTTGATTGTCACTAACTTCCATATTCATAAAAAAAGTAAAAAACACAGGGATAGAGGGATGCTACCATTCCTTTGCGACTAAAACAAAAGTTACAAAATCACTTTCGGTAGATGGCGTTGTAGCAGCGTGTATGTCAACTAGATGGCGCCACTACTTTTTAACAAATATCGCCGTTCTATTAACTAAACGCGCTATAATTTAGTATGTGAAAATTATTTCTAAATCCAAAAATATTAAGAGGATTGTGAAACGATGCTTGAAAAGCTGTCAAAAATAATCCATACAAAACCATCAGGCGATAATGTTTCTCACCCCCTAAATCTAATCCGATTTCCACGATTTTTGAATATGTTGTAGGTACATAGTATGAAAAACAAAGTCTGTACTTTTCTGTTCTTTTTTTTTAAGCTTTTTTTTCTAATAAATATTTTCTTGGAAAGACACCGAACAGACCTAGTATCGTAAAAATCGGACAACGTTCAAGGGAAGAATAACATTATCGCATTTTGTGTGTATTTTTTTGCTTGACAGTCTTTTTAACACCAAACCTTTTGCAAGGTTAGATTTAATAGAGTACTTACGTGCGCACGTTCTCGTTCTCGCTGACGTACGTGTGCTGGTGGTCGGCGTGCGCGGGCAGCGGCACGGACGCGGGGTCCTGGTCGGCCGGCACCTCGTACGTGTACGTCTTCACCGTCGTCGTCACCTTGTTCATGGGAGCGCCCGACCGCGTCAGCTGGAACGGTACACCAGTCGGTCAGATCAGATACAGCATCATTGCCTTACCCGAACCATTTAGAAGTGTATAGGTAAGGTCTAAACTTCTTGGCCCACATAAATGAATAAACATCAGGGGACCATCTCACACAAATTGACCTAGTCCTAAACTAAGCTCCAGGCTTGTACTATGGGTACTAGACAACTACTTATATACCGCTGGCTTCGGAGGCAGGGTCACTCCCAACTGGGCCAACGTATCGTCAATCATATACATACTATCACGCCTTCATTCCCGGAGTGGGGTAGGCAGAGCTACAGACATACCAACAACTCTAAAAAGAGTTGTTGGTAATTCTGTACAGGCTAAGATGTTTACCAGTGTATTAGTGACAGGTTGCAAGCCCATCGCCTAACAGTACTAGAAGCCATCATTCCCGTCTTCTTCTTGGCTATAGAAAATGTGGTTAGAGAAATAAACAAGTATTTTTAGAGTTGTTGGTATTTCTATAGCTCTGCCTACCCCACTCTGGGAATGAACGCGTGATGTTATGTATGCATGAATGGTAAATAGAAAATTACGTTAAACTGCAAACGACTCAGACATGAGCTCGTTACAAAAGTCTAGATTAATCCAGCTGATTTATTTTATTCAATTTAGCGAAGAACAGCTGCCAGCTGATAGAATACAAGAATTACTAGTGACATATCCGTGATATTTATCTAACTGATGGTGAAAAAAATTCGTTGCGTGGTTTAGTTAGCAGAACTATGTAGAAAAGATGATGAATTTTATTTTGATATTTAGAATTGGTAACGATTATGTAATCTTGAGTTTGCATCTCATGTGTCTCAAAACGAATTTGTAAGTAGACCTTTTAAAAATGTATATAACAGCGATCATTATATCCTCGACGTCTCTTTCAATAGCAATACCTTTTCTATGTGCTAGAGTGGGATAGTAAGTGGCTCGTGAAGCAGAAGAAACAATATAATAAAGGGTAAATCATCACTTCATCGAATGTATAATTTCATCGAACGCTATTTTCTGCGGAAACCATAATGTTTTCAGGGTATATTAAACATTAATTACATAGGTTAAGGTTAGGTTAGATGTTAATATACCCTGAAAATCAGCACAATATAGCGTTCGATGAAATGATACATTCGATGAAATGATAGACACCCAGGATAAAGATATAGTACTCACAGTGCCGGTGGAGCTAGAGGTCTGGTGGTGGCAGTGCGTGCAGGCCGGGGGCGGCGCCGGCGCCGGCACCACGCGGGACTCTGCTCACACAACACACATGCTATTGTAAGAATTTTATAAAGTGTTGGAATGCCTAGTGGATTATCTCAAGTAGACGCTATCATTTTTTTTATAATTCCTACTGTAGTCACAGTACATTTAGGCAGAAGGTCATCATACACTACATTTATAAGGTGATTATTTAATTCAACGCGAAACCAAAGAAAAAGTAAAGAGCAGTTTAGATTAGCAATCAGTTTTGTGGTAGATGACTGCTGTCAAACAGCTTACAGCAATTAAAAACAGGGTTTCATTTGATATGTAAATCGCTTAAAAGGGTGGTGATGATTTGTCAGTCGGCTTTCATGGGCGAATCCAGGATTTCAATTGCCATGTGTCATTGGTTCCTCCCTTCACCTCGTAAGGCCCACTATACCTCAAAAGGAGAGATTTTTGTAACTGGGAATTGGTATTGTATTAATTTACTTAGAACATGGTATAATCCACGGCACGTAAGTAAAAACCAACATGGCCGCTACTGCGCAGGTAGGTAGTTTCGACTGTACTCCCAGGCGAGAGCGACGCGTGCGCGGGGTGGCGGGGGTGAGAAGCGACTCCCGCCCCGCTCTCACCACAGGTGACACCCTAAAATCGACTTCTGCGCAGTTTTTACTTACATGCCGCGCATTATACAGTAATATAATAGGTCTTAAAAACGAAACAGTGCTCTCATATTCTGCCGCATATGCAACGTGTAAACATTTAGGTTTATAACCTAAATCAAATTAACCCTTCTACATTATTTACTAAAAAATACATCATAAATTGAAAATAAATTTCTACCAATTTGAATCTACTTGAAAGGGAATAAAGTTCAGTTCCCTTTGCCCTTAAATACCATATCGTCCCATTACTTTCTCAACCTCGTATCTGATCGAATAGTTTGATAAAAGTAGTCTTTATTCTACTTTGACACACGAGTGCTTTTCCTACTAATCAATTAGATACAATATGAGGTTGAGAAATTAAACGGACGATATTCAAATTTGATACAAATAAAAATCAACTTTATGGCTATTATAATAGAATTCAAACTGATTTGTCTTGATTTTAGCACACCGGGTCTCATCTCACAAGGTTTCGTGTTTAATGTTTGTAAATATTCTACATATTATGCATTTCTTCATTTTTCAATCTGGTCTAGTACCTGTCTTTTCCTCGCGGAACATCTCCTGGCGCAGTTCTGACGAGCGCGTGACGGGCGGAGGTGGACTGGAGCCCCATGATGATGACTCCAGGCGTTCCTCTCGCTTCAGGGTGGAGTAGCCGCTGGACGGGGCCTTCACTGGCGTTCTGTATTAACAGAAAAAAGTGCTTTTTTATAGTGTCGTAAAAGTACGCAGGCTTTCTGGTGGAATGTGGGCTCCAAAACCTACAGACATTTGCTATTACTTGACTGCAAATGCATTGCCAACCCTAAACACTAAGATATCGTCACTACTTTGAAAAAAGCGGCCAAGTGCGAGTCGGACTCGCCCATGAAGGGTTCCGTAGCAGCAAGTAACATAATATGAAAATTCGTTGTAGCTTTGATCAATGTTTTTATGACGTATTAAAAAAAAACTACTTACTAGATCTCGTTCAAACCAATTTTCGGTGGAAGTTTGCATGGTAATGTACATCATATATTTTTTTAGTTCTATCATTCTCTTATTTTAGAAGTTACAGGGGGGGGACACACATTTCAACACTTTGGAAGTGTTTCTCGCGCAAACTGTTCATATTAGAAAAAAATAAATATCATTTTTGAAGATCTATCCATAGATACCCCACACGTATGGGTTTGATGAAATTTTTTTTTTGAGTTTCAGTTCTAAGTATGGGGAACCCCCAAAATTTATTTCTATTTTTGTGTGACAATCTTAATGCGCTTCACAGAATACATCTACTTACCAAGTTTCAACAGTGTAGTTCTTATAGTTTCAGAAAAAAGTGACTATGACATACGGACGGACAGACAAACAGACATGACGAATCTATAAGGGTTCCGTTTTTTGCCATTTGGCTACGGAACCCTAAAAACCTCGCATCTCATATGTCGTGATGAACGATTTTATACTTAAACATGAAGAGAAATATGTTTTAAACGTTAGTCTTGTCATTTTCCAAATTAAGAAAACATCTAGGTACCTACATACTGTCCGAAGCCTCTAAGGAACCATAAGTCTCTTTTGAATTTGTTTACCCAACAAGGTTCGATGAATACTTGAAATGTTACGACAGTAATGTTTATTGCTTACCCTCGTTTGTAATCAAAAGATGAGGTTTCAGCTGTGTCTGAAGTGTAGCCGCCTGAAATTAAAACAGTTCATATTACAGCTTGAAGTCAAATGTGTGGACGAGATCAAGAAAAGGGCTACAGTAACATAATGCAACAAGGACAGATAGCCGTTAGCCAGTTATAGCACGCTCTAAAGGAAGGCTTTATGAACACTAAAATCTTAACTAAAATCTTAATATATCAATTATCTGATGCTGACGTCACCAATCTTGTAGTGAACTTTAAATAAAGAGCCGTGACCAAAGATCAGCAATGGTCTAACGGCATACAAAAGACTCAACACAAAAACCAATATAAAAGAAAATTAATAAAAGAGGACAATCTCACACAAATTGACCTAGTTCCAAACTAAGCTCTAGGCTTGTACTATGGGTACTAGACAACGATAAACATACTTATATAGAGAAATACATACTTAAATACATAGAAAACATCCAAGACTCATTACCGGGATTTCACTCTGGGTTGAAGGCGTGATGTTATGTATGTATGTGTGTATTTACTTAACCTAATACTGGTTTTTGTATAAAAGGCGACTTACTCTTGTAGAGCTGGCGCTCCTGGTCCTTCTGCAGGTCGTCGAGGAGTGAGTCCAGCTCCTCCACGTTGTGGGACAGGTCTTTCGTCACCTTGCTGCTCTTAACCTTTGAATAGCCTGAACAATAAGAGAATCAGGATAAGGGGTCTTTCTGTGAAGCCACGGTTTAATCTGATCAATGTTTTTGTCGTTTTTAGGGCGCCATTCCCAAAGGGCAAAACGGAGTCATATTGCTGTCAGTCGGCCGTCTGTCCGTGACACACGGGTCTTAGCATATACTTGTAAACGAGTAACAGTAACAGACGATTACGAGTTGATTTTTTGTCTAATTCAAGCATGTGATATATAATTGTGGGCACATCAAAGTTGTGAATTTTAAACCAACAAAAACGAAAGTTACAAATTTGTAATTTCTGTATATTATCACTACATATCTATATCTATACTATAATATTATAAAGAGGAAAGATTTGTACCTATTTTTGTATGTTTGTATGTTTGTAATGAATAGGCTCAAAAAGTACTGGGCCGATTTAAAAAGTTCTTTCACCAATAGAATGCTACATTCTTCCAATTTGACATAGGCTACATTTCATTTTGAAAAAAAATAGGGATCCTTGGTAAAATTTGAACAATGTAACCGAAGGTGTAGAAAAATGAGCGGGCGAAGCCGCTGGCGGGTATAAAACAAAGTCGCTTTTTCTGTCCCTATATCCCTATGTATGCTTAAATCTTTAAAACTACGCAACGGATTTTGATGCGTTTTTTTTTAATAGATAGAGTGATTGAAGAGGAAGGTTTATATGTATAATACTTTAATCCGGAGCGAAGCGAGGGCGGGTCGCTATATACTATATTTAACGAATTGTGAAAGTTATGTATGACTTTGACGATGACTTCACGAGTAGATGCTCTACGAATGCCTGCGTTTTTTTAATTAACTCAGTTTTTGCTAAACAGGGCCTCTATTCTACTGCGTTATAACGATATCGAGTTTGGCGTACTTTAGAATCGTTTATGTCACATTCGCCATTATTGTACATGACATAAGAGTTCTTTATCAAAACGTTGACAATTCGGAATCACGTCAAATACGATATCGTTATTACCGTGTAGAATCCCAGATCAGGAAGCGTTAATTGTGCAAAATAAATGACTTTCCAACTCGATGAACAAAGGGAACCAATAACAATTAAAGGCGTGCATTCTCATTTAAGTAACTCGTCGCTCGTTGGAGCTCCATTCACCGATGGAATATAAGCTGAAGATACCTTAGGAGATCAGCACGGGTAGCACAAGTTGTATTTTCTCGCTTGTCGCTCAGTGCATCTCTCTCGTTACAGACTCGGTCGAAAGGGAGATCCGAGCGAGAAACAAGTCGCGGACCACTTGAGCTAGCCCTCCTGGTGTGATGCGTGAAGTGTTGTTACCTGGCGTGGAACTGGCGCTGGACTCGTAGTTGTAGGTGCGCGTGCCGGAGGTGATGGCGGGCAGCGCGCGCTCCTCGCGCTCGTAATAGTACGCGTTGGACTCGGAGGACTTCGGAGGTACCGTGTACTCCTGGAAATAGAGGAAGAACACATGGGAACTCTTTCTATTTAACACGAGATCTGGGCCTCTATTCTACAGCGTTTATAATGATATCGTTTTTGACCTGTTTCCGTATTGGCAACGTTTTGATAACTCTAATGTCATTTACAATAATGGCGACTGTGACATAAACGATTCTTAAACGTGTCAAACACGATATCGTTTAACGCACCTGAATAGAGGCCCTGAGGCTACTAGATTGACTTGATTAGACGTCAAAAAAAATATTTCTTCTTAACCTTATACGTAGATGACCCTATGCATGATATTATAAAGATGACAGACTTTTATAGTCAAAATGAAATAGAGCAGACATGCTAACTGATGGTAAATATTTAAACATCTGCTTTTCAGTGAAAACTCTTAGCTTAATATGTGCAATATCAGCATTTTGTAAGCTAGGTGAAAAGTAGGGTGTAAAATATAGATGGTGCACTTAATTCTCCTCCGAACACCACTTTAAGAAGAGTTAAAGTTAAGCTAGTACTGGTAAAATAATAATAAATATCAGGGGACAATTCATTTCAAAAATATGTCATTTGACTACCCGCGTATTTTCCGAAACTGTAAATAATTCTGCATTTATTTCAGGACCATCGTGTAGGTTAGGTTAGTTTAGAAAAACCGGGTTGGCTAATGAATAGGTACCCAACTAGCACACTAGCGCTATAACAAGCTGCACAGTAGCCGGATAAAGAATTTTTATAACGGCCTGGTTGCGTTAATAAGAGGTACAGTGGTTCTATAAGCTGCTACAGATCTCTTGTAGCGCCAAAAAGGACCCGCTCCGCCCATTTTTATACAGCCTATAGATCTACACATGGTCTACAGTGGTCGTTAATGTTAGTTATAATGGCTCTACAGAAGTGGTTTAAAAGCGATGGTTAGCGCCATGAGATTTCGAAAAAGCTCTTGTAGCGCCATTATATCATCTTCACCTTATTTTTTCGCTCCTGTTTCGTTATATTAAATCTCAACGATTTAAATTAGTGATATAGTAGGTTTACTGTGGTGTGAACTAAATATATTTTATTAAAAGGAATCAAACGTAAAGTGTAAAGTGGCAAGGAAACAATGTGGAGGATTATCTGAGTTGATAAATAAAATAATTCAACAGGTAAGTAACTTTTACATTGATTTATTTTACGTGTACGTGAAATATCAATGTGAGTACTAGTTTTCTGTCAATATATATGTATATTATCGTCAAAGATTTCACGCGCCCTCATAATAATCAGTTTTTAATGCAATAAATATATTAATATGTTATGTTATGTAATTGTATTTCAACGTAAATAAAACTTTAATTGTTGCAAATAGTTTCATTAGGGTCACAGGTAAAAAATGGGTGAAGTAAAAAAATACGTGAAAAAATCTGTTAAAGAACCTACGACATTACAAAATGCCTCAGTACGCTCTTGAGAGCTATAAAAGCAACTTATAACTCCATTTAAACCCCTTTAACTGCTAAAGTACTCTTTTACATCTCACGGTGGTATAAAAGACTTCATTAACTCAATTATACATCTTACAGCTTTCTAGTGATGCTCTCGTTTGCTCTTTTAACAATATGAGTAATTTTGTTGCTACTCAACGGCTACTGTACCACCTAGCTGTAAGAGGGTTTTTATATATGCTACTATATATGTTAAAGGAAATTCTACAGCACTTGAACGACTCCTATACAACTACCGGGCTGTACAACGGCTGTATCAGCAGCTAGTGTGCTAGTTGGGTAGCGAAACTATGCATTTGTCAAAGACTTGTCGTTTTTGGCGAAAAGGCAGAGAACCAGAGACCCTAAGCAAGACGCATACGTTAACTAGCGTTTCTATTTGTTATGTTTTTAAACGAATCGTGTCACTGGTAGATCACGTCATACAATAAGTCACGTGATCTATAACATAACTAACTACCTAACTAAAACATAATGATTAGAATCGCTAGTTAGCGAACGCATCTTGGCTAGGGCCTCTGATGGCGTACCTCGACGGTGTGCAGGTCCTTGCGATCGTACTTCCCATGGGGCAGCTTCTCCTCGCGGTACTCGTAGTGGTACTCTCGATGGCCGCCGTTGGGTCCAGAGCTGCTTATGGTGTTCAGCTTGCTGCCCGCTGGGATCAGCTCGGATTTCAGCATGTCTGCCGATATAAATTATTCGTTGGATATTAATTTTTAACTATAATTGATTTATTCAAGTAACAATAGACTAACATTTTTGTTAGTGGAGACTTATATATATGATTAAAGATAATATGGAATAAAGGCTTGTAGTACTGTTAGGCGATGGGCTTGCAACCTGGGCCTCTATTCAGGTGCGTTAAAACGATATCGTGTTTGACACGTTTAAGAATCGTTTATGTCACAGTCGCCATTATTGTAAATGACATAAGAGTTATCAAAACGTTGACAATACGGAAACAGGTCAAAAACGATATCGTTATAACGCAGTTGAATAGAGGCCCTGTCACTGATACACTGGTAAACATCTTAGCCCTGTGCAAAATATGGTTACAGAATTTTCAACAAGGTTAATGTTGTTGGTATTCTTTAGCTCTGCCTACCCCGCTCTGGGAATGAAGGCATGACGTTATGTATGTACCTATTTAAGTTTTCTAGATAGGCATGGCACTCGAGATTAGCCTGCTTTATTGAAAGCCACGGTTTTAGGTAGGTCCTCACCGAATTGCTCTCCCGCGAAGGGCGCTGGCCCGCTGCTGGAGAACTCCTTGTACTCCTTGTGCTTGCTGTAAGATTTCGTTGCCATCTTGCCTCCAGTGCGTTACCTGAAAAAGAAACGATAGGTTAACTAACTGGTGAAGAGACAAAGCTAAGGGAAAAGTAATCCTTAACTCAGATCTGGAATCGAAACCCAAAACTTTGATGTGTTGAATCACTCCACTCTCCCGTGATCCTAAGCTACTTACACTCTTAAAAAAAAGTTGCAGAGCGTCTTTGGAATGTCGTCAAATTCTTGGGAAAATACCTACTGTTAAAGACCTTAGATATTTTAGTAAGTACCTATTATTTTATCGAAACTCCTTTCAGAGAACGAATCAGTACGCAGATTTTTTCATTTCATCGAAAGGCATTTTTTTTGCTTATTATTATTTGGTAGCCACGAGTCTAACCTAACGTTCCCTACGTAGTTAAAGTTTAAGATATCCCGAAAACATTGGTTCCAGCAGAAAGTTTCAGCGTTTGATGAAATCATACAATTGATGAAGTGAAATTCGATAAAATTATGAGTTAGCTAGCTTAAAACACGCGTAGATTTAGTCTTTTTCCTGAGCAATTTATGTTGTGAATCGTGCTCCTCCTATTCACAAGTACAAGTGTGCCAATTAGCACTAATACCAGCCCAGCACACGTCCGTAAATTCACGTATCTCGCAGCTGCTTTTAATTTGTTACCGCGATTTATTCACACCTTTAATTCGAAGGTATGGTAATCTAATTGTGACCTACTAATGACCAGGAAGTCAACACAAGTGTTCTTAACTTCCTACGAGAAGAACTGGGACAAGAAATGGGAAAGTGCGTTTTAAACATAACATACGTACTTATAACAGTACGAGTAGCTGTTGCCCGCGATTCCGTCTGGGGTAAGTGGTTTATTCCCTCGAGAACTATCCTATTTGCGGGATAAAAGTACCTATTCTATGTCCTACTCAAGCTATCTTCACACAAAATTTCATTGAAATCGGATTGGTAGTTTAGCTATGATAGCGAAACAAACAGACAGATATAATATTAGAGGTAGTATGGATTAGAATGACATAAATGCTATGAGTCCTCTTTGATTTCAAAATACTGCATAACGTTTCAAAAGCTTACGGTGTTACTTTCACATTCACGAGTATAATGTTAGTATACCGGGTGTACAATCCAAATGGGTCAGTATGGAGAAGTCGGAAACTATGAGAGATAGCGAGATCTGTTCTTAGGAACCATGACGTCGAACCATGTCGTTTATACTGGCAATAAATATTGCAATAGTTATTATTTTCTAAATAAATAAATAAATATCAGGGGACAATGTCATACAAATTGACCTAGTCCCAAACTAAGCTCTAGGCTTGTACTATGGGTACTAGTTAACGATAAACTTACTTAACAAGTTATAAAGAGAAATACATACGCTAATACATAAAAAACATCCAAGACTTAGAAACAAATATTCGCGCTCATCTAACAAATATCGGCCATTACCGGGATTTGAATCCAGGACCGCAAGCTTCCCAACTAGGCTAACGTGTCTTCGTCAGAAGTTGAATGCTGTCTTACTTTAACTTAAAAGTTAGAGTAAGACAACAATAATCTTCTGCAATTATTATTGGCAGCAAACCTGGGTTTACCGACTTTGTTGTCCGTAGAGCTACCCCGGCGCGTGAGACCGTGAGAGCTGCCATGCGCCGTATGCCGTATTTGGTGGTGAAATCTAAGCGAGCGTGGGCCGCGCTTTCTTGAACCACAGGATCATGGGCCAAAGGGCCGTAGCTTAGGGCCTTTTGTTAGATCAGTAGTTAAACTAACGAATTGCTAAAAATCGTAACTAATGGTTAAATCTCAAGGAAATGTGTCAACTTTTCGATTCTTTATTCGAATTTTAACCATTAGTTCAGTTAAAAACTGATCTGGACCTTTGTCGTTAACTTCATTATTAAAATGCATCTATGAACAGTTGAATGCTTTTAAATCTTTTAATCCTACTACATATATCTATACTACCAATATTATAAATTTGACGACACGCTAGCCTAGTTGGTAGTGACTCTGCCTTCAGGGGTCCTGGGTTCAAATCCCGGTGAGGGCAGATATTTGTGTGATGAGCGCGAGTATTTGTTCCTGAGTCTTGGATATTTTCTATGTATTTAAGTATATCGCACATTTAGAATTGACCCAATTCAAACATTTTCAGCTTTCGATTTCAAGTCATAAATTTAGTATTATAGAGACCTAAGTCGAAAATCAAAATATGACTGTGTATTAGGTCACTATAATTCTAAAGATGCGATATATTTCTCTTATACATATAAGTATGTTTATCGTTGTCTAGTACCCATAGTACAAGCCTAGAGCTTAGTTTGGGACTAGGTCAATTTGTGTGACATTGTCCTGTGATATTTATTTATTTAAATGTGAAAGTAACTGTCTGTTTGTTACGCATTCATTTAGATGAAATTTGGTATTGTGATATTTTGAGTCCCGGGAAAGGACATAGGGTACTTATCCCAAAAAAATATGGTTTCAGACGGAATAGCGAAAACGACTTCTACGCTGACGGAGTCGCAGGAAACATATTATAGATGCAAAATTTTGGTGTGTGTGTGTTAGTTTGTTACTTTCACGCTGCAGCGGCTGAACGGACTTGGATGAAATTTGGAATGGAGATAGCTTCTACATTAGAGTAACACATAGGTTAATTTTCATTTAGTAAAATTTAAAAAATTTCGAGGGAGTAACTGTAATCGAAATCTACGTGGACGAGTGGCAGAAGGTAGTTTATCATAAATTTTTTTAGCCACTTTTGTAATGAACCTGACTACAAAGCTTCTTCTCGAAGCGCTCTGTGCCGGGTTCGATTCGACGTTAGGGCAATATTTGTCTGATAAGCGATTTTAAACTTATTTCTCTTCAATTTTAAGTTTAAAATCGTACACCACGATATATGAGATAAAAGGTTTTTTAAAGTAGTGACGATGGGTACCTAAGTGAATAATTTTCTATGTAGGTAGTTGACATCAACAATGTCCAGGATATGCGTTGCGATAAAAAAAAACTTTATTAAACCGAAATTTTGTTACATTTTCTTAAATCTTTAATTATAGTTATTTTTTCATGTTCTTATACGTATAATCAAACCAGTACTAAACTAGCAATTTGCTTTAACAAAACTTTACCTTTACAGAAGTTAGAGGGTGTGGTCACTTTTCAGTACTTTGGAAAACAAATTCTCGCAATAGGTTGACATTGGGCTGCTGAAAAAAAAACTCTAGGTACTCTCTCACAATTATCAAAAGAAATCAAATCGGAGCCGAACAGTTGGGTACTGGGTACCTTTCTGTTGGGTACCTTTCCTTGTAAGTATTTTTAAGATGGTGAAGAAAGCGAAACGTATGTACGGTACTCCAAAGAAAACACGACTGTACTAAACCACAGATAAGAAATGAAAAATAATTAAAAATACATGCATACATAACATCACGCCTTCATTCCCAAAGTTGGGTAGGCAGAGCTACAGAAATGTCAACAACTCTAAAAAGACTTGTTGATAATACTGTAACCACATTTTGCACAATCAGGCTAAGTTAAAAGTGTATTAGTGACAGGTAGCAAGCCCTTCGCCTAACAGAACTTCAAGCCCTTATTCCTACTTCGCCTCTTACGACATCCACGGGAAGACATGGAGTGGCAATAATCTAACACGGCAACTACACGGATATATTTTATTTAAATAAAATTGACACTTCGCAAGCTAATTAATCATTTTAAGTACCGGTCGACCATGCAGACTTTTCTGACTGGAGGGTATCAAATCTCAAATGCCGGATGCAGCCTACATACAACTTTTTGCTGCATGATTATTTACGCCAAGGAGTGTTAGGTGTCGCATGAAAGGTCGTGAATGGGACGACTTTATTTTTAAATTCGTGTTCTAAGGAAGTGGAGTCACGCTTAGAAACTGAAATTATTTAAATTAAGTCGACAGATAAGGATTCCGAGATAAAGAGAACATAATATTTGATTATGATTGGTATACTATCACCATTCATGGAGATGATCTGGGGATCACGCGCTAAAATGTGTTTTGTCGCCGACGGGACTTCTTAAATTTGCCGGATAAAACTTCACCTTTGAGATCGACGCAGCGCTGTGTTGAGATAATCACCCCCTGAGGAATTATCAAGACGTCGAGGTTAAACTAATAATTTAATAGTATCATATTTTTCACAAGAGTGACAAGGATAGGATTGTCTTTTAGGTGTCAGATACCAGGTGTAATAGGAACATGTCTATACTATACTCCATTATATTCTATTCTTGGTATAACGTTAGACTCCAAGCTCCAATGGGGTCCTCATCTTGCTGGATTGGCGGGTAGACTCAGTTCTGCAGTTTTTGCAGTTAATAAGATTCGGCAATTAATAGACTTAGATACCGCTCGATTAGTTTATTTTAGTTACTTCCATAGTATTATGTCATATGGTATTTTACTGTGGGGTAGTGCTGCTGATGTAAATAGCATCTTTGTTCTGCAGAAGAGGGCTATTCGTGCTGTCTACAGGATGGGCCAGAGAGACTCGCTTAGAGATAATTTTAAAGAAATTAACATATTGACCATGCACAGTCAATACATTTATGAAAACATTATGTATGTTCATAAAAACATCGCTAAATTTAGAAAGAACTGTGACATACATAATGTTAATACCAGAAATAAATATAAGCTCGCAGTGCCCTTCACGCGGCTCCATAAAATAAGAAACTCTTTTATGGGTAATTGTATTAGGTTCTATAATAAGCTCCCAAGTAATGTTACTGAACTATCAGTAAATAAATTTAAGAGTTACGTTAAGCGTAAACTAATTTCTAAAGCATATTATTGTATTAAAGACTATATTAATGATAACAATGCTTGGGACTGAATTGCTTGTAATAAAATGTTTAGTCCTTACGACAAAAGGTTGCGAACGTCGAAAAAAAAAAGACATCCGACAGAGTTTCTTACAGGTTCTTCTCTGATCGGTCGCGATTTGAACCTGCAGTCAATTTAGGCTAAGTCGCTACTATGACGTTTCAAAAGAGTTTATTATTTGTAAACCTACTTGAATAAAGATTATTCTGATTCTGATTCTGATTCTATTATAATAATTAGGGTCAGGACTTTTGGTGGCATACCGTGATTCTAGAAACAGTCGCTATTTCTTAATTATTATACAACATGTTACAAAATTATCCGAAAAAAAGATATTACGAAACTAGTGTCAACCCTAGTATACTGTATACGTCAGATACTGAACTGACGATATTTTATAACGGTTGACACTACTTTTGTAATTTCTTTTTTACGGTTTTTTTTGTAACACGTTGTATACATAACACTTGATTTTAACCTTCGGTATTATCATGCGGTATTAGCAAGATCCTGAAGGCGAATCGCATTTTTATACTGTTTAAAAACAAGTACCTATTGTTAAATCTAAACAAAAAGTGGATAGGTAAAAATGTATTTATGTAATTCTTTAATTTTTACGCTCTTTACTTAATGTGTTTATTTTACAAATAATAAATAAAGATTCTAACTTCATTGCTATCGTCCTACAATTATCGTAAAGCACGTGGTCAAATACGGAACTAACAATTTTAGAGCTTAATTTGAAATATTGTTGCAGGTTTACTCTTAGCGCCGATTCTGGGTGGCAACCCGCTAGTTATTTCTGCGATAAGTAGTCCTGGACTGTAGACAGGCCACGCGGGAGCGCGTGTGTTAGGAATGAAGTTACCCTTCTAATAGTATTTATTCTTATGACATAGCCCTGTCCATTATAGCAGAGACTTCCTTAGGTATATCGTTAATAAAAAATATTATTGTGCATTTTATAGATTATACTATAATTTATATGTATTCAAAACCTATTTTATTAATGATTGACATTCCGGTGTGTGTTCGAGATAAAATCACTTTCACCAATAAAAAAGAAAAGCCATTTTTTTCCATATTTTTACTTGTGAGTCTACAACGGCGTGAATTTAGGATCCATTTACGAGTTGAAAAAGTTCTTTCACATTCTACGGACGTCGTTAATCGTTGACATTGGTATACTATTAGTATGTATTTAGCTGATGTGATGACGTTTGGTATAAGAGTAAGTATAATGTATCGATAAATGGGATTGACTACTAGCTAGTTTTTTTTTTTTTTTTATGTTAAGGAGAAGGCACACGAGCACTCAGGCCACCTGATGGTAAGTGGATTCTGAGACCCATAGACATTTGAATTCTCAAGACTATAATCCTAAGACCTGAAATGCGTTGCCAATCCTGAGGACTAAGATGGAATGCCTCTATGCTAGTAATTTCACCGGTTGTCTTATCCCCACACCGGAACACAACAATGCGAAAACTGTTGCTTGGCGGGTGGTTAATGGATAAGATGGTGGTAGCGATCCGGACGGACCCTGCACAGGGTCCTACCACCACTAAAAATAAACGTGTTAATACATAAAAAAATAAAATATAAAATATCGTAACATCATAAGGAAGTCTCTGCTGTACGGAACAGGGTTATATTTTGAGAATGACCGGCGTTTGTCCGATCCTTGGTCCTTATACAGCTCAAGACAAAAATGTAATTTTTTGACAAGTTCTACCTCACACATACTAAACGACCGTCAAAACCTTGTGTTGTGGGCGATAGTCGTACGAGTAAACGCCATTCAAACATTTGAACAGCTGCCGGCCAAATCGGGCGTTACTGTGTCAGGGTACGTGCGAAATGCTAACGACGCGCAGTCAACGGAGATTATGTTTTTAGTAATGTATTACATACTTTATTGTAGGTAAATTCTTCGCCAAAAGCGCGTTCTAAATATAATAAGGCAGGGAAGAGGATACGAGAACGAAATATATATTACTTTTAAGGGCATGTCAACAACATAAATTATTTGCTAATTAAACATCGGTAATAAAAATATCGGCACAGAATTCTAAATGGCTTTGGGTCGTCTAAAGAAACATTAACTTCGGTAGACACCAGAGGTCGCCCTCATACGTTGTCCTGTTGACCGCAGTCGCCACTTCGACATCCAAAAAAATAAAGCTATTTAATTTACACCCTATCTAAATCACTTAAGGTACATCTTCTAACAAAGCTTATCGGATCCAAACATTTTGCATTTGCGGTTAAACGCAGCGCCACTGTGAATAAACTCGAACAAAACCAGTTCCGACCCTTCTAGTTCCAAATTTGTCCACCCGCAATACAAACTTTGCTGTTCTGCATCGCGCTAACGAAGTTTTTTAAAACGGCGCCATATATACAGCGAGAAGTTCTTGGTAAAATGGGGTCCTTAGCCTCGTAGTAAGTCAGTTGACGTCAAGCTGATCTAATTTGACGTTCAGTCCGATTCCACCGCTCCCAGTGGTGCACTTCGATTACATGGTCCATGCAGCTTTCTCCCAGGCAACCGTATGGATCCTACCCTCAGATCAGCCGGTCATTTCGCCAGTACTGTACGCGCCTCTCGGCCAGCGGTCATTAGCGGATGACTGTGCTTCTTCTCCACTATGAGTTCTTAGGTCATTTGACCCCACCTTTTGTAAAGTTGAGTTCTTAAAAACGTCATTTTGATGGGTTTGTTAGTATCATGTTGTTAGTATTTATGTAAAACGTAGGGTTTAGTTAACCTCTCGTATGTCGACACCCACACATTCGAGTGTCGCCTTTTTTCCCATATTCAATCTTAATTTGTCGTAATTAGGATTGAAAAAGTGATACCCAAATCGGGTCGCCCCACAGACGAGAGGTGCTTTTTTAGACTTAAATGTCTATGGGTCTCAGATTCTACTGACCATCAGGTGGCCTGAATGCTCGCGTGCCTTCTCCTTATGATAAAATATGTGAGGACTGAAGTCCTAATATTAAATATTTTATTTAACTCAGAGTGTGGAAAGTTGCATTTGTTTTCGACGATAAAAGTATCGATGTCCCGGCCGTTATGAAATGTAGTAGAAGAGTATTTCACACCAAGTAAGCGCAGTCAAGATGTAAACCCTGCTAACTTTCCTGTTTTCTATCGCTTCGAAATGTATGGAGCTGACATAGCGATCGACGTCGTGAGCTTACGTCAATCCTATATATTATTTCGGGGTTAACTTCGTTTTTCAATAAGTTTTAGGTCAAATGTTTCATTTCCTAAATTTTCAATTGCCACCCCGCTTTGCACAGTAAATATTTCAGGATTTTATAAAAGCTAACCTAACCTAACCTATAGGGTTCTACAAGATGGTACTAAAATAAATTCTGTTTTTTTTTGTATACCTAACATTGGTTTGGCAAATGAAAAATTTGGGATATATTACATTTGACCAAAAATATTTTGGCCAAACGGCAGGCTCCCATTTTTTCGATTTTAGAGAATCACTAACTTAGTGTTTAATGGGCATTTTCAAAATTAAGTGTACCCTAGTTAAGGAAAATTAAGACACGTTAACTTTTGTCAGTTTTGTGACTAAATTAGCCATATAAATGTATGGCTAATTTCGTCACAAAACTGACAAAAGTTAATGTTTTTTAACTTTCCTTAACTATGTATGGTACACTTTATAATGAAAATGCCCTTATAGTGTTGAGTAGGCCTCAAGGAATGTTACGTGTCGCATAAAATATCTGAGAGGATTCATATTTAATTCATAGAATACCCATGATTCCAATGTTTGTTGATAGTATTGTTTTGTTGGAATTGAAAATGGAGCCCTTAGGAGCTTATAAACTCTAGATTTAGTTTAAAGATATTGATTGTCAGATTCGCGTGTCATGCAAATGAGTATTCGGCGTCTAATAATCAAGTGGCGTGGACCACAGTAACCGGCCTCAGGTTCGATTCGCGGTTTGGGCACATATTTGTGTGTTTGTTTCTGAGTCTTGGATGTTTATTTATTTATTAGCATTTATTGCTCTAATATTGCCTAGCGCCCAAAACCAAACCACATAGCTTGGTTGGGATAAGATCAATTTTTGTGAAATTCCTCAATCGCAACAAGTGCGTTCTAAATATGGAGGGAGGGAGTTTTAGTACCTACCCACAATTTTTTTTTTTTTATTTTGACATGTGACATTTTATATATACACTTATATTTGACATAATATACCTTCGGATAAAGATGAATATATTTCATACAATACAGATAAGTTACATTTTATCAACAGAAAATTATAAGCGACTTTTAGTCGTCAAAAGGAATTTTGCTTAACGGTAGATCCAGGGGTCGCCCTCATACGTTGTCCTGTTGTCTGCATTCACCACTTCGAAAAACAAAAAATAAAGCTATTGAATTTACACCCTATCTCAACCGTATAAGGTACATCTCGTAACAATGCTTACCGAACCCAACCCTTTTGCATTTACGGTTAAAAGCAGCCCCACTGTGAATAAACTCGAGCAAAACCAGTTGCGACCCTTCTAGTTCCAAATTTGTCCACCCGCAGTACAAACTTTGTTGTTCTGCATCGCGTTATCGAAGTTTTTTAAAACGGCACCATATATACAGCGAGAAGTTCTTGGTAAAATGGGGTCTTTGCCTCATAGTAAGTCAGTTGACGTCAAGCTGATCTAATTTGACGTTCACTCCAACTCTAAGATTGCTCACAATAGTCAATTTCGATGGGATTGTCCACTATGAGTTCTTAGGTCATTTGACCCCACCTTTTGTAAAATTGAGTTCTTAAAAACTTTTTAACAAAACACATAAGGTTTAGGTATTATTTTTTGCTTTTCAGTATTTTTGGCGGTTTCATATTTTTATTAAAAAGTCTTTACATCGTAATTTTTTGTTAGCATTAAAATCTGTAAGATGAACAATAAATCACCCCTATTGGCCCACCAGGATTTTCTTTTCTAAATTTATATGGGTATAATTTTGAAAAATTCGGCCGTTCTGTCAAAAGTTATACCTACACGGTATGACCGAGTCGCAACGTCGGCCGCTAGTTAGATATAAGTGGAAACTGGTAAAAATGGGTTTGTAAAAACAATTTTCCCCTCAGCACCTCGAAAAGGGTGGTTTTGCTGTTTAAAAACAGTGAGCAAAATTCGATTTTGCTGCGAGCGTGAGACAAAGTAACTTTTTAATTTTTGTTCCGTGGCCGTGGTGCGGCGGGCTGGGGGATGTCATTTTATTTTTACCATGTTTTTTTTACCTTCTAGTAGTTTATGTGACTGTTACATAATAACATCAAACGAGTGTTTTAATGCCTAATTATGTACAGTTACAATCTACATACATACATAAAAAACAAATAAAACGTCAAAAAAAGCGGCACCCGTAGTTTTTTTTTAATTCAGAGACAAACTAGAGTCGGCCTCTACTATTATATCGTTCGGTATATCAAATAACAAACGAGATTTGTCAAAATTGTATGCAATTGACATTTCATTTCGAATAAAATGTTATCTCGAGTGATATTATAGGTAGAATCGAGGTCAAATAAAATTGCTTTGTTTTTCAAAGATGTTCGTGAATGTAATATTGATATCGAATTTGATGTCATTATTAAGCAATAATTACATTTTCACAAATAAGAAATGTGTTCTAACAAAACAGTTTATCTTTATGTTAGTCGTAATTAGCGGTTTTTGAACGCATCATAGAGGGTTTATGATATGTGTGTAGATAAAGGTTATATTTTCTCGCTGCTAAGGTGAAAAATTGTATGTGCAACACAAGACCAAAGTTATTTGCGTCTCGTGTCTTTGAATCCCTCGCTGCACTCAGGACTCTAACCTAGAATTACTCGCTACGCTCGTGATTCAATTCTAGCATCCTTCGCTTGCTCGGGATTCAAAATCAACACTCGCAGCAAAAAACAACTTTGCTCTCTTGTTGCACAACGGGAAACATTAAGCTTTAAAGCGCTAATTTTTGTTAGAGTCAAGTGTCCCCCCCTACAGCCGAAACTACAAATACATCTTCAATGAAAGCGCATATAACGAATTTAAAAGGCTCTCTCACGACTAATTAGATCACGATTAATTATTTACTTTATGTATTTATATTCAGTCTATTTATAAATAGTTCTAATTTCAAAATTGAAATAATTTAATTGTTTCTTGTAGTTATTTAGTTTGAGTTCTAAACGAATTAGTTTACACCGCCTGCCATGAATTTGTGTCCTCAGTTATTTCTCTTACAAGGTTGTCTGGAAGAGATCGCTATTTAGCGGTAAGACCGCCTGTTGTATACCTATGATTTAGATGTACTGTTCCATGTTCTGTTTTATTTTTTTAATTTTTGGTGTTCAATAAAGAGTATTTGTATTGTATTG
The DNA here is from genome assembly GCA_949316455.1 of Acleris holmiana. NCBI lineage: Eukaryota > Metazoa > Arthropoda > Insecta > Lepidoptera > Tortricidae > Acleris > Acleris holmiana. The sequence continues at coordinate 10,749,413 of OX438786.1, read as the reverse complement.
TATTGTAAGTAGACATCATTGGTTCTTGAGATGCAGGCGAATCAAGTGTTTACACATACTAAAATCATCTAAGACGGCACCAAATGACTTTAAATAGAAAATTAGTTAGGTTGCTTTTTATGTGTGTAGTACTTAACGGCTTCGGAACACTACAATGAGCATGGTCCGACATGATCTTTTCCGGTTTTTTATCTATTGAATAGTTGTGACTCTATTACCATTTCTTTTAACATAGGTGGTAAACCTACATCGTCATATTTTTTATTAGGTAAATTATAATCCTGTACACGTACGGCGCGTGTAATAAATGAAAACAAGTATTTCCTACAGCAAATGCACGATTAATCAGATAAAATGTTATTACATATTCACATTTTACTCGTAACACCGGAGCGTGCTTGGAATAATAACACATGCTAGTTTGTTTGTATGTTTCTAGCTCCTTAACCGATGTTTGCGGAGATTGCCAACGTATTGACACCTTATCCGGAGCATTATGAATAATATAATCGATCGTTCTTAAATGAGTCATCGAAACTGATGTGTGGATATTCTGTAACTAGCTTCTGGGTGGTGATTCTCTCAACACAGCGCTGCGTCGATCTTAAAGGTGAACTTTTATCTGGCAAATTTAAGAAGCCCCGTCGGAGCGTATAAAACACATTTTACCGCGTGCCTTCTTAATGAGGCAGCAGCCAGGTGAGTCGAGTTCAGTGCCGTATAAAGCTGTCTAATTGAGAAGGCACGCGGTAAAATGTGTTTCATACGCTCCGACGGGGCTTCTTAAACTTGCCAGATAAAAGTTCACCTTTAAGATCGACGCAGCGCTGTGTTGAGAGAATCACCACCCAGAAGCTAGTTATACGAGTACAATATAGCTTTCCACTAGTGAAGAAATTTTTAAAATCGGTCCAATGGTTTTGAGTTAATTCGTTACAAACATACACAAATACAAATCTTTCCTCTTTTCTAGTGTAGAAGTGTACATAAGATCGGTCACTACGGACTCCATACTGATGCATATACTTATTAATATTAATACACTAGCCAGCGGCTCCGCCCGCTGCAATTTTTTTTTCCATGTCACTTAGGGGGATGAAAAATAGATGTTGGCCGATTCTCAGACCTACTCAATACGCTCACAAAATTTCATGAGAATCGGTCAAGCCGTTTCGGAGGAGTATGGGAACGAAAACTGTGACACGAGAATTTTATATATAAGATATAAGCGAAAGAGATTTGTCAGGATCGTAGCAGGTGGAGAGAAATGGTCTCGCCTACCCCTCTGGGAAACGGGCGTGATTTAATGTGTGTTAATATGGGGTCTATTTCGTTAGGCCAAAATATTTTTGGTCAAATGTTTCATTTCCCAAATTTTCATTCGCCAACGCGCTTTGTTTTCTGTAATCGTAAATATTTCAGGATTTTATAAAAGCTAACCCTGTAGGGCTCTACACGATGGTACTAAAACAAATTCTGAAATTTTATCCAACTTTGGTTTGGCAAATGAAAAATTTGGGAAATGATACATTTATTTTGGCCAAACTGCGTAGGCTTCCGTTAATATGTCTGTCTGTTGATACGCTTTCACGGATAAACCTCAGAACCGATTTAGATGAAATTTAGTATGGAGATAGTTCAAGTCCTGGGGAAGAACATAGCATCCTTATTACCCCGAAAAATTGGACGGTTCCTGAGGGAGTAACGGTAATAAACAGTCGGAGTCGCGTGAAACAGATATTATAGTATAAAACAAAGTCGCTTTCAGCGTCTGTCTGTTATATCCGCTAACTCCTAAACCACGCAACTATTTCTATGCTATAAAATAATAATAATAAGAAAGTTCTTTCGTTATAATTATAATATAGCACGAGTTCGACGAGAAACATTACATCAAACAGGTGAGTTAATTTGGGACTTCAAATGCGTTCCGGTTACCTATAAATACACCTCATCGCCCATTTGACCCAAATCTCTAAGCTCGAGCGGTTAACGTCTGGAACCGCAAATGAGTCTAAAGGTACCTTTCTCAAATTAGATCGCGTGGTATATCTGGGTCTCTATTCCATATCGTGTTAGACCATCTTGCTTTATACTTGCTTTGATATAGTATTGCAGTCTTTAGGTTATAGTCTTGAGAAAGGGAATATCTGTGGGTTCAATTCACCTGGGTAAATTAAACATACTTACTATTAGTATCTGTTACCATCCCCCTATTTTACCATCCTAACAATGACAGGTGACAGGTGACATTTCAGTGTACATGGCGCAGCTATGTATCAGCGCGTTTACTTTGCCATGTATATCAAATGGGCACCTGTTACGTGTCATTGACAAGATGGTGAAGTCTTAAAGTATACTTTACTAGCGACCCGCCCTCGCTTCGCTCCGGATTAAAGTATTATACATATAAACCTTCCTCTTCAATCACTCTATCTATTAAAAAAACCGCATCAAAATCCGTTGCGTAGTTTTAAAGATCACACTCGTGTAAAGCCATTGGTGCATCAGGTGTGCTTTTTCTCAACTTTATTCACCTACATAAATGGTGCATCATGTTTCCTGAAGGTGTACTTAATGCACCAGCTGCATAAATACACTTCATCGCCCATGTGGCCCAGATATCTAAACTCGAGTGGTTAGCGTCTGGAACCGCAAATTAGTCTAAAAGAACCATTCTCTTATTATATCTGGGTCTCGATTCCTCATTGGGTCGGACCATCTTGCTTTGAAATGGTGATCATTTTGTTAACACTTAGGATTGCAGTCTTTAGGTTTTAATCTTGATCTTGCAAATGTCTATGAAGGGGGCCGGGAGCGATTTTGACTTTTCGAGCGCTCGAAAGTGAGCAAAAACGGTGCAAGCATATTTTTGAAATGCGAGCGATAGAAAATTTAGAATAATGCGAGCGATAGAAAATTTAGAAAAATGCGAGCGATAGAAAATTTAGAAAAATGCGAGCGATAGAAAATTTAGAAAAATGCGAGCGATAGAAAATTTAAAAAAATGCGAGCGATAGAAAATTTGAAAATGAATGGTCTAAACCATTCGTTATCAATACGAAAATTGATAAGTCTTCAAGTTTTTTAAGAGAGAATGCGATATTGTTTCTCTCACTTTCAACCTAGTCCAATATTTTCGATGTTTAAACATGTTGTAGTTATTATGAAAAACTAGGTTCTTACGTTTCCTTTTCCAAGAAAATATTTCATGAAAAGAGACAAATTTAAAAAGTGCGGATATTTTTTAACCTTGTTTGTTATAATCGCTACTTACAACATAATGAAAAATCTAAGAAATCCGGTCTTGATTTATTGGGTGAGAAACTTTACCGCCTGGAGCTATACATATTTGTATGAAAAAAAAAGCTACGAGATTTAAATATCGCTTTAGAATTCTCTTAAGAATACATAACATCACGTGCCTTCGTTATTGGATGTTTCTCTATATAAGTAAGTTTATCGCTGTCGTTTATTGTTGTTGTACCCATAGTACAGTCGAAGTTATAAATATGTTTACTTATTTTTTAGGGTTCCGTAGTCAACTAACCCTTATAGTTTCGCCATGTCCGTCCGTCCTTCCGTCCGTGTGCAGCCTAGCGCAGAGACTCTTAGTACTAGAAAGCTGTAATTTGGCATGAAAATACAAATTAGTCACGTCAACAAAGTGGTAAAATAAACATATTTTTTTTCAAGTGTATTTTGTTTTCTCGGCTACCCCATAGTGTGGGGTGTCGGTGGATAGGTCTTTCAAAAATATCTAGTATAGGATTTTTATATGAGCTGTAGTTTTTGCTTACCCTTAAACCCTTGTGTTCCGCGGAACACACCTTGGGATTCGCTGGTCTACCCATGCCATGCCATGCTGCGTCTTTTGGTACCTCCGTGACTTTCACTTCTCCTCACAACTTTGCTGTGTATACTTAGACTGCTTCGTTAAGACTTGAGGGGATTTATGTTTCATAATACTATAATAATAGCAATTTAACAATAACACCTACGTATTATACCATAAATAAATGGAGGAAGTTTATGGTTATATCTTATAAAGTAGGCGATGACTGAGGCCGAGTTGTTTGATCAGCAGTTAAACTAACTAATTGTTAAAAATCGTAACTTATGGTTAAATCTCAAGGAAACTTGTCACATTTTCGATTATTTTTTCGAATTTTAACAATTAGTTGAGTTAACTACTGATCAAACAGGCCCTAAGTATACATATAATCTAGGGGTTTTTTATGAGCCTCTAGTAGCGTAATCGGTAATGAGATCGAATAGTATTTCTCGCACTTTAGATGACCATAAGCAGTTATTTTCGCTTAGAATTTAGAGTCGTGAGAATCGTCCCAATCCATTTAACTTTCAGGCGTCCCTTTGCGCGCTGACGCGAGGTTGTTTTTCTGATTAACTAGCCTTTTTTGCAATCCGCTTCTTCCTGCATTTTGTCAATTGAAATATTAAAAAAAACTTTTTAAGAACATTAAGTACCCATGTTGTTTTCATTTATCAAAATTATCAAGCTTACATTGACCTAGTTATAAACATCAGGGTTGACACTTTTTACTAACACATTTAAAGTCCACTAAATCAACGACAATAAAATCATTGATCGTAATTTATTCGTCACATAACCGCCGGGAAGCGAAGCCTTATACAGCGGTTGTGTAAGCGTCGGCGGCGCTGGCGTCACCCATTCACTGCGCCTACGCAGCTACGGTTACTACAACAGTCAACAGTGGCGCCGCGTGACCACGGGCTATGAGATATTTGTAACTCTGCGTGATAAAGCTAGGCGCAGAGACTGGAATAGAATCGTATTTTGTAAAGTTACTTGATTATTGATTCTTAACGCTTAGTCCTACGAACCGGATTGCAGAAAAAGTGCGTGTGTGGTTGCGTATGACAAGGTCGAATCTCAGTCAAGTACCAACTTTTTCAATTAGTTAGATTTTTTACTGAAACCGTGTAACTGTCTTGGATGGTAATAAAAGAAACTTAACCTAACCTACAGGTTCTGTAGGTATAACGACAATTACATGATGACACATAAAACGATTGGGAAACAAAATAGGATACCGGTATAAACAATTCAATCAATTATCAATTAGTTGATATCATCCTTTTTTCTAATTGAATCAGCTTGTCAAATTATTCGTGGATTTAGTAATAAACTTTGGTCCTTCAAAAGGCCTTATTTAAGTAAAATAAACTATAAACTATAAGATTTAAATCACTTTCGAGAATCCATTAAACATTTGTGAATAACATGGGATTCTCAGAAAAAATTCTGATGTAAAGAACGTAGGCGAGAAACTCGGAGTGTTCGATAAATATATCGAAGATTTTCGCTGTATCGCATGTAATACCCTTGACCGCTATTCGTTCTCATGACATCATCGTAAGAGTTTGCTTGCCTTTTTTATTTTTGCACCCAACCCCTCTCTTTCGTCCTCGCTGAATATTATTGGCGTCTCACTCTGGCGGTAATTAAACACGCCATTTTTAGTGGATCGTAAAGATTCGAGGGTCGTTGTGCGGTTCTTGGTAGGTCGCAACTCAATTGTTCTGAAAGGGGCTTTAATTTAAAGTGCTTTGGGATTTGAGACATTAAATCCTTGCGTTAATAAGAGCATCGTAAGATAGTTTTTGCTAGCTAGAAGAGGATCTGATGTAAATTGATCACCGCCACCCATTGGCACATGTAATACCAGGGAAGAAATCGCAGATGCGCTGCCGGCTTATGAGAAAAAAAAACTTACTTATTCTCGTCTCTTGAAACAAAGTAACTACAAGTCCATACACTTAATAATCTATGGCCCGATTATCGATGCTTTAAATGTTTGTTTTCGCAGCTAAGTCCGGTAATTAAAGGTATCTTATAGATGTTGTAACAGTATTGTATAAGTAGTTCAGATATTTTAAAGAATTCCTTGGTTTTAGGAAACTTTCGTAAACTCAGATCGTGACTTCGTTATAGCCGCGAGTCTTGAATATATAAGTACTTAAATCGCTTTTTACTTTTTTCGTAGACGTTTTTTTTAGACGGGCATCTCATTCCATTCAAAATCAGTTTTTTAATACAGCCCTTAGTGCTGTTACTTCTAACCGAGAAATTGCTAAAGTTAGGGTGAATAGACACCTTCTGGGGGAGTTCGCTAAATCTTCATCCTTCAAGGGCAAGAATTAGTAAAGAGCAGACATATTTTCAATAAATAAATATAAATGTATTTTTACAATTTATTTAAATGCTGTTCAATGAATATTCTTAATTTTAAAGTTATCTTCTCCCTTTCTACATCTCCTCTTACAATTATCGTTCTTCACTTTTAACAGAATAAGCATCAGACTATCGACGCTATTTCCAAATTTGGGCAATTCATCAGCGAACCATTTTCCTCAAGATGACTGATGAGTCTGACTCACATTAGACGGTGAGAGAGCGTTGTTCGTGCTAACTGCTGCACTTAGAGCATTGCCCTGTAATTGATTACGAGGAACAATGTTGGCCGTTACCGCTTTTATCATTGGGTCTGCGAGAACAAGAGCGAACGAGAAAAATTTACTAAGTCTGCCAGAAAGATAATGTTTTATTGTAATTTTAAGAGCTAGGTAACAAACGTATCGTAGTATCTTAAATAGCCAAACGCTGTTAACGTTTCTGTTTTCTATTGAGTCAAATTGTATGAATTTGACATAAGCGGTAGACGCGATCTGCTGTTATCATCAATTCCTGATATAGGTATAGTCGATTTTCGAAAATTTTCGCTATTTAACCGTAGGGTAGTCACCCGCCCTGAACACCCTTATTATCACGAAAGGCACGAATTGCGGCATTGAATTTGTTGTCCTAACAAATATTATTATTGTATGAAATTATTTTCCGTGTGGTTGCCGGGTTAGAATAGTGCCACTCGATGTCTTCCCGTGGATGTCGTAAGAGGCGACTAAGGGAATAAGGGCTTGTAGTACTGTTAGGCGATGGGCTTGCAACCTGTCACTAATACACTGGTAAACATTTTAGCCTGATTGAGCAAAATGTGGTTACAGAATTATCAACAAGTTTTTTAGAGTTGTTCGTAATTCTGTAGCTCTGCCTACCCCACTCTGGGAATAAAGGCGTGACTTTATGTTATGTATGTATAAAATTATTAAATTGACAGCCACCCAGGTTTTAAGTTGCTTAGTAATACAAGAACTCAAGAACACAAAACACACCTGCATTTTAAATCTTGACTCTTTATTGTTACGTTGGAATATGGAATAGACAAATTAAATTTCCGAGCCTATGTCAAAATCTTGTCCCGTGGCAGCAGGTTAGGCCCATTGGTCGACTTTAAGAAATGAGTAATAAATAGAAAGGGTGGATAGTGCTGCATAGGGAGCTGTAGGGGAGAATTATCTTACTAAGCTTTGTCCAAAGTTATCTGGAAGAGATCCGTATTTAGCGGAAAGACCACCCGTTTAATCAACTATTCAATAAAAAGTTTTTGTATGCGTCCAATACTCGCTCGTATAAATGACATCGAATTGCTGCCTATAGTTTTAAATATAAAAATATCTCACTAAATGTTTTTTAATGGACACGTACACCCAATTAACGTCCCAAATACTAAAAGTTGACGTCATCGCTCATTATCGGTGCGAATTGCAAAATATTACTTTATTTGTAAGGAACACATCGATAAGCTTGCAACTTCCTGTAACTATCAAAGGACAAACGTGTTTTCGTGAAACGAGTCTGGCGCGCGCGGACTCACTTCATTAGCCACTCGAGTTACGTAAGCGTCCGTTTGCATAATTATGACATCTGTTTGTTTCTGTTATTCTTGTCGCGTTTTCATCTTGATTGCTTGGTACAATTTGAACAGCTGTTCATTTTGGATGAATCAATGCCTTTTTGTCGTCAACTGCTGTTTTTACTTGCTCAATATATTGTGTTGTAGCATGCATGTCTTCAAATTTCTTAGACGACAGCAAACACTTGACTGTACTCAACCCGAGTATTTATTCCTGCTTCTTGGATGTTTTCTATGTATTTAAGTATATATTTCTGTAAGTAAGTAAGTATATCGTTGTCTACCCATAGTACAAGCCTTAGGACTTAGTTTGGGACTAGGTCAATTGGTGAGACATTGTTCTGTTATATTAATTACATATTCAATAGTTAAGGTCACTTTGGTAAACTAAGTGCGACAAACCATATATCATATAGGAGATATTGTTGGCTTTGTTGGTAGGCGATTATTATTATTATTATTGTTAGGCGATGGGCTTGCAACCTGTCACTAATACACTAGTAAACTTCTTGGCCTGATTGTGCAAAATGTGGTTACAGAATTATCAACAAGTCTTTTTAGAGTAGTTGGTATTTCTGTAGCTCTGCCTACCCCACTCTGGGAATGAAGGCGTGATGTTATGTATGTATGATGTATATTGTTGGCTTGACGCATTTGCCCCACCTGACTTAGTAATAGAATTTAATGAAAGTGTGTTTGTTTGTTCCCATTTCTCGGTTCAACGCTTCAACTGACTGACGTGAAATTTGGCGTAGTATTCATTGTTTAGACCGGAGTCTGACTTATAGTATTTTTTTGCCGACTTCTGTGCGGATGGAATCGCGGGCAAAAGCTAGTAATTTGCACAAAGAGTGGATGATCTTGAGGACCGTATCGAATAAGCGTATAAGATTCATACATACAGGCTTTTACACGTTCATATATATTTTTATGTTGCCGTCATCGATGCGCGAGTTGACTTGTGGTTAAAAATTTAAATTTATGAAAGTCAGTCAATGTAAGTCGGCCGTGTACAAGTAAGTATATGTTATTAGACTGGACGTATTCTGCGAACGTTGACACAAGTTTGCAAGTCTGTTAAAATATATGAAATTGACATAGGAAATAGACCTTAGAAACTCAAACTTATAACATTATTTGACAAACACTCACTGCAACACTACTGACATCTAGTACAAAAAACAAAATCAAAGTTCATTTTGAAACGTGCAGTATTGTGAAATCAAATAGGACTTAACTTAGTATTTTCTTGATTCTATTCCATATTAATATTATAAATGTGAAAGTATATTTGTCTGTTCGTTACGCTTTCACGGCTAAACCACTGGACCGATTACGATGAAATTTGGTGTGGAGTTAGCTTAAAACTCAAGAAAGAACACTGAGTACTTTTTATCACTGAAAATTGAACAGTTCCGCCAATCCGCCAAGCAACAGTGTTCGCATTGTTGTGTTCCGGTGTGGGGATAAGACAACCGGTGAAATTACTAGCACAGAGGCATTCCATCTTAGTCCTCAGGGTTGGCAGCGCATTTGAGGTCTTAGGATTATAATCTTGAGAATTCAAATGTCTATGGGTCTCAGATTTCACTTACCATCAGGTGGCCTGAGTACTCGTGTGCCTTCTCCTTAACATAAAAAAAAAAAAAAAAAAGTTCTCGAGAGAAGAGCGATAAACGACATCTACTCGGACGGTGTCATGGGCAACAGGCATAACTAAATTAAAGGCATTATTTGAAGCCTTTAATCTTTCTCAGGATTAAATTTAAAGCTCCCATGTTCTCTTTTCCGATGTAGATATATCATGTAGGCTCGTTATTATTATAAAATTGTCCCTCGGGACACAAACATTCGAGCTAACCACGCACTTTTCGCATAACACCGACCACGCGAACACCCTAATTGCTTTCCCAAAGGCAACACATGAAATTAATTTCAGCGTCGCTAATAAGCCATTACTTGTATGACATCAGCTGAATGACATCATGAGGTCGGCAGGTTGACAGTTACGGTCATAACAAGCGGGTCAAGTGGAACCGCGGCTTATCGGCGAATGAATAGCCTTGTGGCTTGAGATAGCAGGGGTTATTGAGATCTTAATTAGGCATCGCTTTAACAGGTGACTTTTTATTTTACTTTATGTTCAGAATGGTTTAAGCTTCGTCTATTGCTGGACATGGCCTTCCCCAAGGATTGAAAGAAAGAAAGACATGTTTGTTTAGTAAATAGGCCGCACCAGCGCTTACCAAGAAGAGACCCCTGCTAAGAAATAGTACAAGAAATTCAACAGTCAGTTATTTTATTTATATTGCTTTGGCAATGATTAAAACAACCTAACGTTACAAAAACAATGAATATACAATAAAAATATCATATGGAGCTGACCAGGAGGATGGATCTGTCAACCACATAACCGATTTTGATGCGAATTTGACTATCAGATATTTTTTTTGCTTTTTTTATGATAAGGAGAAGGCACACGAACACTCAGGACATCTGATGGTAAGTGGAATCTGAGACCCATAGACATTTGAATTCTCAAGACTAAGACCTCAAATGCGTTGCCAACCCTGAGGGTTAAGATGGAATGCCTCTATGCTAGTAATTTCACCGGTCGTCTTATCTCCAAATGGAACACAACAATGCGAACACTGTTGCTTGGCGGGTGGTTAATGGATAAGATGGTGGTAGCGATCCAGACGGACCCTGCACAGGGTCCTACCACCAGTGATGTACAACAAATTCTAGTTTATGTATAAAAAAGTCTTATAAACCGAAGCAAAGCGACGGCGGAGTGCTAGTTCTATACAAAACTAACCTAAAACCGAGTTACTAGCACGCGAATATGCTTATCTCTGTTATTATTTGGCGTACAACAACGTGTGTCGCATGTAACAGTTTACTCGGCCTTGTCACCGCCTGAGTAACACATAGCTACACCTATTACATGCCTACGCGCATCCTACGGCAGGGATTCTTTAACGAGCGAGCAGCATCCGCATTATCGAACAGATAACGTAGATTAGACCAATTAATATGAATTTAACGGATGACATTCTTTGTATAGTTAATTAAGGACCACAACGATGTTCTATTGGGATGATCATTATTGCAATGTGGAATGTAGAAGGCCGGGATAATAGATCTGGGTCATACACAGATTTAGGTTATCGTCTTTCCTGTGGACACACCGAAATTTAACGTTTTTAAGGCCTAATTTTCTCGCTAAGCCCATTCCCGCAAAAACCCCGCCGTCGTCAGGACTGCTTTACTCGTAGACCTATCATATAAAAACATAACTTATATGCACACAAGCTTTTAACTATTGACCACAGGAGAGACAACTTTTGTTTTTAAGAGTGTGTATGACCCAACTACGAAATGAGTACACGAATTGGAATAAAGCTAAAATTACTAAAAAATAAAAACTGAAATTAACTTGAAAGTTAGGAGATCATTATGGACCCTATAGGGCACGGCAAGTTATAAACTCATAAAACCACTTATTGCTATTAAATCAGTAAAAAAAAACCTTTACTATTGAAACTATATTATATATGTGTTGGATCAAGCGACGGATAATTCAAAATTGTACCTTAATCAAAATCTATTACATTTAAACTTTTTAAGGAAATTAATGTAATGACTGAGGTAAATATTCCAATCTAAACCGAACACTACACCACAAAGACTTCACACCGATGACGTAAATCAAACAAAGGTTAAGCTAACTAAACAAATATTCGTTATATTTAAGTATTCGGATGGCGCCCAAAACCCAAAAGTGGGTATTTACTGGGTATATACCAGGAACATGTATCACCGGGGCATTTTAGTACTTCGTCCCTTTAACGTCATGTTTGAACTGCTTATCTGTCCACGAAATAGAAAAAAAGTTTTTTCTGTTCTGTGTCTGTCAGAGGCTTTAGGGCGTTTAATGGTTCTTAGCAAGATTTCATGACAATTGGTTGGGCCGTTTAAGAGATATCGGCTCTGAATGTAGATGTCGCCGTTATTTTGAGGACTTTTAACGCCCTAAAAGCTCAATATCTCAAAAACGGTGGAATCAATATTTATAAAACATGTCTAAGAACCACCACTAGAAAACTTACTTTCATTTTTAAAAAACCGCATTTTAATCGGTTCATCCATACAAGAGCTACGGTGCCACACACAGACACATACACAAACACACACACACTTACACGTCAAACTCATAACAACCCTTCTTTTTGCGTCGGGGGTTAATAAAACAGTCTAATTAAAGACGATGACATATATCTCCTCCGTTACTGGACAAAATCGTGTGGTTTGAAAAGTTGATATCCCGAAAACAAATCAATAACTCGCTGTTACTTTCTTTGCTTTATAAGATTATAACCCCTTACTTATAAACGTGGAATAACCGTGGAGTAGCTTATGCCATGCTTTGTCACTTTCTGCCAGATGCAAATGTCACAATTACAGATCAGGACAAAGCATGGCATAAGCTACCCTACGGTTATTCCACGTTTATATGTAAGGGGGTAATTAGGTCTAGATTCAGAATGCTTTAAAAACACCTACCTACTCATACAACCGATCTTTGGAGAGTTCATAAAACCATGCGCATGCGTGTTAACGTTCCCAATACAATAGTTCACCAGGCGTGGGCGGATTGGTTTCAGAATGCCGCCCGCCCACGCTCACCCACATCTGTTCTGGCCGTACGGGTCGATTCGAATATTAACGTAATAGGTTGACACGTTGGTCAGCCGTAAAGATTTGCATGATACGTTTTTTACGATGGTAAAGATCTGTTGACAATTTATTAACATTGTTATGGCAAGGATGGTGAGTGGGATCTGAGACGCAGAGATATTTGAATTCTCAAGACTGCAATCCTATGACTCAAATACGTTGCCTACCCTGAGACGGAATGCCTCTATGCTAGTAATTTCACCAATTGTCTTATTTCCACACCAGAACACAATAATGCGAACACTGCTGCTCGGTGATAGGTTACCTAAAGGATAAGATAAAGTCTGTGAATTGAATTTGGATAATATGTAAACAAAACCAAACGAACCAAATTGAACTAATTCACCATGATTACTCGATAATCACGTACTTTTAAAGATCAAGTGAGGTCTTTGCTATGATTTATACACCAGATCATTATTTTTCACATTAAGTTTAAGACGTAATAACTATTCATTATACGTTATTTTGAATAAAAACACGCTTGGTGAATATTTGAGGTTATGTGTCAAATAGACTAATTTGTTCACATCTTTTCCAAGATCAATTGACGCTGACTTTAGTTATCTGGAGAGACCCTGCGCAAGGTCTACCACCACTAATTTGTAAGCATAATTCGTTACAGTGGACATGACAAATTAGGCATGTTTCTAAAACTACGTGACGTAGGTATACAGGATATTTTCGTTCAGAGTTTTTAGGGACACATTGGAAAATTACTTAGTTCTTAATACGCGGTTCCAATCAACCTACGCGTACTACAGGGTAAGGCACGAATTTTGCTACAAAACAAGTGACGAATACTTCCATTTTGTAGCAATATTCTTGCCTCACTCTCTGCTAGAATACTTTCAAAAAATTCAAAGTCAAAACTTCTTAGACGGCAGTAACCTCCCTAGTCACATCGATACAGCAAATAGTTTATCAATAAACGTAGGCACCTAGAAGGTAACATGCACGATGCCAAGTTCCATTTGTCCTTATTAGGAAATTTAATTAATTATTTTGAAGTACTTAATTAACCTAGTTAGTACCTATTTTAAGCTTGTATTTTAAACAAATAACACGAACAATTATGATTCATTAACCTTTTTACATGACCTAGACCTACCAACGGGAAAACTCGACGCATCTTCAGTATTTCCAATCCTTGAGGTTTTATGAATTAGGTCACAATACTCACAATACAACTGTATGCCCGTTATGACGCCGCGTTCCACATCTACAAGGTTATGCATTCCTATTAAAAATAATCTGAAAGCTAGCCACGGATTTATTTATTGCGAATTCCAGACTAAACGTACTCAACTATTTGAAGTTGCAAGTAATGTAGCAGAAATTCCTATGAACGAGGAAGTATTGGACAGTCACACAAATTGCAATTTAATGGCGGCATAGAGACGCTGGTTCTAGTTATTAGTCGCATTACGAATGGATCGGCCTGTTCTAGACCTAAGTGATAGAGAAATGCAGTATCTACATACATTTAGGTACTAGATGTTTATTAATCGCAATCAGAATACTTAGACCGGATTGTGCTTGATTTAAGTACCACTCTTTCAGATGGGAGAAGCACTATGTCAACGGAAAACCGTCCGCTGCTAGACCGGTTTTTTTATGGCATACACAAGGCAAACAAGCACACAGGCCAAGAGTTCTCGGTGTTGCCACCTACAGCATCCTAGTGAGTAACTTCCAATGACTAATAAAATGTGTAAGCCCCTGAAACATGCGACACGTCAGTGGTGATGAGACTAATGATGATCAGGGAGGTTACCATGACAGAGAAACAGACAGAGTCGTGTAACTGCTATAGCTCTGTACTTTACACTCATCCTAAACTGAATTGCTTAGGCAAGTCATGGTACCACCGCTGTTTTCAAAAAGTATACCCATGTAGTCTGTTCTCAACTAAGGAATTAGAATAAAGACCTATTGCAAAGGAAATACAATAGATTTTCCTTTGTTTTTATGTGGGACAATCAAACTAGGGAAAATTGACTCTATTATATTTCTAATAGGTTAATAGTCCTTTGGCAGATTTCGTTGTATGTTGCGTCAAAGCAGGTGCATTGACTAGGCTGGGGCTATTAATTATCTCTGTACTGTACCAAATTACGCAATGATGAATCATGAAAATGGGACAAACAGACAACCTTTCGCATTTGTGGCACTCTGCACTAGCCCTTGGCCGCCTCCTCGAAATCCCCAGAATAGTCACGTGATGTTATATAATTGTATTGCAACATCCAATTTGTTTCAATTGTAAGGTAGTTGGGTTAATTCGCTAAATGAGCTGGAGGCGTGTCCATGCAATGCATTTTGCAGTAGGAATATTATAATAATAATAATATAATAATAATACATACATACATAACATCACGCCTTCATTCCCAGAGTGGGGTAGGCAGAGCTACAGAAATACCAATAACTCTAAAAAGACTTTTTGATAATTCTGTAACCACATTTTGCACAATCGGGCCAAGAAGTTTACTAGTGTATTAGTGACAAGTTGCAAGCCCATCGCCCATAATAATAATCACAGAACAATCTCACACAAATTGACCTAGTCCCAAACTAAGCTCTAGGCTTGTACTATGGGTACTAGACAATGATAAACATACTTATATAGAGAAATAAATACTTAAATACATAGAAAACATCCAAGACTCAGGAACAGATACTCGTGCTCATCACACAAATATCTGCCCTTACCGGGATTTGAACCCAGGACCCCTAGCTTCGAAGGCAGGGTCACTCCCAACTAGGCTAGCGTGTCGTCAATATTGTGTTGTGGGTTTATTTCAGAAGCTGCGCCTGCGCTGTGCTTAGCAGGGGGGTGATTCTCTCAACACAGCGTTGCGTCGATCTGAAAGGTGATCTTGGTGTCTTGGGTTTCTTGGTAAGGTGGTCTTTATCCGGCAAGTTTAAGAAGTCCCGTCGGAGCGTACAAAACACATCATACGACACTGAACTCGACTCACCTGAAAGCTGCCTAATTGAGAAGGCACGCGGTAAAAAGTGTCTTGTACGCTCCGACGGGCCTTCTTAAACTTGCCGGATAAAACTTCATCTTTGAGATCGACGCAGCGCTGTGTTGAGAGAATCATCCCCTGTTTAGTATTGTGGTTTGAAATGCAAACGTATGATGTATATTTTGATAAAAAAAACCTTGGGGACAGTGCTATACCAGGTAAGTAATACGAGATATAAGAACTTATCATATAACAGTCACAATATATACGCTTACTTTGTATAAAAATATGTTTAATATAACGTACACTTGAGATAATGAACGAAAGATATAATGTCAAAATAACTATTTCCATAAAGTATAACGTTATTAATTTATAATATCAATTGATATAACAATTAAAGTGTACATATAATGTACATGACACCTAACATATAAAACATATATAAATCAAAAAATCTAACATCAAAAAATATAATGCACGTATAATATAAACGCCTATCACTATTTTAATAATATGTAATTTGAAATTAAACGTTATTTTCAGTATTACGTGGCCTTTTTAATTTTACAATCAAATTGTTTCGCATAGCTTTTTCAAGGGATGTAAAAAAAATAACCTCGAAGGCTAAGGCGGGAGCTCGCTACGCTTCGCTCCCGCCTTAGCCTTCTAACCTAACCTATCCGAGTCGGTTCTGCCCAGAGAGGTCTTGCTTGCTCGCTTCGCTCGCTCACATTTATATCATACGATATTATATCTTGTAACACTTACTTATACTAAAAGATAATATGTATTATGATCGCTATATGTCATGTATGTTATACGAACTGAAATTAGTCATTGTGAATGTTATAATTAAAAAATATTATATAAAATGAATATTATGTGACTTGGCCGTTATTCCTTATAAAAATATTGATTTTGTTATTATAGCTAACGTTAATTATATCTCGTAAACGTTAGTAACATGAAAATAGTTATTATGTAGTTACTAGTTATATCTACTACTACTACTACTACTACCACAGTACACACACACTACAGTCTAGTTAGTTAGTGGTGGTAGGACACTGTGCAGGGTCCGTCCGGATCGCTACCACCATCTTATCCATTAACCACCCGCCAAGCAACAGTGTTCGCATTGTTGTGTCCCGGTGTGGGGATAAGACAACCGGTGAAATCACTAGCATAGAGGCATTCCATCTTAGTCCTCAGGGTTGGCAATGCATTTGAGGTCTTGGGATTATAGTCTTGAGAATTCAAATGTCTATGGGTCTCAGATTCCACTTACCATCAGGTGGCCTGAGTGCTCGTGTGCCTTCTCCTTAACATAAAAAAAAAAAAAAAAAAAAAAAAACTCGTGGGACGCACCCTGCTATACCGCGTAACTAGAAAAGTTCAAAAAGCTGCAAAAAAAAACGTTTCTACGTGAAATTACACATTAATCCTTACCTACTTAATTTAGTAGCTACAGTCACCTACGGTGCTTCACAGTAGGTATCATACTTATATGTATACATGTATGTATATAAGTATGACCGTTCCATTGTGACCTCCAGTGGGCTTAACATGCTGCCACGGGAACTATAGTGTCAAATACGTCAAAAGGGAACTACTGTATAGTGTCAAATATTAAAATGTCAGCCAGCAGCGGGGTTTAGGTTGCTTAGTAATAAAAGGACTCTAGAGACACAAAATAAATATTTTATTTTAAACCTAAACGCTTTATTCTTTCGTCAAAAAATGGAATAGACGAATTAAAGTCCCGAGCCTTTGTCAAAACCACTGGTTCGCTAGCATGTATCTGTTCGTTTTTATAAAGCACCTGAACAAATTTATCCCATACATTTCAAGGCGATAGAAAATAAAAATGTTACCGGCGTTTTCATCTTGGCAAAGAGTGAGTTGTCATTACTTAAATAATAAAAAAATACAATGACAGAATAAAAAAAAGGTAGGTAAAGAAAAATAGAAAGAAAACCGTCTATTTAGTGCCTATAATAATTATAAAACCAAGTTCAAACAACTTATACAACTATAATAATAATAATATCACAGGAAAATCTCACACAAATTGACCTAGTCCCAAACTAAGCTCTAGGCTTGTACTATGGGTACTAGACAACGATAAACATACTTATACAGAGAAATACATACTTAAATACATAGAAAACATCCAAGACTCAGGAACAAATATTCGCGCTCATCACACAAATATCTGCCCTTACTGGGATTTGAACCCAGGCCCCTAGCTTCGAAGGCAGGGTCACTACCAATGAAGCTAGCGTGTCGTGTACTATATTTTTCTAAAGCCTCTAAAAGGGCGACCAGCTCAGCATAAATGCTGCAGCATGTAGCTAGGTAACTAACATATATAGACGACATAAGCAAAACATACAGTCTGGTTCTGGAAACTAATTTTTAGGGTTCCGTAGTCAAACTAGGAACCCTTATAGTTTCCGCGCCGACAAAGTGGTACAATTAAATGAAAATAAACATAAAATTTAGGGTACCTCCCCCCTACACGTAACTTGGGGATGTATTTTTTTTCTCATCTACCCCATAGTGTAGGGTGTCGTTGGATAGGTCTATCAAAAATATTGTGGGTTTGTTCAGACAATTTTTCGATCAAGGGATCCGTTTATGAAATATTAAGCTTTAAAGCGCTAATGTTTTGTAATTATATTTACTTAGTAAGTCCAAAAACCAATTCATCGCGAATGGTAACAGTATAAACAAAAAAAAATAGGTGTGACCTTGTGCAGGGTTCGTCCGGATCGCTACCATCTTATACTGTAACCGTTACAGTATAAGATGGTAGCGTTTTGTCACGTGTAACCTACTGCCAAGCCGCGTTCTCATTGTGTTCCGGCGTGGGTATAACACAGTAGACAAATTACTAGCAAAGATGCATTCCATTGCTGTCCCGGGGTTGGCAATGCATTTGGAGTCTTAAAATTACAGTCTTGAGAATGCAAATGTGTATTGGGTCTCAGATCCCTCTTTCCTCATATACCTTCGCCTCGCAATAAAAAAAAACATACTTAGGATGTTTTTTCGTTTCGATTGTTTATATCTTTTACATTTCGTAGGTTTTAGTGGTGGTAGGACTGTGCAGGGTCCATCCGGATCGCTACCACCACCTTATCCCTTATCCACCCGCCAAGGAACAGACAACCGGTGAAATTACTAGAGGCATTCCATCTTAGTCCTCATGGCTGGCAACGTATGTATTTGAGGTCTTATGATTATTGTCCTGAGAAATAAAATGTTAATTGCGCTCGTGTGCCTTCTCCGTATCATATTTTTTTAAGTAAGTACATTAACTTGATTATACCCCATCATAAAAGTTATCTGGGTGAACATTTTTCATCAAAACAGGTTTTTTGCCTTCGCGAAACACATTTTATGTTTACGAAACCCTCGCTGTCGCCAAGTCAACTATTTTTAAAGAAAACTAAAATAGCCGAGCGGATATGCGAACGGACGAACACCTACAGTCTAGAGGCGTGTTGGTGGTGCGAGCCTTGCTTGACTTGTTTCAAGGATGTCAACGTCGTAACTATGAATGGGTGACATAATATCACTATACATTTGTATAATCATAATGCTACATACTCGAAACTATACAAGGCAAATGTTTGAGATATCAAATCTGGAGACTTACAGTAAGAATGCTTGAAA
Source organism: Acleris holmiana (assembly GCA_949316455.1). Classification (NCBI taxonomy): domain Eukaryota; kingdom Metazoa; phylum Arthropoda; class Insecta; order Lepidoptera; family Tortricidae; genus Acleris; species Acleris holmiana. Next base: position 10,730,218 of record OX438786.1, on the reverse strand, counting down.
CAAATATTAGGCATTATTAAAATGGCTTTTTATTAATCACCAAAACACCAGGCAGAATTTATATAAGTCATAAATGAGGCTTCTTTAAGATGCTACATATAATAAAGTCGGTAGCGTTCCGAGATCTGGATTTCAATAACCAAAACGCCTGTCTGTTTTTTTGGATATGTTAAACTAGATGTTATTTCCTTGAGGCTGTTAAACGCGAAAACACGATTAAAATCAAAATCCTCAATAGTTTTATTTTTCAAACATTACACGTTTTACGCATGTTTTTGGTTGCATCTTCGAAACCCTAAGATATTTTACGATGATTTTTGATTGAATAGTTCAGTATTTATAACTTCTTAATCCTGGTAAACCAGTTTTAGAGTAAACAGCAATAGGTATAATCTATATCTACATCTCACGTTCTTCGCGCGGAAGCACATAAAGCCATCCCTTTCCATTCTTGTGTTGGTGTGGCATGGCAGCATATGTGGCCTCCTAAAGATAAAGTAGTACCTACGGGTATTTTTACGATACCAGCTAATTAGTAAGATAAAAACCGGAATTCTAAAAAGTAGCCACTCAATTAAAATGTTGCTAGAGCTTAATTAATAATTAATTATAAATTTTTGCAATTATTTTACCAGAAGACTAATGACCAACTTTTAGATCAACTAAAATCAATTACTTGGTGCAGGGACTGACTAATAGGCAGGTAAAAGAGCTGCAGGAAGTAAGAGAAGATTGTAAGTTACTCCACTGACAATAAATAAAGAGAGATCTTTCAGAGTAATTTAAATATGTAAAAGAAGATACTGACTTAGTGACAGACTGACATAACAACGCACAGCCCAATCCGCTGGGTCTAGAGATTCCAATCTTTTGGAATTTCATCTCCTAAGGGAAACGGGGGTCCAAAGTTTGTATGGGGAAACAGGACCGCTGGACCTTGGGCCTCAGAATTTGCAGAGAATATTCATTGGATATCCTAAGGGTGTACCTACTAAGAAGGGATTTATAAAAAATCATCCCCTAAGGAGTTAATACTATACTAGCGGGAAACTAATTCTACGCGTAATCTACAAAATAACATTAATGGAAGTCGATTAAAAACTTTTAATAATTGCGAAAAATGCAAAAGGTAAACATGCAATGCAATACAGTGTCATATAAGTACCTAGGTACGTCGAATCATCAAAAACAATCGCCATTAACCAACAGCATGAGCTAATTCGAAGTAAGGATAGGAGATAAATTAGCATGTCGTAAACACAGCCAAGGTTATCGCCTGTGACCGGACGAAAAATGAATTTCGCTCCGAATTTAAAGCAGAAGGACTGGTTCTGAGAATTGTTAGGGATACGTTTGAAAGACTAGGAAATATAGTTTTCAAATGATAGAGAACATTATCTGGTTCAGTATCTATATTTGTTGGACACGTCTCTGGAATAGGGCCCCCTCTAGAAAATATAGCTTTAGGTTTGTTTGTTAAATATAAATGCAAAATTTACTTTATTTACCTAACCTTCTTATATCCTTCACATGAAATCCACTTCTAGTACGCAACTGAGTCACTAGTCAATTCTGGATCCATTTAAGACACAAACTTTATTATAATATTATGTTAAACGGAACCCCATCACCGCAACATTCACAGCATTCAAACCATAGCATAAATCTTCCAAACCCCAAAAAACAAGAATGAGAAGAAGGTGCGTAAAAACCCTTTAGCATTTCTTTGTATTCTAACCGCTCCCGGCCAATTTAGAAATAACACATAATACTGACCTAATAAGTACCTACTACGTAAACCTTCATTTTATCTGTCATTGTACTCATTGTACAAAGCTAAGATCTTTCCAGAATTTTTAAGATTACTTCAAACATTAAAACAGCATCATTTGGTATATGAATACCTTGCACAACATTCGTTAAATCAAATCAAAAGTGTCCTCTAAATTAGTCTTGATCGGTTAAGAATTAAACAATCAGTCAACGTAAACGGAACTGTCTCGCAAGATTAATGCACGTCTAGTGATTTGCATACTTGTAGAGACACCGCGGGGCGAGGCATCTCACAGAACTGCACGTGCTGCAAGACTGATTTGAAGATTTTCTGTTCCAAGATTTTCATGGATCTGTTCTCCTTTGATATTGAAATTCTTACGAACACTACTGTTGTTTTTATATCCAACTGGATTTTTTATGGAGTCGCGGACAAAACTTATGGTACCCTTATAATTTGACAATGTTTAAACACCATTATCATTCTGGATTGGAGGTCGTTTTAAGATTATGAAGAGGTTATTTTATATGGATTTTCCAAAATTGAAGAAAAAAGGATTCTTAATGGACTGGAAATAAATAAATTGGGCATTAGAAATAATTCCATGCAATCAGCCCACATTTATTTATTTAACATTTATTGCACATACAAAAACAACAATGTTTGAACCACTGCCGGTTATAGCCTTTTCAACTAGCCTACTTATGTAGATGTCTTCTCTACATGATCTGTCTATGACCAGTCTTGCGTTTTCCTCATCTATCTCTTTTCCAGCGACCTAACCAGCAGATCTGACCATCATGCTGGTTTTGTCTACTGACCGCCCCCTTACCATAACCACTGACACATTAAACATTGTTAACTTGTTATTTTCAGGTATCCGAATCATCAGATACTGATCTCAAGCCACGGCTCACGATTATTTTCGCTTTGTTGTGGACGCGAGTCATCGGTGAGCCTCAGCCCCAGTTGGCACGGCAGGTGGCTGGAAATAGACACGCGCCGTCACTTCCGAGAAGCGTCCGAATTTGACATCACCTTACACCTTTCGCAGGATGTTGTGATGTAACGTTATGCAGGTTAATTTCTAGCATAACGACAATGATAATAATTACACAAGAAATAAATAAATAAAAAGACGATATTTGAGAAAAAGACGATAAGTCAGGTAACTTTATTTGACAAGCTACTCGTACAGTCGAGTTCTTAGATTTGTATACACTTTTGCACCTTATCCTATTGAAATAAGGTGCAAATGTGTATACATATTTAAGAACTCGACTGTAAAAGAAGAGACAGAAGAAAAACGTTTATTTAGTCCCTACAATAATTACAAAACAAAGTGCAATCAACTTATAACAACAAGGATTAAGGATTCTCTATAAAAATAAAGTTAGAGGGTGCGTTAAATCGGCGACTTTCTTTTAATTAATAATAATAATAATAATATAATAATCACAGGACAATGTCACACTAATTGACCTAGTCCCAAACTAAGCTCTAGGCTTGTACTATGGGTACTAGACAACGATAAACATACTTATAAGATTAACGTGTGTATTTGTTTGTGGCATCGCAGCTCCCAAATGAGTGCACCGATTCTGAGTTACTATTTTAGTCTTTAAAGCTAGTTTAACTGAGGTAGTTCTCATCCAGGTTTTTTTAGAGAATTTAAGACCTCAAATACGTCGCCAACCCTGAGGATTAAGATGGAATGCCTCTATGCTAGAAATTTCATCGGTTGTCTAATCCGGAACGCAACAATGTGAACACGCTTGGCGGGTGGTTAACTTTAGTGGTGGGTGATACCACCACTAAAGTAGAGGTCTCAATTCTTTGTATATGAATCAGATGATTGCGTCTAAAGTCGAAAATGTATTTGTCGTAATATGCTTTAATTACATACATACATACATAAAATCACGCCTTCATTCCCAGAGTGGGGTAGGCAGAGCTACAGAAATACCAACAACCCCAAAAAGACTTGTATAAATTCTGTAACCACATTTTGCACAATCAGGCCAAGAAGTTTACTAGTGATTAGTGACAGGTTGCAAGCCCATCGCCTAACAGTACTACAAGCCTTTATTCCCTTAGTCGCCTCTTACGACATCCACGGGAAGACATGGAGTGGCACTATTATGCTTTAATTAATTACTCATAAATAGTAGAAGCACGTTTGGAATTGTTTTCATTATTTCAGCACTAACGCATTAACGGCTAACTCAATCTGTTTGACATTGAAACACTTGTCACAACATGACCGTGACCGAACAGACAATAAATGACACATCTGTATTCCTGGTAAACACTATGAATAAAGGCATTGAATGATTTAATCCAAAATGGCCTTAGGTTTTGCTTACGTGCCTCGTACCAAGTAATGAGGCAAGGACGGGTAAAAGGAAAATATTGATATTTTTACCCAAAATAACAATAATATCTTGGTTGAAAATGACCTTAAATCTAAAATTTGCGATATTGAAAATGTTTTTGATGTTATGGAACCCTCAAAAACATTTATTTTTTACATTTTATTGTACCACTTTGTTGGCGTGATTAATATGCATATACATGCCAAATGACAGCTTTCTAGTACTAAGAGTCTCTGCGCTAGACTGCGGACGGACGGACGGACGGAGGGACGGACGGACATGGCGAAACTATAAAGGTTCCTAGTTTGACTACGGAACCCTAACAATGACATTTTGGCAATTATTGGTTTTTAAAATCTAAATATTACAAACGTTACGTCATCTCAATACAAAAAACGTTCTGTACTGTAAACGTTCCGCATCAAAATCCGTTGCGTAGTTTTAAAGATTTAAGCATACATAGCATAGGATATAGGGACAGAAAAAGCGACTTTGTTTTATACTATGTAGTGATACTATAAGTAAGTTTATCGATGTCTAGTACCCATAGTACAAGCCTAGAGCTTACTTGAGGACTAGGTGCATTTGAGTGACATTGTCCAGTGTTTTTTTTTAATTTAGATCCTGGGGCTCAATTCTGACGCCATTACTGTTAAGGAAATAAGAGCTATCATAACGTCGACCATACGATAGCATGTCAAGGTGGCCTGAGTACTCGTTTGCCTTCCCCAAGCCTTTAAAAAACAATATATTTTTACCGAGTAGTATTGCACCGTGCCTGTTTTGGGGGCAATAGTTATATCAACTTCCAAGTTGATATACTTAGTGTATTGTTAGGAATCTTACGCTCGTATATGTATGTGTGTAAACACTTTATTGTACAACAAGAAAAAGTAAATCAATACAGTGAAGATCCAAACAGATTGTACAAAGGGATCAGGTATCTCTTCCAGCTAACCCTTGATGGATTGAGAAAAGTGAAGTTGTGTAAAGTAATGGTATGAAATAATAATATTAACGTTTAAGGCAATAATGTTTTACAAAGTAGTATAGAGCTATATACCACTCTTTAGCTTGTGAATGTGCTTATTTGAGATCATAAGTTCATAACCACTGGATCATGACAAATCACGGAAATATCAAGAAGCACTTCACTCCAAAGAAGCTTATTGACGACACGGTGGCCTAGTTGGTAGTGACCTTACCTTCGAAGCTCGTGGTCCCGGGTTCAAATCCCGCTAACGGCAAAAACTTGTGTGATGAGCACGAGTGTTTGTTTCTCAGTCTTGGATGTTTTCTATGTATTTATTTCTCTACATAAGTAAGCTTACCGTTGTCTAGTACGCATAGTACTCGTTCAAGCCTAGAGCTTAGTTTGGGAATAGGTCAATTTGTGTGAGATTGTCCCGCGTTATTTATTTAGTTATTTAGTGTTTGTGTTGAAAGTAGTTCAAGAGTCGCATTGCGGTTTACGCCTCTGGAACCTAAGATCATGGTCACACAGACAGACAGCTTTGTCTGTAGGTCAATTGAACAATGACAAGGTCCCGAAAATGTCCACCCAAAATGTCAGCACAACCTTGGCCTTTCCCTTAAAAAGTTCCGTTAAACTTAATTGCAGCTGCTTACAAACTTCATGCAAAGAAAATCATTGAGAAAGATTATTGAAGAAATTTTACATTCGATCATTTATGCTATTGAGTGAACAATGAAAATGATTCCATATTGTTGAGAAGACAGGTATTAGCTTGGCAAATGCTACGCAAGTTAGATATGCTATTTTCTAGAAGAAGAAGAGACGTTCATTTAGTTCTACCACAGTATACAACCTGTGAGGCTGCTAATAAAAGTAAATTTCTAGAACGAGGTCAAAGCAGCCTTTTAAAGCCACTAAGATTTCCAACAGAAGTGCTGAACAAGCCCTTTGTTTATACTAATTTAAATTGTCTAATTAAGGAAGACCGTGATCTTCTGACACATGTTTCTTGGTAGATCTAATAGGAGACACATGTTCAGTATAATATTTGATTTATGACAGCAACCATTTATTTTTCATGCTTAAGTACCAATTTCGGGATCCTATCATTTCATAACCAAAGTATCACAAATGATTCATTTCACAAACATATCATTTGACAACCCGCGTTTATTTACGAAACTGTAAATAATTCTGGATTTATTTCGGGACCATCGTATAGAACCCTATAGGTTAGGTTAGGTTAGTTTTACAAAAATCCTGAAATATTTGTAGATACAGAAAATAGCGGGTTGGCAAATGATTAGGTTGCGAAACGATACGACACGCTAGCCTAGTAGGTAGTGACTCTGCCTTCGAAGCTAGGGGTCCTGGGTTCAAATCCTGGTAAGGGCAAATATTTGTGTGATGAGCACGAGTATTTATTCCTGAGTCTTGGATGTTTTCTATGTATTTAAGTATTATATTTCTCTATGTAAGTAATTTTATCGTTGTCTAGTTCCCATAGTACAAGCCTAGAGCTTAGTTTGGGACTAGTTCAATTTGTGTGACATTGTCCTGTGATTTATTTATTTATTTATTATTTATTTATTTATTTATTATTTGTCAGCAAAAAGGTAGAGAACCACCAATTTCACCACACGATATTAAATGTAATCAATGTTAATCGACTGTTACTTCGTAAGTACATTTTGACGCCCTTTTCGTCTTTTAAGTGGTTAACATCGTATGTTGAAATTGGTACTTAACTGATTATTAATCAGTGATTAAGCACCAAAAGGGCGATCAGCTATCAATATAATTATGCTGCGATTAAGTCACTGCGCTAATTTTCAACTGTGGTGTTTGTACTTGTAGGTCATGATCTGCCCAATGCCGAAATGCTATTTATATCCTTCTCTTATTTAACAGACTCTACCTATCTATGCTAGATAAAGTAATGTAAGAAGTATTTTAATTGGAAAAAATACAGCCATTTCTCATAATAAGATCACACACACCACACGAGTGTTTTAAGAGAATTGTGAAGCGATGCCTAAATCGCGTACTCGCAGCTGTCAAAAATAATAGATATAAATTTAGCTCCAGGCGATAACGTTTGTCACCCCCTGAATCTAATCCGATTTCCAGGATTTTTGAATATGTTGTGGATATTATGAAAAACTAGGTCTGTACGTTTCCGCATTTGTTTTTTTTTTTTTTATTGCAGCAAATATTTTCTTGGAAAGGAAAACGTACAGACGTATAGTTTTTCATAATGTCTATGATAACATATTCAAAAATCGTAAAAATCCGACAACGTTTAAGGGGAGCAAAACGTTAACGTATTTTGTATGGTCATTTTTTGCTTCACAGTCCTCTTACCTAAGGCCTAATTATGTACTGATTGATACATTATTTTATATACACACATAATATAATATATGTACTCTAAGATGGGTTCAGTGCTACCTGAAATATCTATAGGAGCTATGCTCAGTTTAGACTGTCAATTTGTACTAGAATTGGGGCCTATTTAATTTGAGTTGGTTGGAGAAGATTTTCCGACATGAATTACTTTATAATATTTGATATTGTTATAAGAACATTACGTAACAGCCGCTAGCACACCCTCCACCACGATCACACACCGCAGATAACAAAATTTAACGTTGTAATACTTGTAATGCTGTTCATTGCCAACGGGATCTGAACGCATTATAGAGGACTTATGATACGTGTGTTGATAAACTACCTATTTAATTCCATTATCTCGTTATTCCTACGAGCATTATGAGGAAGATTGGTTGGATTGTAACAATAGGGTTTTTTTTTATGGCGTTGAGAAGGCAAACGAGCACATAGGCCACCTGATGGTAAGTGGATACTGTGACCCATAGACATTCACATTCACAAGACTGCAAATGCGTTGCCCTGAAGGACCTGAGGACTAAGATGGAATGCCTCTATGCTACTTATTTCACCGGCTGTCTTAACACAACAGTGCGAATACTGCTGTTTTGCGGTAGGTTAATGGATAATATGGTGGTAGCGATCCGGACGGACCCTGCACAGGGTCCTACCACCCGCATAGTTGGAATAGAAGAAGATAACAGAGCCTTTATCCCTACTCCCAGTTTCTAGCTAGCATCGATGTTGCATCTAGTCTTGAGACAGATACGAACTCTAACCTATCATATGAGATTATTCATCGCTACCGTCGAACGTATGTGGATGGAAGCCAAGTTTTAATATAGCGCGGCTGCTGATGTCATCGCCCTGTTGCGAACAGTGGAAGCATATTGTTTTGAGGAATATAGATTATTGTGGTCTCCTTGTTTTAATTACTTGCGGATGTGTGACCACTTAGTGAAAGAGGTTAAGGTATTAAATAATTATCTAGACCCAGATCATCTGATTATATCAGGAAACAAGGATTCGTAGGTAGCAGTCTGATCATTTTTAGGGTTCCGTAGCCAAATGGCAAAAAACGGAACCCTTATGGTTCGTCATGTCTGTCCGTCCGTATGTCACAGCCACTTTTTTTCCGAAACTATAAGAACTATACTGTTGAAACTTAGTAAGTAGATGTATTCTGTGAACCGCATTAAGAATTTTACACAAAAATAGAAAAGAACAATATATTTTTGGGGTTCCCCATACTTAGAACAGAACCTCGATTTTTTTTTTCATAAAACTTATACGTGTGGGGATCTATGGATAGGTCTTCAAAAATGATATTGAGGTTTCTAGCATCATTTTTCCTAAACTGAATAGTTTGCGCGAGAGACACTTTTAAAGTGGTAAAATATACCTATGTGTGTCCCCCCCTGTAAGAAGTGGAAGTGTAAGTCTGTGGAAGTAAACTATGGTTTATATGTTTATGTAGATGTTTTTATTTTAAATAAATAAAAATTTATTCTAAAAGTTGTCAAAGTGTTCAACTCGTAAATACCAACGATTGTATTGAAATTTAGAGCACTGGTCTTTTAGATAAGCAAGATTTTAGATAAGAATTCGAGCAAATTCATTAAAAGTTGTAAAGTTTAAAAATAAAGTAACGGTGTACTTAACCTTCTTTTTATGTATAAATTGCAGTCGTTTTTTTAAAGCTTTATGTTTGTTTGGCTAGATAAAGCGATAGATTGTATGAGTCAGTGAATATTTCAACACAACTTCTGCTGAGCAACATTGACAAAATTACAAAACCAATAAACGCGTATGACCAAACATCCTTTGTTAGATTAAACGGAATTAAAAAACCCATCGTTATTCACTACCCCCTATTTCACACCCTAACAATGACAGGAGACAGTTGACAGGTGACATAGAAGATATCAAGACTCAAAAACAAATACTCGTGCTCATCATATAATTTATCCATACCGGGAATCGAACCTGGGGGCCGCTAGTTTCGCAGGCGGTAAACCAAGTACCACTTCGTCTAATGTCATCTATATACATATATATAATATTAAAAAAACTTAAAACCCACAAACCTAGGCTTAGCTCAGCACATGTCATGCGCAAGCGCAAATGTTTCACCGTCTGTTTTTTTTTCACGTAAAGAAACAAAATACCTATATTTATTGAGTCCCTCTTTTGTTGTAAGATGCAAACACTTAACACAGCTGTCTTGCTATAAAGTGCCAGTATTTGCCATAAACCGAGTGCCTCGGCGAGCTGCGCTGACGCATCCGTAGTGTTTTCTTAATAAATTCTCACCGCAGGCCACTAAAATAACCGTGACTGCTTCAGTAAAGAGAACAAGGTCCTTTTAAAAAGATCCTGAACTTATATGAATCATTGTTATTAAGAAATTCAAAAGTTATAACGACTTTAAATAGATTTAAAGTGGCTATACTCGTAGTCATTGGCGTCAACTCTTAATTAGTAATTGGAATATAGTCGTTTTTAAGGTTCCGTAGTCAAACTAGGAACCCTTTTAGTTTCGCCATGTCCGTCGTCCGTCCGCAGCCTAGCGCAAAGACTATTAGTACTATAAAGCTGCAATTTGGCATGAATATGCATATTAGTTACGTTAAGAAAGTGGTACAATAAAAAGTATGTTTTTTTTAGGGTACCTCCCCTGCAGTCTACACATAACGTGGGGATGCATTTTTTTTTCTCGTATAGCCCATAGTGTGGGGTATCGTTGGATAGGTCTTTCAAAAATATTATGGGTTTTTCGATTAAGTAATCCGTTTATGAAATATTAACCTTTAAAGCGCTAATTTTTGTTAGACTCAAGTGTTCCCCCCCCCCCTACAGCCAAAACTACAAATACTAAAAATCTGAAAAAAAACGTACTTAAATGAAAGAACATATAACCAATTTTAAAGGAAAACTATCACGACAGAAGTAGACATCATTGGTTCTTGAGATACAGGCGATTAAAAAAATCGTCTAAGACGGCACCAATTGTCTTTAAATAGAAAAATAGTTATTACTTGTTCATTTTTATGTTTGTAGTACTTAACGGCTTCGGAACCCTACACTGAACATGGTCCGACTTGCCCGGTTTTTTTTTCTGAAACCGTTTAACTTTCCTACTGAAAAGCAAACCTAACCCTTATGATGTTTCGGACTTATGACACAGTTGGAAAACAAAACGTGGAACTTGCGACAGGACACCGCTGCACGCTTGGGGTCGCCTACCCTATTACTACTACAACACGACTACGCGATTATCACAAGTTCGCGCGATTTTTTACTGGTGCGAACGCGCGATCAAACATTTGGAACTCGAACAGGTTTCCTAATACACGTTCACTCCAGTATCAGGTCGAATCAGACCGATAAAAGTATAGTTAATTTAGAGTTAAATATTTTGCCGTAGTGAGGGTGTTAACGATGCGATTGCGATGCGATCCCTCATGACAGCAACGCGTCAGAATTTTTACAAAATCTTTTTTTTATTTACAGTCAATAAAAACGTCAAGCATACTTAGAACCTTGTCATTGTAATTTACATTGTCATTGCCAACGCTCGTCGACTGATGTTCAGTTTAATGTTTATTAACAACGCGCGAAAGTGGTCGACGATTTCAATGAATGTACCTTCTCGATCTCAATTATTATTATGCAAAACAAGTTGACCTACTTATGCTAAGACAGTATTAATTATCGTTGTTGTTTAAGTATCCTGCCTAACCTTGCAATGTCTTCATTATAATCACTACATAGTATAAAACAAAGACGCTTCCCGCTGTCCCTATGTATGCTCAGATCTTTACAACTACGCAACGGATTTTGATACGGTTTTTTAATAGATAGAGTGATTCAAGAGGAAGGTTGATATGTATACTTTAATCCGGAGCGAAGCGAGGGTGGTTCGCTATAAGTAATAAACTGGGACAAGATTATATGAGAGAAACAGACCGTGATCTCTTTTGTGCAATGTATGATGTCTAGCAAAACCAGTGCGTGGTTCCATAGAAAACCAGCGAGTTACTCCCAATAGGGAGGGGTCGGGTATCTCACGTAGCTGGGTGGTGCCATTTTCGCAGCACTACTTTATAACTTATAACTAGACCCCGGATTCTTGTCGCAATGACGTCACAATAAGGTAGTTTGGGGAGTAAATGGAACGGTGTTAATTAATAAAAAATAAATACGGTTTTTAACCTAATAAATTTAAATAACTAGGCATTGACGACCAAAAAATTATCTAGTCAATTGATCAAAATTATCTTTATATATGTATCTTCTTCCTTGACAACTGGCCGGACGTTGCCACTGATAGGGATTTGTGGAAATTAAGGGGGGAGGTCTTTGCCCAGCAGTGGGACACTCAACAGGCTGACTAAAAAATAAAATATACAACTTCAAACCATACATTTGTACGTTAAACTGGCTTTTGACAGACAAAAAGTGAACAGACAGACCTACGTACATATGTATAGATTGCAGTAATCGAAAGATAACGTTGATCAATTTAATAGGTAATTTTTATCGTGAATACCTACATAGTTATTACAATTAATTTCGGTTAAATCCGGCAGTTTTTCGTATTAAATAACCGTTCCATCCAGTAAATGGAACAGTGGAACATAATTAAACATATTAGAATTATATTTATCAATTAATCAGTTTTAACCTTACAACATAATTAAGTTTTGACCTAAGATATAAAATACCGTGAATGCCTGATTATAAATATTTAATTCCGTAGAACACCAATAGACTAGGTTACCGTATTAATTAACACCGTTCCATTTACTCCCCAAACTACCCTATTGTGACGTCATAGCGACATAATTCGGGGTCTACTTATAACTGTTACTTTTTCCAAATTATTATCTTGTAATAAACACAATGTAAAAACATGTACTTAAAAATTAAGAGAAATAAATATTTTTTCTATTCTTTTAAAAGCGTTTATTTAACATCCTTCGTTCGTATGTCTGTCATTACGACTGGAAATTGTAATAGTACATTTTCCCAACCCTTGCCGAGATTCGATTAATTCCATTAAGCTAAAATTTGGCTTACTTATGTCACATTGACAAGCAATGCAGAAGCGGCTCTATCCCATGTAGCGCCCTAGGTGGCAACAATTGAAGTTGTATAAAAAAAAAGTTCAGGACAACAGTTAATGTGTATTTATTTAATTAATCTTTTTTTCGCAGAAATAAGTAAAAGGACAATGGGCAAATTTGTACGGGCACTGTCCCCCCCCCACCAACAGTAACGGGATGCATGTCTATATGTTTATAAGGACCCAAAAAAAGACAAAATACTTATTTTAGTAGCAAAATCAATGGGATTTTTTTAATGAAAACAAGGGCCAAATAAAGCAAATCATCCATATATATGTTCATTTTCAAACAAATTCCATACGATACGATTATGGTTTTCCAAGAAAACCCCATACATCTGGTGATCGTCTCCATAGTAAAAATACATAATGTTGCTGAGATCTATTAAATGAGACATGTTTCATTTCTGTTGGTGGGGGGGGACATTTCTGCCCATGGTCCTTTAAACGGCGGACCTAATGTAAACACTTTATTGTATCTACAAAAAAAAACAATACCTACAATTTATATAAAAAAAACACGTACAAAGGCGAACTTATCACTTTAGGGGTTTCTTCCGGCCAAGAGAGATTGAAAAAAGTGAAGGATTGTATGTGAATAAATTTGTATAGGAGAGTTTAAAAATACTAACCAATCAACTAAATAAATAAAATACAACTAATTAAGTGCTGTTGGTCTCTCTCTGTCTTTGACTGTCTGTAAGATTCCTAATGCTGTTTTTAGGGTTCCGTTTCCAAAGGGTGTCAAACGGGACCCTATTACTAAGGTTCTTTTATAGCATGGTGAAAAAAAAAAGTGTCAAATGAATCATCAATATTTTCAAGTGGCAACTATCACATTAAAAGCATAAAGGGAACAATGTTGCCAATGCACACCAAAAATCACTTAAAAACTTTTTTTAGTCAAGCCTTTACTTTTATAAAAGAAAATTAGTAAATACAATTATTCCAGTAAAGTAATATTCAATTCAGCACCATTATTAGAAAGGCAAACTAGATCCCGTCAGCGGAAGAGCTATGTGGTACAATACCGTAGCGGACTTTCAAGCTCGCGGCTAGAAAACTAGTATATCCCAGTCCTGGACAAGCCTAGATCTCTACTGCCTTATATGATCACCTAACGGCCATGCCTATACAAGGCTGACGTTATCGCAGCAGAATCCTTTTCCTGTCACATTTTAAGGTTAGAAAAAACGGAAAAAATCATGCAAAGTAAATATGCGCGAAAACACTTACGTCTAAGTTATCCTTGAAATTAAATTTAGTAGAAAACCACAACACTGACACTTTTAGAAAGACACAAATTTATTAATATTTTTTGACCGCAGCAGGGGAACACTTATAATTATTTTGTTACGTTAATAAATTCGTATTTCGTTTCGAACGTGCGCGATTTGAAATGCTTTCGTGCGCGTATCGGATGCGCGCGCACTTGAACGCAGCGCGGGAAAACTGAACGGAAATATCAAATTCGACGAGATGACGCGCGAGACATATGACGCTCTCTTTCCTCAGTAGTTTCTTTAAATGAGATAGCAATAATAAATGATTGTCACTATAATAATGAAATAAGGTAAGGACAAGGTCCAAGATTTCTTTTAGGATAGGATGAAATGATATGGAATAATAATAATAATAATAATACCCAGTGGGGGAAGCAATACAGCCTAACAGTGGGACACAAGGCACATTATTCCAATACTTTCCATATTTATTATTGTACAGGTATTCTCTTTAATATTGTTGCAAGTGTTAAATAATAAAAGCTGTTGTTTCAAATTTAATCCTCCTGGTCACGCCACCAGTTAAAACAGTTAAAAAAAACTAAAGATTAAATTGAATAAGGGCTCAGCGATCGCCAGTCTGATTTTTCTCAGACGTGGTAAATGAAAATGAAACATGGATAAAGCATATGGAACGTCCTTACAAGGTTTGATAAAAATCGCCAACACGTTGGCCTAGTTGATAGTGGCTTATTGACCCTGACTTCGAAGCTAGCGGTCCTGGATTCAAATCCCGGTAAGGGCAAATAATTATGTGAGAGTCTTGGATCTTTTCTATGTATATATGTATTTATTTCTCCTAAATCCTACTTTTTTAATGTATCATGTTATAAGTACCCACCGCAGGCATTTAATTTAGGGTATAAAAATATTTCAACATTATAAGGGTAAGTATTTAATACAAATTACAAATAATGGTGCTGCAATATAATTAAATCTAGTCAGGTTCGATAACATAAGCGCGCGGAGTAACCCCATATGCTTCTGTTTAGTCCACCAGAGTAAATACTCTTTACCGAACAATCGTTCGTCCTCGTGTCTGATATTTTAATAAGTTCATAGTGATTGTTTAAAACTCGGTATTGGCGAAATACACTTCGTTAAAATAGTGAGAAACATTAATTAAGAAGACGAGTTAGTTTTTTACCTTTCACGTCTCTAGTTATGTTTTGTCGGAAACATTTACCATTATTTTACTTATATATATGAACTTTTTACGCCAAATGAGCGCTTTTTCTACTAAAAGGAATGCATCGAATTAACTTGATCACCAATTCGATGCGAACATTGCGAACAGGGAGATTTTCTTACAAAGTTTTAGGTATACTTTTGCCCAGTTTAAATAATAGCTATATTATTTGTAAAAACTTTGATTTTTAAATGTTTCTATTTCATTTACACGTGAGTAACCCACAGAACCCACCGGTTTCCAACATCGTATTGATTAATAGACCTTTCTATAATTGTCAAAAGAGGGCGCTTAATTCAAATTTGTGGGCAGCGCGTCTCGCCGGCAATAAAGCTAGCTAGCAAAAGTTACCAAACATCTTAGTCTCAGTAGTCCTGAAATATTTGTCAAGGTGGCGCTGTTATAAATTATGATGTAACTTTTTTTTATTATTATCAACAGTTTTATTGTTTTGTATGTATGTACTTTTAAATGTTTTTTTTTTTTAATTAAATTGTATTTTCATCGTATCGTAACGTAACTGAACTTAAGTCGTATGTAACTTAGTAGGTAATTACCTAACTATGTAAGTTCTTTTCCATCTCTCATTTGGCAGAGAAAGCTTGCCAATTCAAGATTTTAATAATGTGAAAAGTGTTGCAGAAGTGGCTCTGTCCTATTTTAGTAGGGCTGGCGCGGCATTGCCTTATAAGGTAGCGAGATCGTCCAGCCAACCAGAAGTTGTTTGTTTGCGCATGTGTGGAAGAATTTTATAGTCTGATGTGGTCTGATGATGTAATCCAGAGCCCACAGAAATTTCTGAGGCTCAAAAATACAACATTAGCAATAAGAAAATCTTGTGAATGCTCCCCTATTCGAAAATAATAAGAATAACGAACTTTTTAGTGTTGTGTTAAATGAAACAAGCTCTAAATTATCGATATCGATATTTAAAGTTTTTCTATTCGCTTTATTTAATTGTTTGGGTCATTCAGCAAGTCAAGGCAATACATTCAAATGAACTCTGCTTAATTGCTGCTGCATTAGTGTTGTTACCTTGTTAGGCGATGTAATTTAGGAATCAAGACCTTAGAATCTTATTTTACATACTTACTAACTTTTGGCCTAACTCGTCATTTTGTCAATCTGATATCCATTTTAGTATCCAGAGTTGATGAATAGCAAAAAGAATCTCATTTTGTTTTGGTAAGTTACGAACCCAAATTATTATTGAAAAAAACATTCAACTCTCAATGGCTACAGTTTATTTTGAAAGGAAACACCTGGAATCGGCTTTGCATCAACGTCGTGCCGAAGGATTTGATGGCGATTTGACTCTAAATAATAAGGAGCGTCAGTTTATAAATATTGGACTAAGAATAACAAATTTCTAAAAAAACAGTAACTCATCCATCACTTTATTTCATTTCATCGAATTTCATTATATCGAACGCTATTTTCTGCTGAAACCATAATGATTTCAGGGTATCGTTAACATTAATTACGTAGGTAAGGTTAGGGTAGATGTTTAAGACACCCTGAAAACATTATGGTTTCATTAGAAAATAGCGTTCGATGACATAAAATTCGATGAAATGGTAGACATCCCTAAAAAACATATCTATTTCCATACTGCAATCGGGCCAAATATGTTAACTCAATTTTCAACTTGACGGACGAACTATTTAACCGTTGAGTTTAAGTTGTCCCGTCGTCAGAGTGTTACAACATTTTAGGGCATGCCTAATTAGTCGCTCGATCGACCGTTCCACAAGAAGACCCATTTTAACCGACTTCAAAAAAAGGAGGAGGTTATACGTTCCATTATATATATTTTTTTTATGTATGTTCATCGACTACTCCGTCAATTGTGGACGGATTTTTGAATTTTTTTTTGCTTGATAGAGTATACTTCCGAAGTGGTGCCATTGTCACCAAATCTGAATCTGATGAGGGGATCAGTGAAGAATTGAGGGAGCTCCTCAAATATTGTAGGCAAACATATAGCGATTTTAGTATTTTTAGTAAGAAGTCTAGCATTTGCATTCAGAAAGTATCACTTGGGGAAGTCGAACTGATGATGAAGACCACAAAAGGCCATCGGAACTCTTCAACGGTACCTATTTCAAGGGTGGCGATAAGATATGTCGATTAAGATAGTTAAGCGACTACAACGAAGAATATTTACTTGTTGAAATATGACTGCTACTCGAATACCACCACTATTCCACTGCTATTCGAGTAGATAGTGACGGTCGGTGAAGGACCGGTCTAGTGGGCATAGGGTAGTCTCATACTTTTCAGTACAAATAATATATTTTTGTCTGACACGTTCCTATAACGGTCATGGTTTATACATACATGAGCCCAAGTAACCTATTTCTTTTTGCAGAAGTACTTTGAAAAAATCTTTAATAAGTAAGTTAAAATAAATCAAATGAAATCATTGATACAGCTGCTGATATTATAAAATTTATAAAAATCTATTTCCCTTATCAGCTATTCACATATGATAAGCAAAACATTCATTAAGGTAAAAGTACTTATTGATCATTTTAATCCTGTATTGTATTGTATTCAATATAAGAAGTACCCAAAATTAACATACTCTTACCTAACTATCTCAAATGACTAATGAACATTATTTAATTTAAAGTTAAACTTAGGGCGTTTTGTAGTACTTACCTCCCTATATTTCAATAACGTTATAAAGATGCAATTTTATTTTATTGTAACCTTTTTGTAATGTTATAGGCATTCGTTTCAGTGTTTAGCTTTTGGTACCCATAAATTAAATAGTTCTGCATAAAAGAGAATTATTATTTTAATAACTCTCTTTAATTTAAACATAAGTGGTCAAGTGTGAGGGGGTACCCAGGTTTTGGCCCAGGTGGGGCAAAACAGAATCATAAGACGGATCATGCACTTGCTTTGCCATAAATACAAATGAAACTACAGGTATAATGTGACATAAAATAGTAGAAATTAAATGAGGTCGCCACTTTCTACGTAACTGTCACATTTTTGACGTAAAATGCTTAAACATGGCAACAATTTGGTAAGATTTTTCTTAGTTCCATTTTATTTAATTTCTACTCTTTTATGTCGTACTATATACAAAAACCAGGGCGGGCAAATGCGCCCTCGAGTAGTTATGTAAAAAAAAAGTGTTTTTTTTCAGTATAGCGGCCGCACTTTTACACGTCAAAATTCTACCAAACATCATCACATCATCATTACAAAAACCATCATTATTTATTTTCGTCATTAAATTATCAAACTTTTAAGAAACCAAATTTGGATTTTAACTAATAAAATAGAAAGAGCTACTGATTACACTACACTTGGACCCAGCGTTGAAGCAGTCGTGAAGTAGATTCGTATTGGGATATTCCCAAGTCCTTGACTGACTTGGACGTCCAAACCTTCCTAAATGAGTCCTTTATGTTCTAACTACCATTATTTACATATTCCTAAATGCTTAAAGGGAGTTCTAAAGAAAATACGTATTATCTCTTAGAATTTACCTGCATTCAAGCTGCGCGCATATAATTATTAAACCGAAAAGGTTTTCGATATACCTAATCGATATCAAACAGGTTACAACCCTAAAGTTGAATGAATCACTCACCCACATATTCCCGCAATGGTGAGATAATGCAGACTTGTCCTTATTGGCCCGTACGCCCATGCGGCAGTTGTATCGACCAATCGGAATGCTGCATGTGAGGCGACGCTGCCCCCAGAAGCCGGCACTATATAAGCGCTTCTAACGGATTTTTCTTCATAATTCCCGTTTGGCAAGCCTCTTAACCGGTCGAGCCGAACGACGACTGACTTATTTAATTAACTTATTTCTACGTTAAGTTATACAAAACTCAATTCAAAATGGTGAGTACTGCATTATTTTCATCCTTATTATCCTAGGACGCGTTTTTCCGTGCTTATATCGTTTAATTCGATGGGTATTTAAGTAGATTGTTACCGGGTGGCCACGCCGCCATTTCGCGTAGGCCGGCACAGACATTCTGTTTCTTTCAAGTTTTTCGTTAGTTCTTACTGTGCTTGGCATTCTTCTTTTAAATTGTTATAGCTTTTATCGGTATCAAAATTTTAAATTCCGTTCTATATAAAGACCGATGTTCTTTTGTCTTGCTAATGAGTGATAGCGTGCCGGCGGTTTGTCACCAAGGCCTACGTGCCGGCGCCACGCCCGTTGAATCGATATTTTCCACTATTCTAGAACTTCAATTTGTGTATCGTTTAGAACGCTATTTAGTGAATTTGAAGAATTTATTCACGAAAATTGTCATTAGAAAAGCGGTGACGTGTCCGTGACCGTATTCAAGGTTCGCTTGATAAAAAGATGATCTCACTTGTTATTTTATGACCGATAGGTCGGCGCGACAGTAATTTGCATTTTCTGAAGGTTTTTTTCGATGACATATTAAAAATATCTAGATTCATCCGGCACTTTAGTCACGAACAAGTAGGTCTAGGTTGTGTGATGCCTTTCACCTTTCTCTCAGCTTTTCTCACCATTGTGTGTAACTTTCTCTGTTCGACCTCAAAGTTAACAGATCAATTGTTACGGTTTAACGATCGGTGCCAGGCTCTTTAGTTTTTACATAAAATTGAGCTGAAATTGGTCATGACTCATTGAATGAGAATAAATTCAAGTGAAGATTTTATCAGATCGACACTCGAAAACATCTTATCAATTTAGCGTTTTTATTTTACACCCATTTTAAACTTAACTTTTTTGTCACAGCGTGAGTGCATCTCAGAACTTATTTTTACATAAAATTGAGCTGAAATCGGTCATGACTCATTGAATGGCAATAAATTCAAGTGAAGATTTTATCAGACCGACACTCGAAAACATCTTATCAATTAAAGTAGGGAAATAGGATAGATAATATTAGCGTTTTTATTTTAAACCCACTTTAAATTTAACTTTTTTGTCATAGCGTGAGTGCATCTCAGTACACGTTGGCCAAGCCGGAGTCCAGATCGGCAATGCCTGCTGGGAGCTGTACTGCCTGGAGCATGGCATCCAGCCTGATGGCCAGATGCCCACAGACAAGACCATCGGGGGTGGAGACGACTCCTTCAACACCTTCTTCAGCGAGACTGGTGCTGGCAAGCACGTTCCTCGTGCCGTGTTTGTGGACTTGGAGCCCACTGTAGTTGGTAAGTTTCAGGGACAACCCTTCTGACTGATGCTAACTTGAGTTTAACAATGACAGTTTCAAATTTAGCCCTCGTAGTATTAAAGTTCATTTATTTAGTATCTAATTTAAAATGCTAATGTTTATATTGCTACCTTGTCAATTCCTGACAATGAACAATGCCCTTTACAAATGATTGCAATAACAATACTAATAATAACTTTCTTTGTTAATAGATGAGGTCCGCACTGGTACATACAGGCAGTTGTTTCACCCAGAACAACTTATCACTGGTAAGGAAGACGCGGCCAACAACTATGCCCGCGGTCACTACACTATCGGCAAGGAAATCGTAGACTTGGTCCTTGACCGCATCCGCAAGCTGGCTGACCAGTGCACCGGTCTGCAAGGCTTCCTCATCTTCCACTCGTTCGGAGGAGGTACCGGCTCTGGCTTCACCTCTCTCCTCATGGAACGCCTCTCGGTTGACTACGGAAAGAAGTCTAAGCTGGAGTTCGCCATCTACCCCGCGCCCCAGGTCTCCACCGCTGTGGTCGAGCCCTACAACTCCATCCTCACCACCCACACCACCCTTGAGCACTCTGACTGCGCTTTCATGGTCGATAACGAGGCTATCTATGACATCTGCCGCCGCAACTTGGATATCGAGCGTCCCACCTACACCAACCTGAACAGGCTGATCGGTCAGATCGTGTCCTCCATCACGGCATCCCTCCGTTTTGACGGCGCCCTGAACGTCGACCTAACGGAGTTCCAGACCAACTTGGTGCCGTACCCTCGTATCCACTTCCCGCTGGTGACTTACGCGCCGGTCATCTCCGCCGAGAAAGCTTACCACGAGCAGCTGTCCGTGGCCGAGATCACCAACGCCTGCTTCGAGCCCGCCAACCAGATGGTCAAGTGCGACCCGCGCCACGGAAAGTACATGGCTTGCTGCATGTTGTACCGTGGTGACGTCGTCCCCAAGGACGTGAACGCCGCCATCGCTACCATCAAGACCAAGCGTACCATCCAGTTCGTCGACTGGTGCCCCACCGGTTTCAAGGTCGGCATCAACTACCAGCCGCCTACCGTCGTGCCTGGTGGTGACCTGGCCAAGGTGCAGCGTGCCGTGTGCATGTTGTCCAACACGACCGCCATCGCCGAGGCCTGGGCGCGCCTGGACCACAAGTTCGACCTGATGTACGCCAAGCGTGCCTTCGTGCACTGGTACGTGGGTGAAGGTATGGAGGAGGGAGAGTTCTCCGAGGCCCGCGAGGACTTGGCCGCTCTCGAGAAGGACTACGAAGAGGTCGGCATGGACTCCGCCGAGGGCGAAGGCGAGGGCGCCGAAGAGTATTAAGCCTTCGAGCACTCGCACCAAAACATTCCCCGGTGAAATGAAAGATTAAAACTGAAATTATGTGAATTTACTTTGTTTCTTTCCTATTCATTCCTACCTTCTAGGGCAACCTAGTAAAGTCAATGGGTTGTAAAGCTTTTACCTAAACCAATGTCAGTCTTCTCTTATCGCGGGCTTTTAACCTAATTTCATTGACTTTACTGGGATTATGCTCAATGAAAGGTTCATAATAATAGAAACCTGAGCTCAGTACTTCTAATCGTAATCTCTTAGTAGCTGTCTCATCTACCTTCAGAAATACTTGGTTACCTAAAAACTAGCATCACCGTAGGCGTAGGCGTAGGTTGCCTAGTTGCTAATTCGTGTCGATTACGATTTTTTATAAGATAAGCTTTGAGTTTGAGTTTACGATGGATTACATACAAGAGGAAACTATTTAGCTACCTAAATAAGAATAAGTTGCAACAGCTGTAATATTGCGTTACGTTAATTAAATTAATAGAGGCGATTTTGGTACGACCAGGTGACAATAACGGGTCTTTACTTTAACCAATTCTCTTGAAAAAAACAGCTTTTACAGCGATCGAGATGCACGCCCTAAATGTTTGTACGCTCGTGACATGTCAACTTACAGTAAGTACAAACAAGTCGTGAAATAATCCCTTGGGTACCCGTTGTTTGGATGTTTATCCTTCGTACATTCAGTAAAAAATCGAAATGGAAGGACATGTCCGTAGGTACCGTCACGCAACCTACGTGTACGTGCCTACCACGTAAGTGACACGGCAAGGTAATCCATCTATCTCGAGTGTCCTGGCTTTCAATTGTATCACTTTACATCCCACACATATCCTTCCAACCTACCTACACTACGCGATTATGTAACAATAATATAGCTTATTAAATAAAATAAATCTGTCAATTTGGACCTTGTTGCGAACGTATTTCGGTAATAGTTTGAATGGTTACTGCATCAATATGTTTGTTTGGTTTTTACGAGCAATAGGCCCAAGTTCGCCCGCCGCCTGTTTTAGTAGTGGGTTGCAGTGACATCACCAGCTTGTCACCGCCATATACAGAATGTATAATGACCTCATTTCAAAGGAAACAAGTCTTGTTATTTATAAATTACCTTAGGATATTTTCTCGAACAAGCACTTATTCTGAATTGACCCAGTTGTGGTTAAATGAGATTGTTTGTTATAGCTTAAGGTACTTTTGAGGTCAAATTCCTTGCATGTGTACACGTGATAAGTTCGTAAATGATCACATGTAACCCAATTGTAACCACGCTTTAAGTAACCATATTCCTTACTCTAAGATGCACCGCGCCTTATTTAGGTCACAAGTCTGAAGAGGCACAATAAAACCCACTCAAACCGACATAGTCAAATCCCGATTTTTTTTTACAAGTTATTGGCTTTCTGCGACAAGGTTCTATAATGGCTTAACAATTACCGTTGTCGATGCCTAGGCTTTTTTATAAAAGAGTTTTTTTCGAGTTCGCTCATCACTTCCTAACCTCTCATTTTTTTAGGGTTCCGTAGTCAAACTAGAAACTTTTATAGTTTCGCCACGTCGTCCGTCCGTCCGCAGCCTAGCGCAGAGACTCTTAGTACTAGAAAGCTGTAATTTGGCACGAATATACATATTAGTCACGCCAACAAAGTGGTACAATAAAATGTAAAAAAAAATATTTTTAGAGTACCTTCCCTGCAGGTAACGTAGGTATGTATTGTTTTTCTTTGTCTACCCCATAGTGTGGGGTGTCGTTGGATAGGTCTTTCAAAAAAGTATGTGGGTTTGTTGGTACAGTTTTTTGATCAAAGGATCCGTTTATGAAATATTAAGCTTTAAAGCGCTATTTTTTGTTAAAGTCAAGTGTCGCACTAAAAATCTGAAAAAAAAACTTAAATGAAAGCGCATAAAGGAAAACTATTACGACTAAGTAGATATCATTGGTTTTGGAGATACCGGCGAAATGACTTTAAATAGAAAATTAGTTACCTATTACTTGTTGATTTTTATGTTAGTAGTAAGTACTTAACAGCTTCGGAACCCTACACTGAGCATGGTCCGACATGCTCTTGCCCAGTTTTTCAATCTCTTAAGGGTTAGCTGAAAGACATCCCAAGGAATAAGCTCGTGTTTGTAGGTACACTCTTTTTCACTGCACCTCGCTTTATTTAGGTCACAAGTTTGACTATCTTAATTAAACGCATATAAAAGCGCGAGCTAGATTTTATGGTTCCATTATGTGGGACAAGTTGTGCTCGCGACTACCTACGTCTGCGCGTAGAAATTGTTTATGCTATTCCCTCGAGAACTGCCTAATATTATGGGATAAATATTCAAAAGTAGCCTATGTCTGTCACTGAGCTGTAAACTATTTTTGTTACATAATATTTCACGTCGTTCAGGGGCGTTAAATCGTAAAATCATAACAAACAAACAAATACACTTTTGCAGTTATAATATTAGTAGGAAGTGAGAATTAGACACCCGCGGCAAACCTACCTAATTAGAACTTTAGAAACCAGTTGATTTCTAGTAAAATCAATTCCATTTGATTAGAATTGATTTTACTGGCAAAACCACAGGCAAAACAGTTGAACCGCGAACAAAGATTAATCATTCAACATTCCAGCAATAACATCTATAGCTATAAATTTGCCCGTGTGGTTGCCGGGTTAGAATAGTGCCACTCCATGCCTCCCCGTGGATGTCGTAAGAGGCGACTAACGGCGGAACCCTATATTCAAACCGCGGATAGATAAGGCTTACTTCGGGTGGAAATTTGACATTTGCCCATACAAAATGGGTCAAATTTTAATCCGAAGTAAGGCCATCTGTCCGCGGTGTGAATATAGGATTTGGCCGTAAGGGAATAAGGGCTTGTAGCACTGTTAGGCGATTGGCTTACAACCTGTCACTAATGCTGCCCTGCTAAGCTAAATAGCAGCAACTACAATAAAACTTCAGTTGCAATCACAACCTTATTACTTAGAAGAGAGGATTGAATTTACTTTGGCAATTGGATTTGACATACTGTTTTTTTGCCTGGGAGGGCAGAATGCACTAGTAAACTTTTTGGCCTAATTGTGCCAAATATGGTTACAGAATTATAAACAAGTCTTTTTAGAGTTGTTGGTGTTTCCTACCCCACTCTGGGAATGAAGGCATGATGTTATGTATGTATGTAGGTATACATTTTCGAAATGATATCATACATCACCATCTTCCTGCCCTTGTCCCACACTAGGGTACAACATATTTTCTTCGTCCGCTGTTAACTGTGCACTCACACCTTTCATACACAATGTCATGCTTAACACAATCCATCCAAATCTTTATTGGTTTTCCTTTTAATAAATAAAGGCTTGTAATTTTACAGCAATTTGGAAATTGAGCACTGAAAGTAATTTTCCAATATAAAATCACAACCTCTCACCAATGTAACCAAACTATATCCGGACAACGGCCCCACGAATATTACCCCCAGGTCGCCGACCCGTGGTTAATTTGGTCCGCCGCGGGACGCCGGTTCTTCCTTTACGAGCTTACTGTCTTCCTGCTGGCCGAAATATTTGCTCGGTGACGAAACTAGTCTAAATGTTAGTTGGTAATAACATTGCATAGATACCTTTACTTACGGTGTAAGTTATGGATTTAATTCGAACGCTTTCGTTAGCTATACTATAGCGCAGTAAAAGTTCTACACTTACCTACTGCATGGTTACTGCGTTTCGCCAAGAAAGGCAAGGTATTTGAAAACATAAAAAGGTCATTTTGTTTTTTTACATGTAGGTATCTCAATTGGATGATTTACTGCTTTGGTAGCCGGTGCAAATGATTATTTATTGGGTGGTACATAAAATACAGCTGTTGCATACTTGCATTTTATAGTACAGTCAGCATCAGAAGTAGCTAAGCAGAATAATATGTTCAAAATGATCTAGACACGACTTATTCTCTTGACAATAGAGTCGAGTGCAGATCATTTAGAGCTCTTCGGTTGCGTAGCTACTTCTGCTGCTGACTGTACCTATCGCTACTACATGTCGTAATGGAATGACATAAATTTATGCTTAATTATTGACATAATCATCCGAAAGACGTCTTCTTCTAGTATAACCACAATATAAATAAATAAATAAATAAATAAATATCACAGGACAATATCACACAAATTGACCTAGTCCCAAACTAAGCTCTAGGCTTGTTTTACGGGTACTAGACAACGATAAACTTATTTATATAGAGAAATATATACTTAAATACATAGAAAACATCCAAGACTCAGGAACAAATACTCGCGCTCATCACACAAATATCTGCCCTTACCGGGATTTGATCCCAGGACCCCTAGCTTCGAAGGCAGGGTGACTCCCACCTAGGCTAGCGTGTCGTCGTTCGTTTAACATACCTACTTACTACGTTTACCATGTCGTTATTAATATTATGTCCTTATTACTAAAAATATTCATTCTTGAAATACACGAATTGCGAATGATGAATCATTTCGTGTTAATAAAGGAAAATTGTTTCAATTATTTGAGTAGGCACAGCTCTTCGCTCGATGTGTAACCAATCGTCGGTAACTGCCGTATCGTTAACGGAAGACCAACATACTTTTTCTATTGGAATTTATATCGGAATGTTCTTACGGGAATAGCGGATAAGTACACAACTTTTGCATGGTCGGAGTCGCGAGCAAGGGCTATTATTAAATTAAATTTATTTATAGCACAAATTTGGAATATGGAAATAAATCTCGCCATTTTGTTAAATAAGAGAAATTAATATCTATCTCAGCGTGGACTTTTGGCAACATAATGAACAGACAGAAGTTTTTGAGGCACGTATAATTTTGTCCTAGGGACTTCCGAACGATATTAATTTATCGATAAATTGTACTTTCTTATGACAGTTGTGAGTATGAGGTAACATTATGAACATATAATAAAATACCAAATGAGATGAAGACAGCGAATACTATTAAATTTAAAAAGCAACTACGCCAGTGGCTTACTAATAAAAATGTGTATAGAGTTTAAACGAATTCTTTATATCATATATACTACTTATAATAATTTTATTGTTATAACCGTGACATGGATGAAATATGAATGGTACCTACCTATGAATAGTTTGTATTACCTACGAATCTGTCATTTTTGCATACCAAATATGGTTAAACATGTAAACGTACCAATCGAAAACTACTTATGTTAACACCTCACTGGTAATTTTTATTGCAAATAAAGTATTCTTATTCTTATTCATGTAATTTACTATTATGCTACAGAAAGTAATTTTATTTAGCTAAATAGGCTTTTGTTGCAAGTCACTCTTGGTCTCAGTATACTTTTTATGGAACTCGATTGAATGGCATTAAAATAAGTTTTTGGGTAGACTATCTCGCACGCCGTCATGTGCAGGTACTTCTAATGAAATAGGATTGGTAAAAAAAAGACCGGTTATCAACTTACATTTATTTCTGACGACAGTAACTCATTAAAACGTGATGTAATTTCATTACATTTCGATAAACTAAATAAACTAACTTAAATTTAACATTAAATAAATATTTAACATCTTGGTACAAACAAATGGAAGCTTATAGTTAAACTGGGGTCTCACCGAACGTGTCCGAAATCTTTTTTGAATTTACCGGACTTTTACAAAATATTTTGTTCACCAACTAAAACCAATTAAGAGCTCAAAACAACTCTATTTAGACTTATTGTCCCTAATTATCCAAGGCCCGCATTAAACTGATTACGTCATAGTAAATACTAGCCCCTTATTTCACAATTCTGATATTGACAGGTGACAAATGACATTTCTGTGTACAAGGCGCAGCTTTCATGAATCCCTGTGATGTGAAAACTAGTTAACTCTGCAATGTACGTAATTGTCACCTATCATTCCCAGGATAAGGGAGCGACCACGCCGACGCGTAAAATAAGGTGTCGTTACGTAACCAAAAGAATGGGTAATTTACGCTCCGGTGTGGTCGCTCCCTAAAATCGAGACTGGCATTAAGATGCCAAACCAAAGAGGATCATGACATGAGATTGTCGTATTTTGGGTATCTGTGACCCTAGACCGAATTCTGGATGCGTCCTTGCCCGAAGCAGTCAAGAATCAAATACAAAACTCCTAAAAACACCGCTATCTATTGAGTATCATTTTTTTTAAGAATATTTTCAAGTTAGACCCCGGTCATGATTTATAAAGCTTTACTATGGCTTTATACTATTAATAAAAATATTTGTATAAAAATCAGTATTATTATTAACTTTACAACATAAAAACGCTGTGGCTATTTGCTATTTACAATATAGCTAATGTCAGGCATAACACAAGTTTTGTCAGATCATAGAACCACAGCCTTAACTCAAATTAGAAGGATTTCATTAAAGTTTATTGATTGGTAATTAAAAGATGGAAGTCGTTAATTCTCAAACTGTTATTATGAACACATATTTGTAAAATAGTTAAAGGCTCGGAATATCATTCAATATCTCTTTTTACAATAAGACAACGTATTTAACTTTAAAGTAATGCAGATTTTTTAAAAGCGTTATTTACTCGTACAATTATAGCACAACAAACAAATATTCTAAAACGTAAAACCATGCAGAAACAGTACATGACCATGTATTATCTAGACGGGACACGAAATAATAATAAAAAATAGCATCATTACATTGTATATCACTCGCGTATACGTTTTATTTGAGTTAATTGTTACTTTTAACTATTTTACTGTGTGGTTTCGTAATCTTAGACATCTGTGATCAGAATTGTTGTATTTTAGGATGCAAAAGACACAGGGCTCGTAAAGATAAAAATATAACCTTTCACCGTTAATTTCTCATGATAAACCGCCTTAATACGGTACACTCAATGACAGTAGCTTAGTCTGTTAAAGGTTACATGTGCATGTATTGCTATGTTAAAGGGTATACGCGAGTAGCTGGTCTAGGAAACATCATTATACAACACTTGGTTGAAAAATATATACTTGGTAGGTTTTGTAAAAAAAAACGTTGACCTAATCAATAAAATAAGGGCGTTGCATGTGTGGTTTGCATAGTTTCAGTGTTTTAAACCCCCGAAGTGGCACCCAAATACTTAATTTTACATACATCGCAACCGCAAATTTGAGTGGCGGGGCGCGATGTCGTGGATCGAAAACTATCGTCAATAATCTCTCTCTGCGTATAATCGATGGAAAATCTGTAAGCTATCCTGCACAGACGCTATTTAAAAAACATAAAATTCTTGCCTTGCCATGCATGTATGTACTGACTGCCTGTATGTATGTAAGAAACAACATGCATGACTACAAACTGAGTTCGTCCAAAAGGCGACCTCTGCTGATCATTCCGAGCCGCCGGCTGGCTAAGTCGCGTAGGTCACTCAGCATCATGGGGCCCACCCTATACAACGTGCTCCCGACTAATATAAAAAACTCAACCAGCAATAGTATATTTAAGAGCAAGCTTAAATCATTGCTTATGGAACAGGCATGTTACTCAATTGACGAGTTTTTGCACACTCAGAAGGATCTGGCACCCTAATGTGTTACTTGTGTACCTAATTTAATTTAAGTTAATTGTAATTGCAAATTATGACTTGTAAAATGTACTTTTACCAATAAAGATCTGTATTCTGTATTCTGTATTCTGTAATCACATAATTCACAAAATACAATACACAATACAATTATTTAAAATTAACACATAATTACTAATTATTTTTATAATTCACAGTCCAATTTTTTTTTGTATTATTTTTGGAAAATTAATACTTAGTACATAGGATAAAATAAATATAACGCACGCATCAGCTGCCTACTCCCTATAATATTGAGTTACCATCAGTTCGTCATGATATTCATGATCTGAAACAAATACATGATTACATGACATGACTTTTAATAAATACTACACTTATAAGTGTAAGTAATTTGGGAGGCTGCCGTTTGGCCACAATATATTTGGTCAAATGTATCATTTTCCCAAATTTTTCATTTGCAAAACCAATGTTATATAAATTATTCATAATTTATATTAGTACCACCGTGTAGAACCCTACAGGTTAGGTTAAGTTAGCTTTTTATAAAACCCTGAAATATTTACGGTTACAGAAAACAAAGCGGTTTGGCGAATGAAAATTGGGAAAATGAAACATTTGACACAAAACTTTTTGACGATACAAAGGTAACCCAATTAATTTAAATGATTAATCACATAATCACCTCTTTTGACATGCCTTGCTAGCGAGTAAATAAAATAAATATCGGGCACAATCTCACACAATTGACCGAGTCCCAAATTAAGCTTAAGGCTTGTACCATGCCCTGATATTTATTTATTTAATTTGAACATTGGAAGCGGCTGTCAGAAGGTCCGTACATTGATCCAATGATAGATACGGGTGTTTGGACACTATAAGACGGCTAAATAGGGATGATGACTGTGGTCAGGATAAATTACGCTGAATAATAAACTAATAACCTAAGACTGGGCACATTTTAGTATTATTAAGATTTTTAAATCAACAAAATCTATATAAAGTAGTAGATATAATAATGCCAATGATGTGACCTCGTGTTAGATGACAACAACAGTACTTAAGCAATAATTATTCTGCCGTGCTGAGACAAATAGCAGATGTCAAATAAAACCCCTGTAGCAATCACAACCTTATTACTAAGAGGTGAGAATTGAATCTACTTTGGTAATTGAATGTAAGACACTGTTTATTGGCTTAGGACGAATAGGACGGCAGTATTGCTTTTAGTCTATATCCCTTTAACCGCCAAAGCCGGCAAATCACGTCATACACACATACATACATACATACATTTTCACCGGCGCAGTTGCGGCATATGACGTCGTTGGCGTCTGGGGCACGTAAAATTGCAGCCCACCGTGGCGTTCAAAAGGTTAATAGTTTTCGAGTTTTGCGTGTACCGGCCCGAACTTAGGACCGTATTAATAAAATGATCTCGACTGTAATGCTCGCTCAATATGAGTCACTAATGACACGTTATAGCTTGATGTTTACTTCGACGAAGCTTGTGACGCGACCACGAACCATTACTGCACGCCAGGCTTTTGCGCTTAGATGGGTCTCTATTGTGTGACCGATTTTCATATGCAATAATTTTATATGCCATACGAATCATGTGCCATATTAATTTGCCATGAAGACATTTTTTTCTGAAACCGTTATCTAATTAGAATTGTAATATAATAAAACAAACCTAACCTTAGCTATTGGGCTCTATACGATGGCATGTATTAATTACCTGAGAGGTGATTTCAGAAAAAATGTCTTTATGCCAAATGAAATTATGGTATGTGATATTAGGGTATTTTATGTTAAGGAGAAGGCACACGAGCGCTCAGGCAACCTGATGGTAAGTGGAATCTGAGACCCAAATATTTGAATTCTCAAGACTATGATCCTAAGAGCTCAAATGCGTCGCCAACCCTGAGGACTAGGATGGAATGCCTCTATGCTAGTAATTTCACCGGTTGTCTTAGCCCCACACCGGAACACAACAATACGAACACTGTTGCTTGGCGGGTAGTTAATGGATGAAAATGAAGGTGACCATTATGGCATATGAAATTATGAAAAATGAAGGGATCTGTTTTGGGCTTTGTTTTCCACTTGATAGTCCAGGAGTACCAATATTAATAGTCTAAACCAATACCGATAGTCTAAACCAATGGTGGGAGCAAGTCAATCTCGAGATTGTTCCTGTATTTGGAATGGCTTGAATTTTGGAACACATGAAAACGCGATATTTCAAAACAATGGCCTCTAAGAGCTGATCTGATGATCTAGGATCCACAGACTTAGAACTCTACAAGCCGATGTCTAAAAAGTACAGTCGACGACAAAAAACTTTTTAAATAATAAAAAATAGCAATTTATCATGTTTTGAATGAATTACAATGTCAGTACTAGTTAGTCGGTTGCAAACGTCTAATTCATACAAAACCTCTACTCGTATAGTAAAACTAAATTTGTTACATTCTAACTATATTTATTTGTCGCACCACTATGGTTAACATTATAACTATATAATGGAATATTTGTATCAGATGGGAAGTTTGGAAGTATTTTAGAATTGTCCTGTGCGGTTTCAACTAGACATACAAAAGACGTCACTCACATGCTAATGACAGCTCGAAACCAGAGCGAATGTCAACCTTGCGCCATAGACATTCAAGTATATTTTGCGCTGGCAACCAGGAAATATCCGTAGTTGGCGATGTACCAGTGGCGCGGATATATCCGTCAATGGCGTTGAAAAGGTGACTCATTCGTATAAATTACAGTGATTAGTTGCTGGATTTAATTTTAGTTTTTAGATAGTTTTTCAAACTAAATGTTAACAAATAAAACCACGTGTTTTTTATGTTAAGGAGAAGGCACACGAGCGCTCAGGCCACCTGATGGTAAGTGGAATCTGAGACCCATAGACATTTGAATTCCCAAGACTATAATCCTAAGACCTCAAATGCGTTGCCAACCCAGGACTAAGATGGAATTCCTCTATGCTAGTAATTTCACCGGGTGTCTTATCCCCACACCGGAACACAACAATGCGAACACTGTTGCTTGGCGGGTGGTTAAGGGATAAGATGTTGGTAACGATACGGACGGACCCTTGACAAGGTCCTACCACCACACTTACTGGTATACTTCATCAGCCGATAGAAGTGAAACACAGATACGTCAAATTTCAAAATTAATCGGCCACGTGGTTCACTTTGTTTACATTTATTTGAATACCTTATGAAATAGAGTATAGTTATTCAGTTTTAAATGTTAATTTAGATGAAAATAATAAGAATGAAGGGTCTAGCGTATTTGGTGTAGGTTAATGGTGTTAACAGTGCATTAATTAACTATGTACAAACAGCTAACTAACCTCTTAGTTTACGATCCAAGCCCTAATCCAAAAACGGGGCATTGACATACAACGCGTAAAATTTAGTTCTCTATTCTACGCCGACTATCTACAATGTCTAATGTCTCCACTAGGAGTCTATATCGAGCGGCATAATCATTGTTTGGTCGAAAATCGTTAGGTCGAAAACGAATTTTACAATTGTTTTTTTTTTTAATTGTCAAAAAAACTAACTTAAGCTAACGTAACTGATCTACACAATAGATGGTTATTAAATTCTGTAATATCAGCGTAAAAGGATGTCAGACGAAAAGGTTTTAGACCAAACAATACGACTAACAATTTTTACGCGTATCAAAGGCGTTTGTACCCTCCGCTAGTTCATAAGTATATAAATTACAAAACGTTATTAATCCAAAACCTTTATAGTACAGTGAAGGAAAATATAGAGTAACAATCCAAGTGTTAAAAATATGACACGGGTTCCATTATCAAGAGACGTGTAAGTACTCGTACACCTTTTTGAAAACTTTCTTACCATTTTATTTTTGTACTTGACTGTACATTAAGTTGGCTGAGGCATAGCTAACCAGGGGGAGGAGGAAACAAATCAAGCGAAGCTCAATACATATCGTTCCCTCGCCCCCCAAGTTACATGCCATTAGGATAGTTGAGCACATTTGCTAGAATTCATTTGATAATAGGAATTCTATCAGGAACTTTAGGCGTGGCCAATAGGACGTATTTCAGTGTAGTAGTTTAAAGGTATGTTTTATGTACATTTAACTGGACATTGCCTTTATTTTAAGTCTAATCCGGAATGTCTCGACCGCGGTCTAGTCTGTTCTAGGTCCTAGCGATGAGCTCTCTGTTGGCAAACATTTAATCAATCAGTACAACACGTCAACTGCTTACTGGGGAACTGTGTCAACGTTGCAATGGAGATTTATTAGTAGATTTTTCACAGTAGCGAATTTTTTGGTATCCCGACTTTTGACCAAATCGTCAATGAAACTGCAATACCGCGTAACTAACAAATCCAATAAGTTGCAAAATATGCCTTACTGACTTACTTGTTAAGGAGTATTTTGCAACTTATTCAATTTGCTAGTTACGCAGTATTGCAGTTTCACTGACGAAATCATCATGTTACAAACTATCAATTCGCAAAAACGTGTTTGTCTTTAAACCATTACATATTAAAAAGGTTACATAGGCTTATTCAATAAGTTTGGTTATGTTAGACTTTTGACCACAAAAAAATATAAAGCAATGCGGCGGGAAGTATCTCTTAGCGAAATGAAAGTTTGTAAAATAATATCTTTATGTCGTTATATGCAATAAATGATTGAGTATTGAGTATAGTTTGTTAAATGTCAAATTGATAAAACATTAGTGAACCGACTTTTTTACATCTCGTTCTTTCGTAATCGTTTCGCTTTTCGTCAAGTAGCAAAATTCTATTTATAGCGTTATTTAATGTTCGTGTTTATTTTAAACACTGAAATTACCAGTAGATTATTATACCATTTTTTCCCATTCCGAAAATCTAATTTGACAGAGTCTACGGAGCTCCGCCAGGCGGAGGTCCAATTACCGTGTTCTGAAATAAAAACGAACCTAAACTAACCTATCTACGTACATAAGTAGTACGTATACCTACTTATATGAAAAATCTCTTTGGAAAATTTGCGATGGGAAATATTGGGATTGGAAAAAATGCGAAAAACCGCTATTTAAAAAATACTACATTAATGGAAGCGATTAAGACGATTGATTGATGAAAGAACGCGATGTGAAAATTCGCTACTATGAAAAACTGCTTGTGTGAAAAACATCTAACAAATCAACATCCTCTATGTACTCTTATCGTAGTAGCTACGAGTACCTATATGTGTATAGTGTAGACGGTCCGGCGCTAGGGCGGCGCGGCGAGCAGCGCGGCGAACTGTTGCAGTGCCTGTTGCAGCGCCACGCGCGCCGCGCTCGCGCGCCCTCCGCACGCTAGCGACACCAGCGACGGGTACAGACCTAAAACAACAGACACTCGACT
This sequence comes from Acleris holmiana, assembly GCA_949316455.1. Taxonomy (NCBI): domain Eukaryota; kingdom Metazoa; phylum Arthropoda; class Insecta; order Lepidoptera; family Tortricidae; genus Acleris; species Acleris holmiana. Next base: position 10,695,591 of record OX438786.1, on the reverse strand, counting down.
TACTTATTGTTTAAGCCATTGAGAAGGCAAACTAACACACAGGCCAGCTGATGGCAATTGGGCTCTACAGGAGACTCGGTAATTGATGGCCATGGATAGCAATGTAACCGTCGTATTTAGAGAAAATTAATTCGTTCCTTTTACTAACTTGTTAATAATTTACAGCTCACCCTGTATACGCATACAGGGTGACATCGAAGACGTGATCAGAAACCAGTTTTAAGGACTCGGTAATTGATGGCCATAGTTAGCAATGTAACCGTCGTACTTAGAGACAATTAACTCGTTCCTTTTACAAACTTGTTAATGATGTGCAGCTATTTTGTAATGATACAAATAAAATCAATTTTTTTCGCTGATATCTTTAATACATACATAATATCACGCCTTCATTCCCAGAGTGGGGTAGGCAGAGCTACAAAAATACCAATAACTCTAAAAAGACTTGTTGATTATTCTGAAACCACATTTTGCACAAACACGCATGTTTACTAGTACATTATTGACAGGTTGCAAGCCCATCGCCTAACAGTACTACAAGACTTTATTCCCTTAGTCGGCTCTTACGAAATCCCCGGGACGACATGGAGTGGCACTATTCCAACCCGGCAACCAAACGGACACGGCTGATATCTTTATTTTTGGCTAAATAAGTGCGTCAATCTGATTTTATGGCATTCTATTTAAAAGTAAAATATTACCTATGCAAATTAAAATAACGTATTTAAATCTAAAATACAGGTAGACGCACTAATTGCACCGAATTATTAGCAAAAAGAAAACATAGAAATTGCTCGGTGGTGGAACGGCTCAGTAACAAATTTGTACGCGCCTCGCCTACAGACAAATTTGACGTTCCGCCCGCGGCACGCTCGGATACACATCCAAATTACGCGAGGCACGCACACTGAGGCGCCCATGCACGGTCAAAAGACCGACTCTCGGCGGCTCGCCACGCGTCGCTTGCCCGCTGCTCGCGCACAGCGCGTGACCGCGTACGAATTTGACCAAAATAGGTGAGCCGTGCGTGCCTCAACTCGAGGCTGCTCTAATTCGCACCCACCTTTAAATTCACACCTCTTTTTTGGCGTCTTCACCACATTGACAAGCAAGAGATGTTATTCAGAAATGTAAGATACCTAGAGCAAGACAAGAGAGTTACCGATGAGCTTGTGCCACGCCTGCGCGTCGACCTTGGTGCGCGGTGCCTGCTGCATGGAGTCCGCTAGCGTGGCGACAGCTTTCAACACGAAAGACACTTCCGACAGCTCGTGCCTGCAACCAAGGGTAGCGTGTATATCCTCCTGGATCCCGAGATCTTTTCGTCATAAAGACCTAAAAACCTTTATAAAGTAGTGGACGACACGCTAGCCTAGTTGGGAGTGACCCTGCCCTCGAAGCTAGGGGTCCTGGGTTCAAATCCCGGTAAGGGCAGATATTTTTGTGATGAGCACGAGTATTTGTTCCTGAGTCTTGGATGTTTTCTATGTATTTAAGTATATATTTCTCTATATAAGTAAGTTTATCGTTGTCTAGTACCCATAGTACAAGCCTAGAGCTTAGTTTGGGACTAGGTCAATGTGTGTGAGATTGTCCTGTGATATTATTATTATTATTACTTTGCACTTGAGTCCAGAACCTTCCGCCGATTGATTTAGGAATTGCTACCGTTTTTCGCTAGAACAAAGTTGATTTCATATATATGTTGATTTGTAACTTTTCCCGTCTTCGTTGTTTGTGTGGTTACCTGCGCTTAACTATAGTCCACACCCGTATAGTCCATTCGCTTAGATAGTGTCGTCGCCTTTGTATCGCGCCGCCTTGGCACGTGCCGCCTTTTGTCGGAAGGATGCCGCCGCGTAAACAAAGCATACGAGCGGCGGACCCGCTAGTGAATTCGTCAATTAACATATAAATAAATTCGTATTTTGTTACAATAACCTATCTACGCAAATGGAATATAGTCAATGTCATAAGCAGATGATCATAACCATTTATGTAGCTTGTTTAAAACTAAACTAAGCGTAGAGTATACCGTGTCCCATATCCGTCAACGTGGGGATATAATCGTGTTATTTAAAATTAGACTATACTAGCTCAAAGATATGGTTCTAACTTGCTTGTAAAAGATAACATTCAGTTGTTAAAACGTGAAATCACTATCTAGAAACGCTTAAAGGTCACGTGACACCGATGACGTCATAGCCCGTCAGACGATGGGAACAAGTATGAGAGGCTTTTCGGCATACGATATAAAAAAATTGCAAGCTGGGAAAAAAATAATCGGAGATTTTTCTGTTTGGATATTTCAATCTAACTGCAAGGAAATTAATGTAATTAAAATTTTGAAACAAATCAAAATGAACTTTACTCAAGAGGTTAAAATGCCATTAATCCTTTTGAAACATAGAAAATTTACCTTTATCCCATTTCAATATAGTTTAAATGAAATCGTCAAAATAAATGTAGTTACTTCTTTATGCACACGAGCGAGCTTAGGCATACCATTCGAAAACAATGTGATCGTGTTACAACTTACCTTGGCAACGGTTCAGTGCTGTCCTCGTCTCTCGCATACTTCGATATTACTTCTTGAAACCTGTCTAGTAGGGCTACAATGGCGAGTGGGTCGGGATCACCTACAACCAAACAAAACAATATACGTAGTGAATGTAGCATAGAGACCTATGCTCACCATTGGACGTCCTTGAGCTGATGATAATTATCCAGAATTACACATGAGCAAACAAACTGGTCACGCTATACTGAATTTCTTTATAAAATACTTACATACACATACATAACTAGAGGTGAGACGTATTTACTGGAATAGGTTTTTGGAACAGATCTTATCATGTACAGTCAAGTTCAAAAGTATGTATACACTTTAGTACCTTGTCTATTTAACGTCATGTTTAAACTGCCATATGAAATTATCCAAGCGATTAAAGTGACAAGGTACTAAAGTGTATACATACTTTTGAACTTGACTGTACTCGTATGTACGCGTTCCCACGCGGCCGCATTTTGGCGTACAAGTATTTAGGTGTACGGCGACTTTCAACGTCCAATCAGGCGCGCAACTCGCTTTAGGCGCCGCGCCGACCGCGACCGCCGACCGTCCGTATACTCCGTCGTCGCATTCGGATTATTTCGGAAGGGTTCGGGTCACTTCGCGTCAACTTAGCGACCGGCATCAAGACAGGCGCATACTAAAATGTCCCATTTTACTCATTGTATCGCGTAAGTACTCGTCTTTGGCACTAGTATTTTTGTGGACGCGTATTTGGGAGACTCAGTACCTATTTTGCCTAGTACGTCGCAACATTATACATAACATCACGCCTTCATTCCCAGAGTGGGGTAGGCAGAGCTACAGCTATAATTCTGTAACCAAATTTTACATGCTAAGACCAGTGTATTAGTGACCGGTGGCAAGCCCATCGCCTAACAGTACTACAAGTTCTTACTCCCTTAGTCGCCGCTTACGACATCCACGAGAAGACATGGAATGGCACTAACCCAGCAACCACACGGGAGCAAAAAGTAAGTAAGTTTATAAAGTGACCCGGGAATTGTTTTAACGATATTGTAATTTTTTAATATGCATTGAGATGTCTGGCTTAAATAATAAAATGAACTTTATTTTTACATACTTTAATATATTTAAAACTCTGGACGTCATTGTTAACTTTTAGAGCTTACCTCTTTTTTAACCTCGGACTAAAAAAGTGGGTATCCGGTTGTTATAAGTTAAACGTGTCTATCTATGTGTCTGTCTGTGGCATCGTATCTCCGAAACGGATAGACCAATTTGGGCGCAGTTATTTTTAAAAGAAAGCTAGTATTATCGGGATGGTTATTAGCAAAGTTTTAAAAATATCGCTGTATCCATTAACGAGATATGGGTTTATAAAGTTGTTACCTTCAACGCCCGCAAGCGACACGTCTTCAAGCATCGAGAACTGTAGGAGTGTTTCGAAGCATGCGCGCGCGAATTCTTCTCGCTCCCGCAATTCCAATTCGTTTTCTATAACAAAGGGGTGAAGTTATATTGGTTAAGATATTTACATTATTCATAATGTCAGCCGTAATACTACTGGTGGACAAGGAATTCCTGAAACTTTCCTTTTCCTACGGGGGGAACACCTTAAAATTCCGAACAATTTTTTTCCGAATATTGATTTGTCCAATTTTGTTTTTTTCGAACGTTATGTTACGTTGGAGCTATTTGAAATAAAATGCATAATTCAGTTGCGATACGTGGGTTAGGTTAGGTTTGATTTATAAGCTATGTCAAAAAATAAAGTCTTCTATAAAAAAAATGTATTCGAAATTTTGATCAATTCGGAATTATGACTTTTCGGAATTGTGTAGTGTAATTTACGGGTACAGGTTCTATTCGTAGTAAATGAAATGGACAGAGCGTCGGTGGTCTAGTGGGTCGACTCGGGATCGTTAGGTACCGAGAAAAAACCCCCGCAGTTAATATGTATCAACGAGTTTTTCTAACGTATGTACATTACCTAATGCGTGCGTGTGCGTGTGCGTGTGCGTGTGCGTGTGCGTGTGTGTGCGTGTGCGTGTGCGTGTGTGTCCGTGTGCATGTGTGTGTGTGTGCGTGTGCGTGTGTGTGTGGGTTGGCAAATGAGTAGGTTGCAAAACGATGCATTTGTCAAAGATTTGTCAGCGAAAAGGCAGAGAACCGTGTGTGGGTGTGTGTGTGTCTTATTAAAGGATAGGTGTGTGGTAGGTGAGGGGACGGAGCGTGCACGAGGTGGAGTGGTGGTGGTGGTGGTGGTGGTGGTGGGGGACTCACGCGGCGAGGGCGGCTGCGCGTGCAGCGAGCCGGCGCGCACGAGCGCGAGCGCGGCGCGCACGTGTCGCGGGGGCACGCGCGGCGCGCCGCGCAGGATCTCGTCGCGGATCACGCCCACCAGCGCGCGCGCGCAGCCCTCGCACCCGCTGCCGCTGGAAACACACGCCATCTTCCTAACTAACACATTTTGCCAGCTTGTACCAACCTTTTTTTTATTAAGGACTTGTTTCAAGGAAACAAAAATTAAAAATATAATAACAATTAAACGCCGAAAAAAAACATCCTCACGTTACGTGTAAGGGAGGTAACCTAACACTTTTTTTTTACATTTTATTGTACCACTTTGTTGGCGTGACTGATATGCATATTCATGCCAAATTACAGCTTTCTAGTACTAAGAGTCTTTGCGCTAGGCTGCGGACGCACGGACGGACGGACGGACACGGCGAAACTATTCCTAGTTTGACTACGGAACCCTGAAAAGGGCAGATATGCGTAGGTAGGGTATTTGAATATAATATTAATCGTAGAAACCAAAGAGAATAAGTAATTAATTGCCGTGTTTTTATCAATGTAGCTGTTAAAATAATTATCTTTTCCTATATTTTCATTACTTCGTTATCAAAACTCTTCAAAAATCAAATAATACAATAATTACCATATAATTGATGTAATTAAGCGTTTTTATTTACTTTTACATTCACTCACTCATTACATTCATTCACTTTATTTGCAATCAGTATTTCATTTAGCTGTGTGTGTAATCATTCACCTCAACTCTCGTGGAACTACCTATACGGTGTGTTACTCACGGCGCTTCGAACATGAAAGTCTCCAAGACTCCAGGTAGTGTTTCCCAAAACTCCTCGTAGACATCAGGCTGTTCTCTCGCTAGCGGCAATCCTGTTGCCAGCACCTGCAAGTAAACATTATTTTAAAACCATGCGATTTTTTTAATTACCAAGTGTAAAAAACATGATAAAATTTAAATTGACTACTACGCATTTAACCGGGGCCCGTTTTTCAAAACTCATTAGAATAATAACATTAGTTCACTCAATACAAACCATACTAATATTATAAACACGAGTGTGTCTGTTAGTCTAGCTTTCTGTTTGTTACCTCTTCACGCTTAAACTACTGAACCGATTCAAATGAAAATCGGTATGGAAATAGTTTGAGTACAAGAGAAGTACATAAGATAGTTATTGTCCTGGAAAATCGTACAGTTCTTGACGGAGCAGCGATTAACGACTTTACGATTTACATCATACAGCTGACTAGCGACCTACCGTAAAACGGGGTGAATAGGGACAAAAGGGTGAATAGGAACACATAACTTGTAACAAATAAGAACAGTTCTATTGGAAGTTATTTGTCTCATATTTAGTAACATATGCTTCAATTTAGGTTGTGTCCCTATTCACCCCGTTTTACGGTACTTTGTTACATCGATTTTTTGATAAATTGCGCTTTTTGCGATGGGCCGCAGTTGAACATTATATCTTTTACCTTAACTTGCAATTTTATAATAAACTTGAATATTTTCTATAAGTGTGGTTAACTTCTTCAACGCTTCGGCCTTACAACGACTTCTTCGCGGACTTTTGCGGAGTCACGGGCAAAAGCTAGTTTTCTATAAGTCTATCAGTGAAACATGGACTACTATTACCATCTATTATTCTAGTGAGTTTCGAGAAACAAGCCCGAGCCGCACCGGATGTACTGTATGAGGATTCATACAAGAACGCAGTGAAACGTGAAAGCGCACGTGCACGTCACGCGCCCGCATCCGGTGTGGCTCAGCCTTAAGGGTCACCTGTAACAGTAGCTCGGATATCTGCGCCGTGTCGTCCGGCACGTCCAACATTTGTCGTTTCTTGTCCGCCGTAGACTTTTTCACGGCCGAATGTAGCGCCTGTCAAAATACAATACGATGCAGGATACAAGGATAGCAACAACCTGAATAGTAAACATAGTAAATGACAGAACAATTACAGACAAATTGACCGTCCCAAACTAAGCTCTAGGCTTGTACTATGAGTACTAGACAACGATAAACTTACTTATATAGAGACATATATACTTAAACACATAGAAAACATCGAAGACTCAGGAATAAATACTCGTGCTCATCACACAAATATCTGCCCTTACCGGGATTTGAACCCAGGACCCCTAGCTTAGAAGGCAGGGTCTCTACCAACTAGGCTAGCGTGTCGTCAAATGGGTCAAAGAATAGTTTGTACACTATTTTTTTCAAGTTTGTAAGGCTTTTGAGCATGAAGAAAAACTAAATGGGTTTTCTTGAGAATATTGCGTGTTATCACACAGACAAACAGTGAATTCTATGGCCCAATAGATATATTTATCACACAATTAATATATCTTCCTTCACTGGTAACTTTATGGACC